>VZTB01015668.1:103346-135567 GCA_013397245.1 Thryothorus ludovicianus
AAAATTCGCCCTCCTTCTCCAATTAAAAATCCATCCCAGCTCGGCTGCGGAGCGTGGGAAGGCCCCAGAGAAAACAGGCGCGGTGCTGATGAGGTGTTTGTTTGCCATGTGCTGATGGCATCTTCCGAGCGGAGCTTTCCTCGCTCCCCGCTGCAGTCCCCTCACACCTGCTGAGAGCGGGAAGCGCCCCCAAAATCCAGTTGATTTCATTCGGCTATATTTTATTTTCTTTGTGCTGCGCTGGCGGGGTTGTTTTGCACCCCGCGAGCAATATAATCTTGTTTAAATGACTTTCCAGACCACACATCATCTCGTTACCCTGTTCTATAGGGGCAGGCAATGCTGTTTATTGTGTTGCACGCTGGTGGCTCTCGGAAAGCAGGACGGAGGCAGAGTGGAGGAGGAAAGCTCCGGGGAGGAAATTCATAGCTTCTGAGGTTCAGATTGCTTTTTCAGGTGGGGAAAATAAAATATAGGTAGTTTCCAATGAAAGCACATAGAAAGAAAGCTCCAAAAGAAATGTCAAGCACATAAAAGATATTAAATAATTTTTGCCTTTGTCCACTCACATGAAATGTTTTTCACTTTTATAGTAACTTTTTGCAGCTTATGAACAAACAATCTGAGGTCTTTAGGATGACCCAGCTGATTCTATGCATATTATGTGAGCCACTGCTCTAGTGCCCTTCAGACAGCAAATTAGTTTACAAGTATTAATCTTCTGTATTTTGGTTAAAACATGATATAATCAAGAACTATTGTTGTTATTATTGTTGTTGTTGTTGCCATAAATAATATTTCAAGATGCAAGTGCCTAAATTCCTTACTCCTACAAAATTCCTACCAAAGTTGGCGAGAGTTTCTCTGTCTGAGGACAGAGGGATTAATCCTTCATTCAAAGTCCATGGAATTCACTAAGAGCCTTTTCTTTAATGCTAGTGAATTTGGATCAGGCCCAATCTTATTGCTAAAAAAGTTATTTTCTGTTGTGCTCTGATAATCTCTTAATGGTTTACTGAGTGAAAATATTCAAAACAATGAATGCAGAAACATTAAAGAGAAAAAAAACCATTATTTGCCCTCTGTTGCTTATTCCTCTTCAACACAAGACACAAAGGAAACAGTAGAAGAAATGTAACAGAGAAAAATGTGCGATGGTGAGCTTTAGATGACTGTCACGTGGCTTGGACAGATCTGTGGCAGGCTCAAAGCAGGCTACAATAGGGATATTCAGACTCATGCTGAACTGTAAACTGCAGCCACGAAAATAAACAAACATGAGAGATATGGCGTAGTCCAGAAGACGAGAAAGGGAGCTCAAAAACAATAGAAAAGTGAATAGGTGGTAACTTGGAGACTGTGTTTGCATACGTGCTTCACGCCTTTGATATCTCAATCCTCACTTAATAACCTGAGCTCTTGGAAAAACTTTACTCCCTGTTTTTTAGTAGCACAGCATGTGGCTTTGAAATCAGCTCCAAAGAGCTTCTTCCAATTTACAGAGGAGCCTGGTGTACCTGGGAGAAACATCTGGCCCACGCCCATGATGAAATTGCACTTTGCCTGAAGGACCTGCTGTTCAGATAAATCTCCTGCTCCTTTTAGAATTTATCCCCCTGTTGCTTTCACAATCAGAAGCTTGTTATGATCTCGCTCAGCCCTGCAAATCTTTGGGAAATGCGTTACCCAAAGAGAAAGGATCTCTCTCTTTCTCCAAGCTGTGGCTGGATCAACACTTTGCAAAATCAGATTACAGGCAGAGGGGTCAGGCCTAGGTCTGTGCATGGAGTGCCCAAGCACCAGGGCTAAAACCTGGAAGCGGCTGCCTTAGGGAAGTGCCACGAGCATGGACATTTGTCCCTGGGGGAGAGAACACTGGTGCCAGGAATGATCTGCTCTGAACATCAGTAACTGTTACATTTAAACTTTTCTGGAAAGACCACTTCAGAACAAGGTTTGCATGGTGTGCCTGGGGTTTCTGCAAAGATCCCACCCATGGCTCTGTGTCGGCCTAAGAAGGCCACAGTGCAAAGTGTCTTCAAGTTCCTCCTGTCTCAAGGGATAAGGAATAGGGCCAAGGAACCAGGAGAAATACAGGCAAGGAAAGGTTATGCGATTTTCACATCTAAAAAAAGCTGATGTGGAGAACAACAGAAACACAGTTAGTACCTTGGATGAATTTCAGCAGGATTACTCTTTTCCCTCAAGGGAAGAGGCGAGGCATTTGTCCTAGGGGAATGATCCCAGGTGTGTTCCTTGACCACACAAACCTCGATGCCACAGAGTAATGGTGAAAGGGAAAGGTGCAGTGCAAACAGGGAACAAGCTATAAGGATCTTTCCTTCTTGTGCTCTCTGCATTTATCTTTCAGAGCCTGGATGGGAAATAAAATGACGAATAACTCCTGAGGGTCCTCACTACAAATATGTGAGTTTATCTCTAGAACTGATGTCCCCAGGGTCTCTCTGCTTGCAGAGTTCCACCCAGCGGCCATGACCCCTCTGCTTCACCTGTGTGGGGCAGGTGGGAGGCACCCAGGACACAGCTGGAGAGGCTTGGGGTCGAATCAGTGTTATTTTGCTCCCCTCCAGAAGGCCTGCAATCAAGGAGAATGTGGGACCAGGCTCTGGGTCTGGCTTAGCCAAGCCAGCAGAAAAGTGGCCTCCACTTCATACAGACCCTTCCCACAGCAGGCATTTAATCCCACAGGGAGATTAAAAATCTCTCTTGTCAGACCTGGAACTCTGTAGAGGAAATAAGCTACTGAGAAAAAATGCTACCTTTCTCCATCTTTGTTTTCCTATTTAGTAAAAGCATAAGTCCTACTACTTAAATCCTCAAAATCAGCCAAGCCAAAAAGGAGGAATTCATCTGTCCTGTCCTGCCACTGGTTACCCCACAGTAGCAGATGTGGACTCAGTTCCTCTGGTGCTCTTCTGCAGCACTTAACAAATTTTATTTCATAGTTGCTCCATTAATTAGGATACTAATAAACTGATTAATACTGTGTTCTAGATATCCTGTACTTAAGACAGTGCATCTCAGAAACTATGGGGTAGATAAGACAATTTGGCTCTCTTTTTTCAACCCAATTCGGCCGCCTGAGCTGCCAGAACTGAAGGTATATTTTTCACCTGTAACATAAAGAGGGAGTTTCAATAATTGAATAGTGTGCTATCTCAGTGCACTTTCTAGTCTGAGACAGTCTTCTACAGTGTCTCCTATCCTCAGAAAAATATCATAGAAGTGGTGACCCAAATTAGCAAAATTATCCAAAATAAGTAAAATGTGCCTGAAATACCTCAGGAGGAAGATGCAAGAGATGACAACAGAGAAATGGACTGAGGGCTGCCCGTGACAAAGCTGGTGCTGCAAAGTTCCAGGGGAAGGGCTCTACCCACCTCTTCTCTACTTGCAGCCTCTGGTTTAAATTAGTGACTTTTAGCCCTGACAGGACTTTTTCCCACTGCACAAGGTTTTTGGTGGCAAAGGGATGTAGTGCCACAAGCAATGGAAGAGGCCAGGGCATTTTCTTTGAGCACTGCTGACTGCTCCAACTCAGGTACCTGTGCTCAGATCCCACATTCCAGGGGATGCTCACAAGGGTCAGCTCTGGGGAATCTTGGTCCTGCCAGCATACACACGTGCTGGAAGCCACAGGTGAATTTGCAATGGGTATTTCTCCCAGTACTTCTTTGGCAGCAATCTCTCTTTCCTTGGAATTGAGTAACATGAGCTCATAAAGTCGGGTCAGCAAAACTAGGATCTAATGACCAGTATAATTATTTATGTCTCTAAACATCATTGCCACATCTGATGCCCCTTCACTGTTTTCTTTCAGGTGTTTTTCTTACTGGGAAATAAAATCTGCTTTCTCTCCTCTAGCTGGGATGGCTGACTGGTAACTAAAGTTGATTTTTTCTGAATAAATAAATCAGAGACTCCCAGAATAGATGAGTTGCATCCTATAGATGTGGCATCTTAGACAGCTTTACTGAGGTCTTTTTGTCAGCAGGTATGTGCAGAGCAGAGCCTTTCCTGTGGCTCATTTTAAAAGAATTGATGCATCTTGCAAAACCCATTCTTCAGTTAGTTACAGGAGGCAGAGTAAGCACTCATTTGTGTCTTTATGTCTGAGCACTGCTTTCTCCAAAGGGTGCTTGTTGACATGAATCTCTCCTTAGTAATCCAGTCATTTGCCTTAATAGACCACCACCCCCCCCAAAAAAATAAAAAAGTGTCTGTGAAAACTTTCAGGTTTATTTTCTTTTCTGAAATCACTTGTCCTCTGATTTTAACACTTAACCATGAAACCCACTGACTGCTTGCACAGAGCAGTTGAGGTTCCTATTCCAGGAACATTTTTCCCTCCTGCCCCATTCTGATGATATTTTATTGTATGGAAAAGGGTGAAGTGGAATGGGAAGAAGCCAGATCCCTCACTTGAGGTGCAGGGCACCATCACCTGTTTGTCTCAGGACCACCTCCTTGTCCATTCATTTATGAACGAGGATCCTGGGGTTGTGATCCAGCTACATCTGAGTGCGACGTTGCTCCTCAAAAACTGATACCTGTGTCGGACCTCAATAGCAGAATCTTGGACTATTTTTCCAAGATATTTCTTTGGATGATTTTGGTTCACAGGGCTCCTCTGATATAAATCAGTGAAGTTTTTGTCAGACAAACATCTGGACTGAAAGAGAAGAGTGAGTTCTATAATCACCCAAATTTTACAGAGCCAGAATACAAGCAGTTACAGAGAATTATTTGCTTCTATCTGAGATCTTGAGGTTTCAAATGTAGAATTTCTTTTCTTTCAGGTCATTCATTAAAATCTATTCTTTGCCCAGAAAGGACACCCACCTCTGAGCAGACACGCAAACAGAGACACACACAGGCACACCTGCAGCCCCTACCCATGTGTAATGCCTGAACTTGCAAACTCTTTGTCATGGAAGTAATCTTTATTCACGTGAGCAACCCCACAAGACTATTCATGCAATGGAGAATTACTCACATGAGTAAAACTTTTGCAGAATCAGGTCCTGGATCTAACAACAGCATTTTAATTACAGACAATCCCTGAGCAATGTGTACAAAAGAGTTTTTTTCCTGGACAATAACAAAGGTTATTAGCCTGTTCTTTTTTTCCCCCCTTCTTGCTCTTTGGTTTGAAAGGAGGCACCAATAATCCAAACCAAATAAAACTGACCTTTGAACCTTTTTTGCTGTACTTTTTCTCATGCCATGATTTCTTTAGTCTGTTAGTGATCTGAAGGCTCGTTCTGGGCTACAGCCACTTTCCCAGACAGGACTGCCTTTCGTCCCCTGACAAATCACTGCTGAGCCCCTTTTGTCCTGCACCACTTTGATCTCACCTGCCTGTCAGGCAAAAAAGAACTCCCGTACAGTCAGGATGCATTGCAAACAAATTGGCAACCATTTCATTCCTGTGCACCATTTTCAACAGAGATCAGGATAGAGATAGAGAATTTTTAACCCTTCTCTCGACCTGCAGTACTGGGAAGGAATGCTCGGTTATGGTGGATTGATAAGATAATTTATTAAGGAATGGAAAGATTAATAAAAATCAGCAAATAAAAGCCCACAAACCTCTCTAGATCAGAATTCCATGGCATATTCTCTCTCAAATACAAAGGAGTTATTGCACAGTGGGCAGTGCTGTGCTCAGATACAAGCTTTGTGGAAGATCGATTCCCTTTAATTGGACAGCTGCTTAAGCATAAACTCAAGAAACATAATAGGTATTCTCCAATGTGAATTAAATTAATCCTATTGTAAATAACCATTGGAGTATTTAAAGGGATATCTGAACCCTTTCCAACATCCCAACTTAGTCATAGGTGAGTTTCTTTTCCAGTTTAATCTAAGTAACTTTTAATGTGTAATTTTTAAAAAGAATTACAGTTCTTCATCACATGAAGTTTAGAAAAGATATTGTGTAGCAATTGGCAATGACTCTGTGCATTTCACTCTGTGATATTAGAGGAATCCAGTCCTTCAGCTCAGATTTGCAGGATCATAGGTGTACTCCAGCTGTTTACCATTTATCTTCCCCCATGTGCCAGCCTTCTTCCACAGCAGCAGACCTGTTTACCCAAAAGGCAGCCTTTTATAAAATATCTCTCCACCTTTATTTTAACCTAGCAGTACGCATTGTACTCAGAGAAAGGAAATATAACACATTCCTCTCTTCTATTTAAAATGACTGAAAGAAGAAGTTTAAGCTTTTGGAGAAAGCAAAGCTACACCAGCCATGTAAAGGAAAAGGAGCATTCAAGCCTGTTGTCAAACATACATATTAATGAAACAGTGGCGTGCTGCACAAGAAATATTTAAATTACATTTTATAGCTGAAAGTTCAACATTTCAATTTTTCCGCCTCATTGACCTGATACAAGCAGTAGTGATTGTTTTATTGATATCAGTATATTCCCATGTATTTGTTTGGTTTAGAGTGTATAAATTTTTCTTTCAAGTCTTATTCTGCTGATTCCTCCACAAGGAGAGAATCCTTTACTTGGCAGAAAAAGTCCTCTGAAATTAAAAGGGAAGAAGCTGTTTAAGAACTGGTCATAAATGTTAAAAGAAAACTACTACCAAATCTCAGTTTTGCTTCATTGTGCTTATGTCCTGATAATGTTTAAATATACTAATATATGTATAATGCATATATATATATGTATTACACATATACTATACAATTATGCAATACATTATACAGTTCATATATATATAATACATGAGATACAAATGTTGTTAAAATTTATGAGATAAAAATGCTGTTCCTTCTTGGATTGTTCCTCATTAGATTTTTTTTTTTTTTAATTGATCTAAGTACAACTTCATGTTCAGAAATCCCAGTTCCCAAAGCATGAGAGCAGAATCTCAGTATCAGCTAAATTTTGCTGGATGGGAAGAAATTGTTGGCTTTTTTTCATGTATCATGGAATGACAGAATCATGGAATGGTTTGGGTTGGAAGGGACATTAAAGTTCATCCTGTTCCATTCCCCTTCCCATGGGCAGGGACATCTTCCACTAAACCAGAGCTTCGTCTAGCCTGGTGGATTGTTCAATTCCATTGAACAATTCCAGGGGTGGAACATTGCCAGGAGAATGTCCTTCCATTTCCTTCAATACATAAAAAAGGTCAGTCATGGTGGAGGGATTGAACCACCTCTTGTGACCATGCCCTTGGAAAATGGACAGGCTTCTCTATTTTCATCTCTCATTCCCAGAGTCAGGATCTTCCTCAACAGGATCCCTTCCTATCTCACCTTGCAGGTCTTCTTCTAGGACATTTCACAACCTCCCTTTTTTTGGTGATGCCCTGTGTCTCCTAACCTGCACTCAGCCTTCAAGAAAAGTCTTTGAGAATCCGCTCCAATTTCTGCAAAACATAATTTTGTCCCACTAGCTGCTCAGCAATTAATCCTAAATCGCATTATTTTTCACAGGAAATTCTCTGTAATGGAAATCAGTATGTTTGCAGTAGGGTCCTTATTCATGGAATTTCATGGGGATCCTGATTGTGGCTGGGCCAGA
Source organism: Thryothorus ludovicianus (assembly GCA_013397245.1). Taxonomy (NCBI): domain Eukaryota; kingdom Metazoa; phylum Chordata; class Aves; order Passeriformes; family Certhiidae; genus Thryothorus; species Thryothorus ludovicianus. The sequence goes on from VZTB01015668.1 coordinate 110,915, forward strand.
CCATCTAAGCCAGCTCTGAGAGGGATTAGACCTAATAAATATGTGGTGCATGTGGTGGTGGTGCTCTTAACCTGAGCAGAACTGTGCTGCTGCACGTACTTTTATAGGGAAGATGGTAACCAAAATTCTGTAAAGACAACAATCTATACAACAACTGGGAATAAAAGTAATGAGGAGATGTTGCCAAAAGATGCCAGGGAGAAGCCCCTTCACTATAGTGCTCTCCAGATATCTTTATGGTTACCACTGACCTTTCTGTTTTAGCCAGTATGAATTAGTCTTTCTTAGAGCATTTCTTTGTTCTTATGAAGGGGAAATGCAGCTCATGTTTGACCCAATGTGTGCAAAAGTCAGCTCCAAATTACCTTTCCTATCAATTGTTTTGACTGATATTCTCCCCCATATAATGCTACACACAGCTTCCAAACATGGTTTGGAAACCCGTCCCCTGCCTTTTTTTTTTTAACCTGTTCCCATCAGCTATTCAAGGTGCGCTCACTTTTTCTTCTTCTTCCACTTTTTTTTCTGAGCCTGATTATTTATAATTAGCATTTTCTGCCCACATGTAATTGTGCTCTAAACTCTTTCATTGGGTTAATTCACTGACTTTAAAATCTATTCATTGAAATCCAGAAGAAAAAAAAAGTAAACACCTCTTTAAAGGATGGCATGAATAGTTGAACCAAGATTAGGTCCCCACTCTTGTTAGTCCCTGATTTTCAACGGAGGCTGCAGTCTTCAAAAATCAATTATCTTCAAAACTCCAAAAAGCAATGGAATGAGCAGGGGTCAGACTCAAGAGCATCCCTTGTGTGCCGGAGTTAACATTACCTAAGTACTTTAAACGATCACTAATTAGTGCTTTCAGCGGCCACTCCAAAGACCACAGGGCTGAAATGTCTTCTTTGGGAATAAGCCATTGTGTCGGTCAGGCTGGAGCAGCTCCCTGGCAGGGGCAGCAGGACCAGAACCTTCTGCCAGAGCAGAGCACTCCTCCAGGAATCGCCTGCGCTCGCCCTGTGCCAGCGCTCCCAGGCTGAGGTGGTGGTGGCCAGGCCCAGGGGGGACACAGGTGGGAGATCCTGGTGCCCTTTTGGGGTGTTTAGTCCAGAGCAGGTTCAAACAGTTCCAAGGAAAAAAAGGAAAGGGAAAAAAAACTCAGTCCAGAGAACTTCTCTGCCTCAGCTAGCCAAAAAAAAAAATCAAAAAGCACAAAAAGCAAAGGAGAGCTCTTTCTTGCCGTCCGCACTGCAGAAGCTGTGTATGAGGGAAAGCTGAAAACTCTGATCTTTATGTTTAGAAAACAACCACCTCAGACATTCCACTGTGTCTCCTTCACTCTCAGATCCAGTTTTTAAAGGTACAACACTTATCTCTGAGCTAAACAGATGAATGGGGATACCATTTTAGCATCAACCCAGGACATTTGGCCACAGGGCTCCTGCCTGGACATGCCACTGCCCTTCCCTGTATGGTCCCGTTTGCCTTCCACCAGGAGCACAAAAGTGCCCCTGTAGGTATCGAGGAGTCCGGGCTTGGAAAAAAGCATCAGTGCTGAGCGTTTGGGAGGAGACTTGGAAAAATCCTTTACAATGTTCTTAAAAATACTGACAAAACAATCGGTAAGTTTTTGTTCCCTAGCTGAGTTGAATTCAGTAAAGTTAGAGTTCACCACCCACAGTTGCATTTAAATGGAACAGGAGTATCTAACAGAACATAAAATTGTTATTAAATACTGCCGGATCCTTGAGTTTCAAATCGACAGCCCTAAATGTTTTCCATTGCACACACACAAAATGATCCTTGGATGGACAGATTTGCCATATAATCATTTTTTAACAGTTCATCTGCAGGTACCATTAGTGTTGGAGGTATCATAAATAATTTGGAAAATGAATGTAGTGAAATGTGAGAAAAATGAGTGTACACAGACAGGGATCCTCCACAGCAAACTGGCATTTGAGCACTGTTTGTGAAAGCAAATATAATTTTAACATCAACCCAGGACACGGTGCTTCATGATGATTTTGCTTCTTGAAAAACAGCAAGCATTTACAGTTTCTTCATTACTGTAAAGTGAGATGAGGATACTTAGCAGGACATCAGCAGAGATTCCAAAAGAGATGGGCAAAGCTTTGACTTGGATCTTAGTCTGGAGTTGGCTGTGTTGTACAAATAAAATTTTCTTTTCTGGCAGTTATCACAGAATCAATTTAGAATCACAGAATCAATTAGATTGGAAAAGACCTCTGAGATCATAGAGTCCAACCTTTGGCTGATCCCTACCTTGTCAACCAGACCAGGAGCCGCATCCAGTCCTTTGTTGGACACCTCCCTCACACAAACTGCATTGAACCATGAAAAAAAACCTTCTGTGATCATTAAAAAGCAACCATCAGAAAAGCAAAGTGGGACTGTGTCTGTCATAAAGAAGAGTAAAATCCTCTTTGTCCACCGGAACACAGTGTCTGTATTTACAAATTTAAAAAATTGGGAAATTTGGAGTTTTTTGATTAAAAATAAATGTTGTGAAGACAAATTTTTTTGAAGACGGAAATTCTGGAATCTCAATATCAACAATCTACAAAAATTCCTGGGGGGAAAAAAAAATCTACATAACATCAACAAAAATCCTGTAAGTTCTACTGTGGCTTCTTTTTCTTTTCTTGGCTTTGCCCAGATTTCACTTCTTGTGTTTTACAGGACACTTTAGTGGAGGAGCTTCGTTGTTATGTCTCAAAGACAAATAAAATGCTTCTTAATTGATCTTGTCTGTTTGGAGTTTGTTTCAGGTTCTAATGCTTAAACTGCAGCCACCAGAATGCTAACTTCTGATGTGTCTTGCACTGATTTTATTGAGAAAAACAGCTTCAAAGATGCTACCAGTCCATCCTAGAGACAGTAAATAAGTCCTGTCAGAAAGACAATTTACAAATTTACAACAAAAAATAAGTTCTATAGAAATATCAACTCTAAGGCTAATATAAATTTTGATAACGAACTTTGGATTTCTCAGATTTGATGATATTACCTGTCCTTGGTATTTTTGAATGAAGGAATCATTTAGAAAAAATTTTAGCCCACCATTTTCACAGATGAATAGTGGCAGGGCTGTTTGTCATCCTAAGCAGGGCAGGGTGCTCCAGGGGTGCAGCTCCCACGGCAGGGAGCTGGGCTCAGCTCTCCACTTACCACTGCAAACCCTCTATTATTGCCCCTTTCTGCACCCTGGCCACGAGAAACAGGCAGGGCCTGCAAAATTAAAGCAGGGGTCACCCTCTAATTGAAACATCTCAATGTGCAGGTCAGGTTTGAAGGGTCTTTAATGTGAGAGATCACCAAATGAGGAGATGCAAGCAATTCTTGAAATGTTTAATTTCCAAAGCTAGTCACACAAGGGGAGACGGGACTTGGGAAAAGTCAAGGCTCAGTTTGGGGATGACCAATATTTTCTGAAAATCTACTCCATGCAGAAATGTTCAGTTTGTCTTCTTGAATCAATAATAAAATCACTTAGTTTGGAAATGGATAAAGTCCTCAGTGGTGCAATCCAATCAGCATTATTATATTGAGGAATGACATGACCAGAAACTGAAAATAATTGGTAAGAACTTAAGAATTGACATTTTCCATTGCTTTTTCAAGAAAGAAGGGGTGGTGTCATATAAAGTCTTTGTCATTTTACCTGTGCAAACATCAGCACAGTTTGGATTTTAAGACTTAAGGACTGATCCTTTAAGGAGTATTACTTTCCTAAAACTTCCGTTCCCACTGATTCCAGTGGGATCAAAATGCTTAGAGGTGTTCAGTGTCTCTGTGCATTGGGGTCATTGCTGGCAGAGCCCACAAGTGGCACAAGGGGAAAATAAACCACAGAGTTTCACATTTTTACTGCATCCCTATGCTAGTTAACTTCCTGTGGTTCAACCACAAATTTCTTTTTTTTCCTAAAGAAATCCAACATCCAGAGCCTTGAATTGACCTCACAAGCTCTGTAGCGTTTGTTCTTCTACCTGTTAGACTCACAAATCTTGTCTGTTAAAATTATTCTAAATAGATGTTTAACCTGCTCATACTCGCACATTGAACAGTTTGAAGTGTTGGAACAGAGTCATTACTTACAACTCATAAAATGAATTCTTTAGTAAATACCCATGTCATTTATTTGGCCTTGCTCTGCCCTTGTGGGAAACAGTTTTCCACTCCAATTTTCTACATTTTCCAAGTATGTTAGCATCAGAGCAAAAGCAGAGCCAGGCTCTCCAGGAATCCTTTTCCCTTGGCTTTTTCACAAAAGGATTTTTAAAATGAAAGTGAATGTCACTGTGCACACAGCATAGACTAAGATAGTAGTTGTGTTGCCTAAATGTGCTCTTTAGAGTTTTAATTCACCAGGAAAACCCTCTCAGAGAAATTAAATAGTACTCATGGGAAAGGCTTCTTCTTTCAGCAGGTTTTTCTTGGGACTTTCAGGGCCATTAACAAGCCTAATACACTGCATTGCCTTTCCACTCACTTCTGTTTCCCTTTGTTGTGATACCTACTTAAAATATCAAAGCTGTGAGAAGTTCAATGAGATATTGAAAAGTGAGTAACACAGGTTTTATATGACAATCCCACATCCCTCCCTCTGTCTTTTTTTTTTTTTTTTAAACAGTTCTTTGCCAGCATCACTAGATGAAAAAGAAATAAAAAGTCTGTGGGTGGGACATGAAGGACTGACAAGGTAAAGCCAGATCAAAAAGAAGCCACCAATAATAAATCAAAGGGGCTAAACAAAGGGCAGGACAGAAAAAAAAAAAGAGAAGTATTTTGAATCCCGTAACCTCGATGTAAACTGTCCTAATTCAGCATTATTTAGCAAACACAAGATTGATTCTTGGGTATTCTAACCTGGGGAAGGGGGAGCAGTGAAGCAATGTTCATGAAAAAATGGCAAGGCTAGGAACCAGCAGGGAAAATCAACACGTAACTCCTGGAAACAAGGAAAGGAAAAAAGGGCCAGTCCTTGATCTTCTGATTAAATGTCAATATTTCTGGGGGGTCAGTATACACAACTATTGGTCTAATAAAGCTAAAGAAGGAAATTGGGGCAAAAGGAAGGGCAGAGGTATCTCTGAAAGTCCAGTGAGATAATTTTTTTAACTATCAGAGGACAAAAATAAATGTGCAGAATGTGAGCTATGGGGCGAAATATCTGTTGCATGTCATGTAACCCAAAGTCAGCTGTACATTTTCAGAGTCAATTTGCAATCAGGACTTTCCCTGTATAACTGTTTGATCAGCACTGTGACAAGGTCGGATATGAAATGAATGAAGCTGTTGGAGCCTCCCAGTGCAGAGGCGGCTGAAAACCAGGAAGAATCTTTAGAAGGTCTATTCCATGCTATCTCTGTGACCCAGCCAGTCCATTAGTTTTTTGCAGTCCTGGTCCTAAAAAGTCTTTGTCAAGGTTTACAATATGTCCTGAATTCACAGCAAATCCTGACTTCAGCTGGTGCATATCATGCATTGAACCAGATTTTATCCTGAGGTTCTCAGTGTCCAGCCCACACCTGATGGGTTGAGGACTTAAAATCCAGAAGTCTGATTCAAATTGCAGTATAATAATTGCAGTAAAATTGCATAAAGCTCCAAGGAGTAAAAACAGATTCATGTAAGCATAAGCGCACAGAAATTACTTAGGTTTTTAAAATATGAATTACTGGCTTTTTAAGATCATATCAACACAAAATAAATGTATTTCCTCCTTGATGGAACTGTGGAAATGCATTTTCCTAATTTCATATGTCTTAGAAGAAAATCAGTAAGTGCTCTCTTGCCATTCTGACCAGCAAATCTTGCCAGGGAGCGTGTGAGGCTTCTGCAAGGCATTGCAATTTGCCTTCAGACAATCAATCCAGAGAATCCTCAAAACTGAACTGAAGTTTAATCTATGTAATCCCACTGAGTGAATATCTGGTAATCCAAGTCCAGGCATTCCAAGCCTAACTGTAGAGACAAAGTAATTAAAGTGAATTTGAAGTGCCTTGCTGCTGCAGAGGTCTGCACCTGCTGGGTTTATGTCTAAAGATACAGGTAGGAGCCTTTGCAAATGCCTGTACATTTGCAAAGGCTCTGTAATTTGACTGGTTTCAGTTTGATATTGAAGGCAATTATTATATTTTTCATCATTTAAAATAAATATCCTTTGAACATATTTATCAAATCAGACACCCACTCTGGTATCTTAACAACAAAACATTTTTTTACTTGTCACTTTAAGGCGGACTTGATAGCCCTTAATTCTCTACTGCTCCATAGCCTTTTCTTGTTTTGTAAAGTGCTTTTAGGAAAGCAACCCAGAACTGTCTTTGATGTGGATTTGTCCTTTATTTGCTGAAGCTTCTGAACACCTTTGAGAAATTAATCTCGCCAATAGAACAGCACTGAGTAACTCATACTTTGATGCCTGCTGCTGGGAGAACTGCTGCTCACCCCTGCTGCTCACTGGGCTGGAGGTGCAGGAGGACAGGAGACACCCTCATTTACATGGTTTTGTCTACCCAGGTGAGATACACACTCTGTGTGTGCTGGAGAACCAATTTCTTCCACAATAAATTCCATTTGCTTGTACTTGCTTTGCTGTTTTCCTGCAGCTCTCCGTCTGTGCATGTGTGATTCAGCTTTTAGAAACAGTAGGTTCTGGGATATGATAAAATAGATGTAAATGTGTGTGATTGCACATTAAAATAGGTGTAAATAAGTGAATGTAAATGAGGGTCTGTGCCTGTGTGCATGCTCCGCCAGCCTTCAGGGGAGGTTGTTGCTGCCCATCTCCCCTGGAATATTTTGAGGGGACCTGCTGTACAGCTCTGTGAACTGACACACTCCAGAGCAATCCTTCACTTAACCCTGCAAAGCTGAACTCAGATTCACATGGCATAGGGCACACAGGCAAACTTCGAGGTGTGAGCCAGAGGAACTGGCCTGAATCAGAAGCTGAAGCTCCAGAGTCCTCCAGGCTGTATTTATTTGAATTATATCAGCACTACTGTGGTAAATTGTCACTCTGAGGAGGCAGGGTGTACACATCCACAGCAAAGACAGTCTGAAAAGGACACAAGAACCAAGGATTTTACCAATTGAACCCTGGGGCACACTAGAAACTGAAAGTACCAGTTTATCTCTTTGCTCATCCACAGAGAAAAGACGCAAAAGTTTCCAAAAATTGCAAGCACAGACGGGAGTGTGAAAAGCTGGGCCTAAAGATATCACGATGTTTATTTATTCTCAGAGAAGAATGGAGCAGGCAAGAAAAAAGAGAAGAAAGAAGATACTTCTTGTAATGCCTAATTAATGAAAATGCTGGTCATATCAAGCAGTGAATTAAGGGTGATTTGTTTGCATTTGCTTTAATCTCTCTGCAGCTGTAGGTATATAGATTATTATTTAGATAAATTAGTCAAGAAAATCACATATATAGATGACTGGCAAATGCCAGCCAACTTGGCATCAGCAGGAAAAAGAAGGGAAAAAGGAACATTTGAAAGGCAAATCTTTATTCTTTCTTTCTTTATTTATTTACATTTTCAATATAGGATAAAAAAGAAGAAATGCTTAGATCGAGGCCTAACTTATGTCTTCATTTATGATGGCACAACCCAAAGCTGATTGATCCAGCTGTGGCTTCAGGCACAGTTTGCATCCATGGCAGAGTTACTATGGAGTTTGCTATCTGATACACCCTGATGCTGTCTGTGAGCTCCTGCCTCCCAACTTTACATGCTTCAGCTCCAGGGTTACCATCCTTACTCTTGTTGCAGGGGCTGGAGAGAAATAAATAGAGCTTGTGATTAAATATAATTCTGAAATTAGTGACTTAAGCCAGAAGTGTGAGAAATGCTGGCATGAACGTGCCTGTTTTTCCTAAATCCTCCTAAAGCATGGATTCAGCTGCATGGATGCCTACTGCAGGCACCTGAGGGAAGGTGAATTGAGCCTCACCTTCTGCCCATGAATCCACACATTTCCTTGGAGCAGTTCTGGAAATAGGGGATGGCTTTTTAATGTCTCTGGGGCACTCTGGCCATGTGTGTCTTTCTGGACAGCACTCTCCGTGCAAGGAGCCCTTGGTGAAAGGGAGCTGGAGGAGTGGAAAGTCTGTGATCAATTACATCAACAAGATAAATAATTTATGTGCCCCCAATCAAATTTGCTGTATGATTTAATGGCATCATCACTGCCTGCTGTGTTGTCATTCCTCGTTAGTTGTTATTTCCTTGTTATTAATTCTGATTCTTATTGCCTCTTGACCGCCCATGCTCAGAAAGAGAAGTACTTGGCTTTTCTGTGCTCTGTTGCTATGTAATGTGATATAAAACAAGTTTGGAGTGGCTCCCTGAATGCATGCAACCAAAACTGGGCCAGAAATCCCTTCAGCTGCAGCTGCTGATCATTAAATCACAGATCTGCTCAAGGATCCTTGTGTGAAACTGCAGCAAGACCTGGAGGAAGATATCCTCCAAGAAATCCCCTGGAACAGGCTATGTGTGCATCCTCTCCATACTTCTGGTACAGAAGTCTTTTGGTTTCAACAGAATTACCACAAAATTATGAAGAGGATCTACATGCATGTGTATTTGAATGTGCAGAGAGAGAGACAAAATGGGAGAGCTGCTATTATTTTTGTAGAGCTACCCAGAAAAAATTACTAAAAACAAGGGTCCTAAAAAAACTGAGGAAGAAAACTGAAATTCCACAAATTTTACAACTAAGGTTTCTGCAGATGAAGCAGGCTGTTTTTGTCAAATATTGATTTTGTGTTGTATTTTAGAAAAAATGGGCGCTATAAAATTGTAGATATCACTGTTTTCAATTTCAGACAGTGTAACTTTGGGCACACTGTTCATGTAGCTGTGATTTCCACTTTAGTCGGCATGTTTTCCTGAGATACTGAAAACCTTTTGAATGAAAAGACAAATCTGCAGAGAGTTCAGCACCTGTTTTAACAACCATCTGTAAGATTAAAAAAATATTTGCTAAGATTCAAGGATATTTTCACCAGGATTCACTTCCTGAATACAGAATTCCAACTTTCAAGTTCCATGAGCTTATTCAAACACATTCCACACACAGGAGGAAGTGATTTGGAAATTGAGAAAGGGACATGATTTTTCTGAGTGCAGAAAAAAATCATAAATATTCAGTGTCTTTTCTGGTCATGCAATCAGAGAGTGTTTTGGCCAAAAAGGATCTCTTCTGTGCAGGAATGAGGGCACCTGCAAAGAGCAGGTTCAGTGCCTCTCCAGAGCTCTCTCCCATGACGAAGGCTCTCATTTTCCTTTCCAGCTCCAGAGCCATTATTTTTTGGCAAGTGCACACTGCTAACATTAATCTCCCTCATAAGGATGTTTGCTAGACACAGTTAATTAATTTGGAGATAATTAGAAAGTGCTCCATAACTGAATTACAACCCCTGTTATCATCTGCAAGATTTTCACCACTGGCTTCAACAGGGAGGGGACATTTTTATACAACAAAAGGCAGAGAACACTTTTTTAATGTGACTCAAAGAGTGGAGCAAAAGTAGGACAGTTCCAAGAGTTCTCTAGGATGTCACCATATCGATCTGCTATCGCCGACCTCCCACTGCTGCCAGCAGAATGCCCAAGCAAAGGCAGTTTATTTTCCCCTAGATCAAAGAGAGGCAACAAAAGAGATCCCCCCAAAAGGTGACTCTCGGCAGAAGGCAGGGCTCTTGTTTCCCTATCTGATCAGCAGATTCCTCGGGCCTGCATTGACAAACCCTGGGTGCTGCTCACTCAGCCCCAACCCCGTCATCAGTCTTGTGGGACAAGGTGCCTGCCTCTTCCCAGGCTGCATGGGAGAATAGCAGTGCTGCTCTGCCACGGCCAAAACACAATGGCTGGGAGCTGGAATATAAAGTGGGGGAATTCCTCACATACCTTCCCATTTTCATGGACTGCTGGCATCGAAGAAGGGAGGAGAAAAATAAAAAGGAAAAAGAAAAAGGCACGCTTTGGCTTTCAGCCAGATATTTCTTTCGTTTTTCCTCTTAATTGCCTGGAGTCTCTCCACATTGTGCTGGGGTCCCCCCTCCCCGACCTCTCTCCCTTCCCTCTTTCCCCCCTGCAGCCCCCTCAGCACCAGTGGCACTGGGGGAGCTCTGGCTCCTGCCTCCAAGGAGAGCAGCACCTGGGCACCCCCTCTCTGGGATGCTCCTTGCTCTGATGCAGAACAGGGGAAAATCCCCCTATGGAACAGCAGCTGCCCAGCTCAGCAGCACTGCCAGCCCTGGGCTGTGCCCCAGGACCACATCCCTGCCTTGGGAATCCCTAGTTTGGTGGAAACCAGAGACTGCAGCAACCTGTGTTGGCTGAAGGTCTTTCCCTGGGCCTCTATTCATTACTCAAGGTCTCTTCCTTAAGGATTTAAGTGAATTCCAAATCCCCACTGCAGTCTGCCCACTAAAGCTCCCAGTCCAGTGCCAGTCACCCAAACCAGTCCCCTCTCTGTGCTCTGCAGGGCTATTGGGATCTGCTGTGTGGAGGTGTTCGAATCAATCTAGGAGCAGTTTATGCTTTTTAGGGATTAGGGTGGGTCTTGCAATGTCCCTGTCCCCAGTGAATCTTATTTAATACTTGGGAAAAGGCAGAAGGTGTAAGAAGTAGCACTTTTTATCTCTATTCAAAGAAAACTAAGCAGCAAATTTGTTACTATTTAAATTATGTTGTGGAGCAAAACTCCCCAAGACCTCAGCTGATATACTTAAAAAGAGTGCTTTTCTATAATAATTTAATGAGAATGTCTTTAAATACCTTTAAGGCAGCCTTTGCTAGTAAACATTTATATGAACAGTTGGACATGTTTTTATAGTAGCCATTCCAGGACAGCGGATTAAATACATCCACTGCTCATTAGGGACCAGGGCTGAATATCTTGCAGATTGAAATCTTTTTCCCCAAATATTAGCCAATAAAAATATGTCTACTATTCAAATACGAAAAAGCCTATTTGCTGAAAACTGGGGTGAAAGCCTGTTTTTTAAAATCGCATAAGAATTTCAGTTTTCTAGGGTTAGTCTGTAGAATTTATGAATAAATTAAAATAGCAGATTTTGCACCTCAAGGTAATGTTCTGAGTTGTGGGAGTTACAGGGGTCTCAAGTTCTGACGTCTCCATCTTTGTCATCCTGATTGTCAGCTGCCAATTTTATGTCAGTGAGTGATGTGGTGGTGATATCTGTTGGAAAAGTTGTAGCAGAATGAAAAGGAAGAAGAGGAAAGAATGGAAATCTGCCCATGGATGGAGAGAAGGGTAAGGCTGTTGTGAGGAAGTAAAAATGCAGGAAAACAAAAGCAATGAAGCATTACTAATGGAGCTTATACTCTGTAAAACTTCAAGAAAAGTGCTTGCAAATCTAGGTTGGCCTAAATATTTGCGTTTTTTTTAAGGTTACTACCCAGGTTCTAACTGAATGTAAAGTCTCAGTCCAGTCTTAAACGAGACTGAGGAGCTTGAAATGAGAAGGACAAATGGAACGAGCAGAAATGGGAGATGTTCAGTTATACAAATACCAGCTAGAAAAGTGACAGAGAGAGCATGGACGTGCAACAAGTAACCACAGAGGGTGAAATCGTGCAGACTTTTCAACAGCAGGGGTTTTTAGGGCTCTCGGTAAGAGCTCCTGTTTGTGCACTGCCTGCAACTGATTTGCAAAGCACTTCTCATTCAGGGATCTGCAAGGGCCTCACACCCTCATGCCAAAGCCACCACATCTGCCAGTGGATTGAGTCAGCTCTGGAATTCTGTTAAAAGCAAATGATGTCTAATGTTCTACTTTTTAAGCACAAATATCTAAGAGAGGGGGAAAAAAAGAGAGAGTTGGAGGGCTGGGGAGGAGGGAGAGAAGAGTCAATTGCTTTTGCAGAAGCTGCATTTTCTTTCAAAAAACCTGTCATTGACATCTTTCCCCAGAAAACATTTTGTCATGCACATCAGTGTATGACTCTAAGAAGATCAATCTGGAGAGGGAGTCAAGCCCACAATCATCATGTGACAGATTTTCGGATGGTGTTCTCATCAATCACACTGATAATGAGGTGGCAAATTGCTGTCTTATGGCAAAACTAAAAAGACAACTACCCCAGTAGGTGTCAATGAATATGTCAAAGGATTGTCCCACGGGGAGTCTGAGAAGGTTCTCAGAAACCTTTTTGTGAAGCCTGAATGCAGAATACTTTATTGATCACTAAAGAACTTGCAATGACATGCTATTTCCCCGTGACATTTGAACCACCCATTTCCTAAGCCATGGTGAGTACCTGCCTGGAAAATACTTTGGAAGTTTTCTTCACCTTTGGCTATACTAAAAAAAAAAAATCTCGTTTTAATTTTAGCTTAGCCTTTCATCTTCTGAAACACCACGGAAGCATAATCTTACAAATTATAACCAAGCTAAATATCCGAAAATGTTTAATGACCAATAACCATTTTGAATCAATTAGAAGTATTCAGAATTAACTTGTTCAGATTATATTCTGAACTATTTCTAGTTCGCTTAGTATCTTATATTCTGTTTTAGCAAAGCAAATAGCCCTCTTGATGGAGTAACCTTTTATTAATCTGCAGAGCAGGATTATCAGTCCAGTGACACTTTGAAGATAAAATGGTCCTTTTGTTTTCCATTTCCTAGGTCTCTTAGCATCTGAATTACAGTCCCAAAAACTCCTGCAGCTCAAGGCCATGCAGTGGTGAATTGCCATCACTCTAGGTTGTGTTCCAGAGAGTGCTGGTGGCAGACAGGCTGCTCTTTACCAGGCCTGAAATTCTGCATTCTTTGTTTTTCCCATTTCCAACCAATCATGACTGTGCTTATTTTCACCCAGTTTTGTCAGAGTGCAAAACTACAGACAATCCTCTTCAGTGCTGCAACAAAAAGTATAATTTTAAAAATTTTATGTGCTGCTTTGGTTGTTCTTGATTCAATTGTGAACTAAATTTCACAATATTTCCCTCAGAATTTACATGGAAGAACCTCCTTCTGAGATAATTTAAAGAGAGTTGGTTTCAGACTCTCAGTTGTGGTAAGGAATGATAATGTGAACAGGTGGAAATAAAGAAAAAAAAAAGAATTATTGAAAACAGTTTGATAAAAATCTTCATTTAAAAATAAAAATATCCATCCAATCGATAATATTACACATAAAGAGTTTATGCTGAGAAAAGACCATGCTGCAACAACAAATATTTTAACCTAAACATTTTAATTACATTTGAGGTTTAGATGGTGCCAGGTGCATTTCTTGCTAGTTTTGAGATTAGCAATGCAGAATCACATCTGGAAGAAGTTTTCCAGTATCCATTTGGACTTGTGTGGCCTGAGAGAGGAATGCTGGGGACACAGCCTCACCTCTGCTCTCTGCCTGGCTGATAACCCACAGTAATTAAATGCTGCTATCTGAAAAACAGCAAAACCTCACAGATTTCACACCTGCAGCTGCTGGGGTTGACATGCTCAGGGTTGCCCCACCTTGGCCAGTGTTGAGGCATTCCAAACCATGTTTGGTTTGACAGCCAGCTTCTGTTCTGTCCGATTAAACATGTGCAGGGCACATGTGGCAATTAGAAATGTTACTGCCATAAATAACAGAGCAAGGGCAGAGAACGCCCCACATTTGTCTGTGTGCAACCCACGCTGCCTTGTTGGTGAGTTGTTCCTGGAATCAGATGAGGCATCAGCCTAATCCCACATACACCCCCTGTCAGGAGATGGCCGTGGAAGTGCGAGAAAAGCCGTCCAAAAGGTTGTTTTGTGGAATGTCAGGAGCTGGAGATGGGAACAATGTCCAGGATTGTTCCTGCTTCCAACCCCTGACATTCCATGAAACTGTATCCTGGAGCACAGCCCTATTACAACATTAGGAGTGATGTGTTTCAAAGGGACCATGAGCCTGATCTCATTCCGGTGAAGCTCGGTGGAAAAATTCCCAGTGGGCCAGGGCCGCAGCGAGGGTAGCCCTGCTGGATTGCCAGGGGAGCAGCTGTGAAAGGAGCACTGTTGTGTGAGGTGCTCAGTGGAGCAGGGTGAGCTCAGACCCCAAAGAGTTCATGAGCTGAACAGACAAGACAACCCCATGGGGAGGGAACAAAATAGCCCAGGTGCTGAATGGCATCCCATTATCCTGTGAGTAACTGAGTCATGTCAGTATTTAGTATCTTGGATCTTTATCTCCCAATTAATACGATTGGCATCAGAGACTTGAACAAGACCAGTCCCAACTGCACCTTAATTGGAGATTTTTCTTTTTTTTTTTGCTTTGAATTTCCATTGTATTTGGGGCTCTGTTCATATTCCTTTAGATCCTTACCTGGATATTTAAGACATGAACAGGTGATGTAGCAGGTGTATTTTTCTGAAGGAAAGGGACCATCAAGGCATGAGAAAGAATGTCACTGGCATCTACCTTGGGATATGGAGTAACTCTCTCTGAATGAACAAAATCTCAAAGAATTCTGCTGGGACAGGCCTGCCATGAGACTCCTTCCACCACTCCTCTCCTGGAAGGCTCAGGGTGTAGAGGAGGAAGGCAAGGAGAATTGCAGAAGGCTGTCATCCTGAGTCTGCATTAAAGCCCCTTCAAATTCTCAGTCATGTTGTTCCAGTCTGGAAATCTGTAGGGACTTTGATGCACCCCACAGCTGCTGTTCACATCCTGGAATCAGCCTCTGCCCAGAGGAGTGCCTTGGAGGATGACACGATCCTTCCTTGCCACCCACTCGCTCTGTCATTTCCTAAACTCTGATGTTTTTCACATCACCCCTGGCAGTTAAAAGAACACATGTACATGTGCACCCCTGGAGCAGGCTGCAAACATGTTTTTGGAACATCTATTTCATAGGTCAACCAAAAGTAACTGGCTCTTATTGTTAAGAGACTTGAGGGAACACAAAGCTGCTGGCTTCTCTTCACACCCACTCTAGGACGTGGCTACAGAATCAATTTAAGCAGGGATGAAGACTGCATAATTCAGGCAACAAGGCCAAAAGTCTTGAGCTCACAGCAAACGTGCACTGGTTTAACTCCAGGCAGTTTTAAAATCAACATAATTAAAGCTTGGTTAAATAATTAGGTAAGTAGATTAATACTACGTCTAATTTAATTTAAAACTAAGCTAATTTAAGACAAACTAATCACTGTTCTTTTGTGCCAAAATGAATATATTCCCACGAGAGTTCTCACTGATTTCCCTAAATCAATTAAATTCATATCCTAGGTCAAACCGATGCAGCTTCCCCAGGTAACTAAGCCTTAAAAAGAGTTTTTTAAAGATAGAAATCTCAGTTAAACCCTTAAGCTGCAGTGTGAACCCTATTGGAGTCAATGCTCTGTACTGCTCCAAAGCTCATCTGGGTGATAGCTGTTCTCTTCCATCCTCAGTCCTGTGCTTGTGCTGGGTCCTTATCTTTCCACAAGCTCATTAGGACTGTGTTTAAAACCAGTGTGGTACCACTGCTACTCCCAGCAATCCCATTTGGGATTTGCGCCTCTTCCCCATGACAGCAGGCCAGCTCTTGCTGAGTGTTTGGGAATTCTGGTGCCCACCTCTCCCACAAAGCACTGACAAAATGTTTTCATCTACTGCAGGCCTCTTACTTGGGCACAAAGAACTTTTTGTGTTCCAAAGGAGCAAGAAGGGTTGGATGCAGTGAAAGTGGTGTCTCTTTCACTCAAACCCCACAGCTCTGGGTGTTAGGGTTGGACCTTGGCAGCAAAGAGGTGAAAAAGTAACTTTTGTTTTTTGATTTGCTACAGGGAACAGTACCCCAAACAGCATCAGGGACCATCAAAACACAGATGAGCTTGCAGTGCCTTCACAACTCCAGCTCTTTGCACTTCACCGAGAGGCGAGGCCACTGCACAGAGGAGAAATAAATTCCCTCCTGTCCTGGGTTGATGCTAAAATTGTATCCCCATTCGTCTGTTTAGCTCAGAAATAAGTTTTGTACCTTTAAAAACTAGATCTGAGAGTGAAGGAGACGTGGTGGAATATCTGAGGTGGTTGTTTTCTAAACATAAAGATCAGAGTTTTCAGCTTTCCCTCACACACGGCCTGTGCTGGCTGCAGTGTGGATGGTGGGACAGAGCTCTCCTTTGCTTTTTGTTGGTTTTTGGCTGACTGAGGCAGAGAAATTCTCTGGACTGTGTTTTTTTTTCCTTTTTCTTGGAACTGTTTGAACCTGCTCTGGACTAAACACCCAAAGGGCCCCAGGAGCCCCCACCTGTGTCCCACCGGGCCTGGCCTGGGTCCGGCCTTTCCCAGCCCTGAGGGACCAACAGCAACTGAGCCGAGCTACAGCCACGGGAGAGACTTTCTGAATTTGGCATCTCTGTGGGGCACACAGAGGGTTTGTTGTTCAGAGTTGTTCATTTGTTGTGCTGGGGAGTGCTTTGCCTGTTAAATAAACAACTTTGTTCCACTTTCCTCCAAGGAAATTTTTTTCCTGTCATGAACCAGCCTTGGGGAGGGGCAGTTCGGATTTGTTTTCTAGGGGGACTCTATCCAGAGGTTTTTTCCCAAATTTGCCCTAAACCAGGACACCTGTCTAAGAGGCTGCTCCCCCCTGCCACGTTGGCAAGCTCCTGGCAGGTCTCTGCCTGGCTCCGAGGGGTTGTGCCATGTCTGGGGAGCTCCGGGTGCTGCTGAACCATCTCTGATCAGCTCTCAGCTGCTCTCAGGGTGGGGGATTCATGAGGGATGGCCTGCAAGGATTTAACCCTGCTCTCCTTCACCCTCTTGCCCACTTTTGCAACCCTTTTCCCAGGTCTGTGTGGGCTCCCCCATGGCTTGCTGAGTCTGTTGCTGCTTGCCAGGACTCAGGGGAACATCACCTGGATCACCTTCTGCTGCACAAGACCTGAGTGCATCACACAGCACATTTCCAAAAATATTTTTTTGCATGTTGATATAAATCTAAATCAGCTGTGTTTCAGTGCCTTTGGATCACTCTCTGGGTGTTCCTTGGCAGAAAAAAATATGAATTTTAAGCAAATGCTGAAAATGGGTCAGGCTGTGATTTTTCAATTGCTAATTGTGAGTTCTTGCACTAAAAACATACTTCTAAGTTTTTTAACTGTGTTACTGGGGTTTGAGCAATCCATCTTAAATTATGGATCTCAACTACCAGCAAGATACAGCTAATAAACAATTTACTGGATGTCCATCAAATCACACAGGCAATAAAATCACAAAAGCAAGACAGAACTTGAAGAAAACAACGATGTGCAAATTATTCACCCAGCTATAGATGACACAAACAATCTGCTACCTTCCTTTGAACTGGGTATATTTTATACTGCTGTAAAACATTTGTAGAAAATCTCACCATTAATGAAAGGAACCTCTGCATGATTCAAAGCAATGGAGCTATGAAATGCAATCCGTAGCACAGAACTTTAGGTAACTCCTTGAGAGTGGGCAAATAAATAATTGTTTTTTGCAATGAGAATGCAAAGTACAAGAGTAGCTGCCAATGAGATTAGCAAGATTATTCACTCTGTCTTTTGGGGAAAAAAGTGCATCTTGAACTGGTCTTCCTTGTACTCAGATTATCCAAGCAAGAATATGATTAGTCTCACCCATTCTGCCTTTCAAAAATGATTTATTTTGCTAGGACTCAATGCTGACAACAGCATGCTGGGAGTGTTAGGGTTTTTACAGTGTAGGTGACAAGTTAAAAATGTGTGGTGAGCATATGTGTCCAGAAGGGAGGAGAATACCTCTAATTCTATCTCAGGGAAGTCAAGATATACCAAATCTGGTTTTCTGCAGAGGAAACTGCATTCCCAGTGAAGGAATCTCCAGTTTCATGTATAGATCCCTCAATAATCTAGAGAAAAAAACACAGGAAATTATATGTTTAAATTTCTAAAAACAGGCTTGGTGATCTGTTTTTATTAATTTTTTGGTCGAACATCTTTGCTTCTATCCACTACTCCTTAAGTCTTTTATCATCTCTTCAGAATGATGAACAATTGTACTTAGTGGTACTTTGCACAAAATTACAGCTGGAGGGGAAGAGAGCTTTTCAGCACCCTAAGCATGGTACTTTACCTTTCAGTGTGTTGGTCCTGATGGCAAAAGAAAAAAAAAAAGCTTGCAAGTGGTATTGATACTTTTCCCCTTCGGGTTGCTAATATTTCATACAGAGATTAAAAGACCAGGAGAACTAATAAAATTTATAGAGTCAAAGCAAACTGTCTGAGTTATGAAGGTAAAAATGTGAGGAGACTAAATGTGGAAATTTTGTCTTATAATTTCAGGTTTGGGTTTTTTTTTTTTCTCATGGGAAAAGTAACACTGCTTTAATAAAGGAAAATAAATTGTTACAAGCACAACTGCACAACTCATTTGCCAATTATGTTACAACGTTATCTGCTTTCTGGGCTTTTTGTTTTTTGTTTCTGTTCAAGGCAGAAAATAATTGTTGTAGAGGACTGTTTCATCTTGGTGCAGTACAAAAGTCCCTTTGCTAATTGTCACATCAAATGACCAGGGTCCCCAATGGAAACCTTCAAATGACTGTGAAAAAATTCAGGCTGTCACTAAACGCTGGGCACTTGGGGGGTTTTTGGGGGGGTTTTTTAGGGTTTTTTGTTGTTGTTGTGTGTGTGATTTCCCACTGCAGATTAGGTTACTTGGGTGTGGGTTTATCACACAGGAAAGGCCCGGCACAGATTAGTTCTGCATCATTGCAGGGCTGTTATGCCAGCTCCATCCTTGACCAAAGCAGCGTCCAGCACCTTTATTGTATCTGGGGACACGCAAGAACTCTGCACTGTCCAGGCAACAAAAGAAGCAGCAGAAGGCCCACTGTGTCTCTAAAGTGTTGCTTCTCCACTTTTTGTCATGCACCGGTGACATGAGTGCCAGGTCCCAGACACCAACCCCACACAGAGCCAGAAAAAAGCTGTCAGTCTCGGCTTGTTCAAAGACAAACCCTTTGTGCAGATCAGACTGAAGTGGCATGGTCCATATACTCACTAAAGCATGCCAAGGAGTCACAAAGTCATAATCTGGCTTTGTACTTCTGGCCATTCCCATTTTCCCCCGTCGCTGGTGCCCAATTACCAGCGCTGTAATTTTTTTTCCCATTGTTAGGAAGCCATAAGGGTTTAGCTACCACTTATCCAATGGGGGTCGTGACCTGATGTATTTAGGCTTTGCAAATATAAGTAACAGTTCCCTTATCAGTGTCACCAGGACTCTTTAACACTTAGCAGGCAGAAAGATAAATATACTTGGCAGATACAATTTGATCCATTGCTAAGCCTTCCATTTTACCACTGACCCATGGCACTCTGCTATTCAAGGGGATGTTAACTGGTATAACCCTGTAACCCTCAGCCTGGCTCCCAAACCCCCTGACTTGGGCTTACAGGAAGGACTTACAGGTGACAGCTTGTCAACCTGATCTAGAGCACTGGGAAACCAGGGATGAGTCTGACCTGCCTTCCACTAGTGCTGCTTTTAGCAGAATTCCTCCTGGCTCACATCAGGAGAAGAATTTGGCTCTGTCTCACACCAGGTTACTTGCCAGGAAAAAGACAAAGCTGGACAAAAAATTGTTTTTTACTTGTTGACTTTCTTGGGTTAACTGGCTAATTTAAATGTTGCTTTATGCCATTTTACCACTCAGGTTTGTCCTGGAAAGTTCTGATTACTTTTCTTGCCTCTTTCAGATCCTTTCTAACACCTCTGCCAGCCTCAAGGTCTGTCAGTCGCGGGTCTGGCTTCAGAAGCTGGAGAGTGCAGATTGTCTCTTTCACTTATTCCTCCAGCAGGCACTGAATTAAGCATTCTGGGCAGGGTTACTGAATTAAGCATTCTGGGCAGGGTTATGTTTAACAGGAACTTATTTCAGAAGGATTTAAGATGCAGCATCAGATCTGGAGAAGCATCTCCTGTAAGCAGAATAGGGCAAGAATTCAAGTGTGAACCACAAGTGTGAAGATCCTATAATAAATAGGCTGGGGCTTTCTGCTATCTCAAAAATGCATCTTGATTGACTCAAGGTCTAAAACTTTGAGGCATTTGGTTGTTGCCTCTTCAACAACACTGACTCCAACTCTGAATAAATTCAATAAAGTGTCATTGTCAGTGAGATTTGATTAGACATAAAACAACACTGGCAAATACCAGAGCCAGTCCTTGCACTAACAGTGGAGATTTTACACCTTAGATGTCCCTCTAAAAACTGCAGTTTTCACAAGCTGTTTTTATTTATTTCCACCACATGGGAAATTTTTATGACCACTACAAATATCTTCTATCAGAGTAGCCATCTTCATTAATTGTGATCTTCTTTCATTCTCTGAAGTGTCTCAATGCTAGTTAACTAAGGCAAGACAGAAGAAAAGTTCTTTTAGAGCAACCTAGTACTTGCAGTGGAATCTTATCCAATTTAGAGAGGTGTTTAAGACTCATTATTATTAAAATGGCTTGGTCAGAATTATTAGCCAGGTAGCAGCATTAGCTCATTCTGTCATAGAATCAAAGAATAGTTTGAGTTGGAAGGGACCTTAAGGATGATTTAAATTCCAATCCCCTGCCATGGGCAGGAACAACTTCCACCAGCCCAGGCTGCTCACATTTGTAACTGAGTTATCAGGATCATGACTGAGTCATCATTTCAGACATGGTTAAAACACAGAGCCTGATTTCCCACTCAGATATGTATCTGTGCACATAAATGAAATTTCCTTTAATTTCCTTAGAGTTCATGTCTTTTGGAAGTACTTTATGGAAGCCTTCTCTTTAAGTGGCAGCTCTGTGGGACTTTAAACAATGATATATTTTAGGCTATGAGCCTTATCTGATCTGAGAAGCCCAGGAGAATAGGAGATTCTTTTATTGTTGTTGTTTTTTAAGATATGTTAGGGCATGGGTTTTCCTGAGCATTTAGCAAAGGGGTGTCAGGGTGAAACAGCTGCACATATTAAACCAGCAGTGAAACCCAACTCCTTTTCATCTCCTGGGTTATACAGTTCTTTGTGAAATGACTCCACGGGGCAATGTGTGAATAACTGCTAACTAATGCATGATTAGCTCCATGTTAAGGTGGTGCAAATGGGAAGGACTGTGTGGTGTTGAAGAAACATGGAGAAAACACTGTGCCATAAACTGATCCAGGTTAAACGGCCCGATTCTGAGCTAATTATTTTATAGTCCATTGATATCCAGCAAATGTGAGAACTTCAGGCCTTGCAGCCACGAGGTGCCATGAGACAGCTGTAAACAGAAGGTCTTTGATGAGACAAATGGCTTGTAGGGGCAGTTCCATGCAGGCATCCCAACATAAAGGCTCCCTTGCAGGGCTGTTGCCAAAATAAAAAATAAATCAAGCCATAACAGCTATTCCAATTCTGCCTGGAAAGCTCACGTGAAGGAATCTGAGGCACTGACCTTACCTTTCCCTCACCAGTTCCTTGTCTCTACTCCAGTTACACTTTACAAGGGGTTTCCAGGAAGTGTGAAAACCCTTGGTTTACATCAGTGCAAAAGCTGAGCACTTCTGGAAGCAGACATTATCAAACATCACTTTGTCGTTTAGAAGAAATATTAAAAATCTTCAAATGTCTGGCAGAAGCATGAACACAGCTTGTTTACACACACCCTTCCTTCTCCTTCAGAAGTAGGCAGGGTGTCCCAGTTGGCAGCACACACCATACAAGGCAGGCTGATAATAATGATTTTAATCAGGTTTGAAATCAATGAAAAAGATGTTTGATTACATACAGAATTTACATGAAAGACTCTGATCTTTCTACGGGCTTGTTCACTGTTTTCCCATTCAAAAAGGCTGTTCCTTCAATAAAGCCTCCTTCTCCTTTTTGCTTACCAGAAAGACTCCTTGTGTCTCATCACATTTATTTCGATTCACATTGCCTAGCGTGTATGGCTCATGCATTACTCAGATCTATCAAGCTGCCTTTAGAGGAGAATACGGAACTAAGTAAAACACACAATATTTTACCAAAATACTTCTACTCTAAATACAAGTAAGAAAAAGACATAATTTTACCAAGATAGGGTGTTGACAGACTCCTTAGATAAAGAAGTATTTTATCTCGATATATTAAACTCAATTGATTGTGTTTTGATCACTGCAGATCAGAATCTGAGATTTATCATATACCATCTCTCACAGTCTCACTTTATTCAGGGCTGGGAGGGGAAGACAAAATTCTCTGCCTTTCCGGACCCTAAGAAGTTCCTGAAGTGAGAATCAAGTAGTCATTGTACCAGACTAATCAAATACACATAGACTAAAAAGTTTAATAGTGCAACAAACTCTGTTTAAAAAGCTCATCCAGCAACCAGGCCAAGGTTTTGGCTTTTGTTTTAAAGGTCAGCAGCATTAATTCACTGTTGCCAGAGAAGCTGACAAAATATCACACTGCTGGTCACTGATTAGAGGGCCTGACTGGAGATTCAAAAAGATCAGGACCCATTTGTATCATTATTTTTATCCAGGACAAGCTCGACAATTTTTACATCCTTCCCCCTGCCAAGCTAGAACAGCTCAAGGTTATTTTGTGATGTGGTTTAGAACTTCCAGAGGATCAAAGTGTAGGAAATTTACCCACTGCCTGCACTTAAAAGACCTTTGAGCATTAAGTTATTGGTTCACTGTTAGAGATTTCAAAATGTCAACCAGACACTTTTTCCCCGGGATCACTGAGGTCTCTGAGCTTTCTGGGGCACACGGAGAGGTTAGGTTTGAGCTCTCACATCTCTGTTCACATTCACATCAGTGTGGTCACTCATGCCTAGAACTTGGAGCAGAAGGGGTGCTAAAAATACGTTGAATTACCAATGATGATCATACACACACAGAAGTGGGGAAAAAAATCACACATTTTGCCGAATGGTTAGGCCAGGATGGAATATCCACATGAAATGGGATTTATTGAGGAATAAACATGTATTTCATCTACAATCTCATATGCCAAAACCCACTAGGTCTTGCAAATGCAAAAAATTCCCAGATATTTCTCCTTTTTCTCCTTTTATTTTCCTCAGTTTTTCCTAGCTGGAGAATTATGAAGTGTGAGAAAGAAGTGGAAAGTGCTTACATTAAAGTGCAAAATTTTAGGAAAAACCCAACACATCTTTACAGGATTCTCAACACCGTCTTCTAAACAAACCCAAAAAATGGTGGAAGGTAGTTGGGAAGGATGGAAGGAAATTTGCTTTTCTCTGCTCCTGATTTCAGTTGCCTCATCTGCTTTGTAGCAAATCCACTTGAAGTTATCAGTTTTGTAAATGGATTTGTCCAACCCATTTAGCCCAAAATATTTATATTTAACTTGGTAAATTATGCTTTCCAACTAATAAAATAAAATCAGTTGTGCTAGAAATGTGTGTGCTGATTCTACTCCCAGCTCTGCAAATGGATAAAAAGAGTTTCTTGTGTTCAAGTGTTTCATTTAAATAAACTTTCTGAGAAGCTTGATGGGTAACAGTATCAACACAGAGGGTCAATTAGTTCAAATAATCTGTATTTTCCAGTATTAAAATGCTCATTATTGTAGTAGGTCAAGCATACATTTCTTTCTTATAAAGAAATCACCTACTCACTGCTTCTTTGCCTCCTTTTAAAAATATAGTCCACTTGATAAGCAATAAATGGGTATCTGAAAATCATAAATAAATATTACTTGCTACTCTTGTGCTTGTTGGCCATAAAAAACCTCCTAAAAATAATGTTTGAAGCAGAAAAACAAGTGGTAAAAATGAATAAATTATTATTTGATACTTCATAACCTTCTTGCAAAATGAATATTCATTTTCACAGATCATAAGTCAGTAGAAAACTTTTCAGCCTATTGAGGAATGGGAATTCAGTGTTGCTCTTGATCCCTTCAGTGGGCCACAGGTCTCACTGAATTTGGGTTGTCAGTCTATTGGCAAGAATTTGGCACAGGAGCCCAGCCATCAGTCATAACAGTTTCTGCAGTTTAGATATAAATAGCTTAGGTGAAGCTTTAGGGCTGTTTATAAAGAATCCGTGAAATCTTCTTTTAATCTGTTACTGACAGATGAAGATACCACAGCCTGTTTTCAGGCTAAATTCAATGCATGCAGCCTGAGCCCGTTTGGAATATAAAGTGCCAGGTCACTGGCACAAACGCAGGAGGAGAACACTTTTCCATGGTCCTGGTGTGGGAGGGAAGGTGCTTGAGGACCCGAGTGCTGGAACACCAGGTCACTGAGCTGGCTCTCCCAATGTAACTCTACAATACAAGCAGCTCCTGTGCCTCCGCTTCTGAATTACTTCTGAAGTGAAGCATCTTTCCTTTTTGTTCACTTGAGCATCTTATTTTCCTGAGAAGTTCCTCAGAGCAAGAGACTGTGCTGTGCACATATGTTGTGGGCTGACTCTGGCTCATCCAGCCCATTCCCCTCCTCAGGGGCATGGGGAGAGGGGAAAAAATGGGCTGGAATAGCTCATGGGTTGAGATAAGGCCAAGGAAATCACTCACCCTTTTGCAGACTCAGCTCCATTCTGGCTCCTTTGCCTCCCCAACTTCACATGGCACCGTGGTCCCCCCAAGGGGAATCCCTGCTCCAGCCAGCACCTGGAGC
>VZTB01015669.1:0-38855 GCA_013397245.1 Thryothorus ludovicianus
GTGGCTGGGGACAGGCAGGGTCTCCTGATCTGTGGGTGCTTGCAAGAAGAAAGGGTGAGAGTGGAGAGGGCCTGCAGGCTCAGGGGAGCAGGGCACCTTCTGTGCAGTCTGCAGGATTTTAATGCTGCACCCTCCTGGGAGTGAAGCCCTGGTGGAAGCTGCTCCAGAGGGGTGTTTTCCCCAGTGTCCTGTCACATGCTCAGGCTTACCTGTGCCTGTGAATCACTGCCCTGCTCGGGCTTGGCTGCAGCTCCCCTGCTGCAGGGAGAGCAGTTGAACCAGAAGAGAAAAGGGAGAGGGTTTAAAGAAAGAGCAAAGGCCCCGTTCAGGGCACTGTAGCAATATGAGGGTTGTGGCAGCCGAGTGTTCCCAGATTTGGGCTCCCATGAGATGTGCAGTAGAGACAAAGGTGGGTTGTTGGGGGTTTTTCCCTATTTCTGGTGCTGGTTTATACTGTCTGAAAGTCTTTATGTGGAATACTGCTCCATGGTCAGAACATCACCCCTGTGGGTAGGGAGAAACCCTGAGGGAGTGACTTGATAAGGATGACACACAGCTGTGCTGTGAAACCAGCTCCTTGCAAGTGAGGACATGTGCCATAGGTCCTTCCTCTAGCATCCTTTAACTGCTGACAAGACACCAGACCTGCATCTTAAATAAAAGATTTAAACCAAAACTGTATTGCTAAGGTGTTGCCAGCTAAATCAAGAGCTGCTTTTAGCACTGGGAAGGATTTGAGCCAGCTCATGTGTGTGGTCAGGATGGTAGCCAGCTGCCATCTCATGCAGACCAGCAGGAAGATTTAGTTCACTGTTGTTTTTCCCCTAGTGCAGCCCACATCCTTGGCTGATGTTCCTCTTTATATTTCCAGCAACTCCAGGGCAGCTCTCCTGGCTTTCCCCAGGTGAAGGTCTGAGCGTGGTCAGAGTGATGCTGTGCTAAGCACTGCACAAACACAGAGCAGGATGGGGATATGGCTGAGGGTCAGGTGAGAGCAGAGAGGAGCCAGCCCCTCACAGAAGGAGGGGCAGTGCCCCACTACAAACTCAGGGATGAGGATGATTTTTGAAGTGTGTAAATTACCCCATTGCTTTATAAGCCAGAAAGAAAGGAGTGTTCAGCAACTACAGGGAGCCACATCTGGCTGAAATTATCCAAGAAGCTGAGAAGCCAGAGGGAGAGATGGATGAGCAATGCTCACAGAAGCCTTGGTTCCTTAGGAAACAGTGCTCACAGGAGCAATAAGAGAAACCCCGAGTTAAAAGCAGCCATGCCAGGGGTTATCAGCAGCATCTCGCTGGGCTTTGTCCAGGCACTGAGTGCTGCAGGAGAGCCAAGTGCTGCAGAGCAAGGTCACCTGCCTGGGTGCTCTGAGGTGTGCAGGAGCATCCCACTGCTTTTCAGGGTGTGGGTGGCATTGCCTGGTTTGGGATTGGTGTGTGTGTGAAATAATCCTCCATCATTTCCACCCTGTGGCTGCTGGGGTGAGGGTGGGTGTACCTGGCCATGGTGCAGGGCAGGGCTGTGCCTCCCTTCTCTCACCCGACAGGGCACAGAAATACTTCAGCATCGTTTTGTTTGGGTTTTTTTTTTCCTAAACCTTTTCTCCCTTCCCCCAGATCCTTATGAGCTTACAACATCTCCTTGTGGTAAAAATAGCTTTTGGTGTGCGAGCAAAGCCATGGCTCTGCCCGTGCTTTGTTTGAGGGGCTGTGACACCAGCCCAGAGCAGCCCCCAGCAATGTCTGAGTGTCCAAGGCTGGAGCAGTTCCCCCAGTTCGTGCTGCTGGTTTTGCAATGGCAGCTCAGACTGGTTTGTAAATGGGCCACGAGTGCTCTGTAAAACAAAATAATTTCCAATCCCCACTGCCTGCTTGGTGTTTGGAGTGGTGATGGAATCTGTGCTGAGCTGTTGTGGTGTTTGTGTACCCAAATCTGTGCAGGGCAGTTGTGATGTTTGTCTTTTGCACTCAGATTTGTGCAGGGCAGTTGTGATGTTTGTGTCTTGTACCCAAATCTGTGCAGGGCAGTTGTGATTTTTGTGTACCCAAATCTGTGCAGGGCAGTTTTGATGTTTGTGTTTTGTACCCAAACCTGAGCCCTGGCCGTGGAGGTATTTCTGGTGAGGGCAGTGAGGTTTGAAATGTCACTGTATAAACTCCAGGTCATGCTAGACTCTGAATGCCACAGTAAAAGCTTTAGTGCCACATTATACTGCAAATTTATAAATGGCCTTTAAAGCCCTGGCTGATACGTGTCTGTAAAGTGAATAGTATCATGCAAAGAGTTTATTTTCCCCTCATTCTGCTTTTTTGCTGGCATGTTTCCTGTAATGCCAGTGACTTGCCTCCTGATTTACACCATATATAGAAATGTAGAAAAAGACTAATTATAATTGGCTCTTCTAACATTTTGTGAGTTGAACTTCTGAAAATACTGGATGAATCTTGATCCAAAGGTCTGAGTTTTTCAGAAGTTTCTGTGAGTGTAAATCTCTATTTAACCTCAATGCAGATGTGGCTGATGGGCAAACAGCTGTCAAAAGCTTTAGCCAGCCTTGATCTTAGTCCATAGAGAGGAATTTTCAATATAAAGAAATAAGTTAATTTATTTCTACTTAATAGCCTCAAAAAGAAGTTGCTGCTTGGTTCTGACTGCTTTTTAATGTCACTGTTATCTGATGGTAGTTTTAAAATGGATTAAATTCTCTTCTGGTGCTTGAAAGGCTCAAGTATTAGAGCAGGGCTTTGAGAGAAGCTCTGTAATTTTCTGCTCTGCCCCTCACTGATGGGAAGCTCTTGTTTTTGTGATTCAGGGCAGCAGCGTGGATTGGGAAGATGCGGCTGTCACAGGATCTGTGGAGCATCCCTCACTGTGGGATGCTTTTTTGTGCTGTCTTAGCCTCTCTCTCCAATCCCTGTAAGAAGATTCCTCATAGACCTAGAGACGGAAATTAAAAAGTAATAGTGCTGTGGTTAAAAAGCAGCAAAAATCAGGATAGCCTGTTATTTTGTTGAGAATTCAAGTTGGCTTTTGCAAAGCAGAGATTTGGGCATGGAGGGGGAGATGCTTTGTGGTAGGAAGTCATGGCACCAGTTCCTGCAGTGCACATTGGAGCTTGGTGTGTATGGATTGCATCAGTGGTGCCTTCTGTTGAATCAACATTTCCAGTAAATTACCAGCAACTGATTCTGGTATTTGGCTGAACCAAAGCACCAGGTTTGGCTCTCACTGGATTTCAGCAAAACCATGTTACAGATCTCTGCCCTCAGTGCTGCCCTTGTCTGTAGGGGCCTGGCTGCAGGTCCCAGGGTCTGGCTGTGTTTTCACTCTTCCCAGCTGCCTCCAGGAGCAGGTGCACTCAGCACTGGTGCACCCTGGCCGTGTGGGGCTGTGCCCAGGGCAGCTGCAGATGGGACTGATCTCTGAACAGGCTGGATTTGTGGCTGAATGGGGAGCCCAGGGCACTGGGATGCTGCATCTCTTTGGCACGGACCTCTGCCCTGCCTCAGTGTCCCAGAGGGTGAAGTGATTTGGCATCAGAGCCAGACAGGGGTTGTATCAGGGAATTTGGCTTCTTGGCTGAGTTTTGCAGCCTGCTGTGAGCTTGGTGCTGTGCAGGTTCTGCTGATGCTTCTCTTGGTGGTTGTTGGAGCACTGGGGAGCACGGCAGGGAGGGGTGCAGGATGCCAGGCTAAGTAGCAGCAGGGCTCTAGCCCTCTCCAAAGAGGATGCAGCCTCCATTATCGGCTTTTCAAAGGAGCATTTTAGCATTTCAAGGGTTTTCAAGAGCACTTTGTTGCATCCAGTGCTCTGGATTCCCCCCAAAAACAGCCCCTGTCTAGGGGGGCTGGGGGTGTCAGTGCCTGATGGAAATTGCAAACCCTTCAGTTCTCCCAGCCCAGCACCAAGGTCACTGGAGGCTGATGTGCTCTTGTCAGGAGTGGGTTAAAGCACGAGCATCCTTCCAGTGAGCAACCTTGCCTGGCACAGAAACCTCCTCCTCACGCTGCCGAGCCACAGAGCGGCTTCTGTTCCCAGCACTGACATCAGCCGGGAGTGAGTCCTGCTGGGAGCCGGGCTCGGGGGGAGCTGCTCCCCCTCCCACACCCTCCCATGGAGGTGAAGCCCCTCTCGGTGGGTCTGAGCCCCCCTGCTCGCTCCTCAGCTGTGCAGCACCTGGCGTGTGTCAGGTGTGACGTTTGCAGCCCCAGGAGCAGAGCATGGCCCCAGTGGGGGTGTGTGAAGGCTGGCATCCATGCCTTGGCACTTGTGCTGTGGATTTTGGGTACAAAATAGGGAGATTAAGGCCTGATTTTTAATTTTTTCTTTACCTGAAAACCCTTTTATCTAATAGGGAGAACCTTTTGTCTGATAGAGAGGAAGAGTTCAAGATGAAAGGCTCTGGAGAAAATTGAAATGGTTGAAGGAGGAAAGTCTGCAGAAAAGTAGGTTCAGCTGAAGCAGATGGGACCCATTGCTGATGCTCAGTCTCCTTTTCATGTCTTCCCTGTATAATCCTTCATACATTTAACATTACACAACTCCCTGTCAGGACTTGCTGCAGGAAATCTTTCCCCATCCTCTCCTTGGAGGTTTGAGGGAAATGCAGTCATTGCTTTAAAACAAATGCCTGCTTCTTCTTCTGCCTTGGTGTGCCCTGGCACTGCTGCCATGGGAAGTGGGAGATGCTTTGCAGGTCACTTCTGCTCTCTGCAGCCTCACCCAGAGCAGAGCAAAAACTCACACGGTGAGTGAGCAAATATTGGAAGGAAATGGATCCATTTGAAAATATCCACTCGAGAAACCAGCAGCAGATCTAAGTCCCAGCCAGACTGACAGCATCCACTGCAGCATCCTCAGTGGGTTTGGGCAGGGCTGAGGAGGGAAGGGCTCTCCTGGAGAGCTGCCTCTGGTGGGTCCCAGCCTGGCTCCGTGTCAGCAGCTTCACAATAGCAACGCCGTAAACATCAAACAGGACTCTGCTGCAGTAAAGGCACATCAAAGGGCTGTTTAACCAACTAAACTCAGGGGGGAGAAGATGCAAGGGGAGATCACAGCATGGTTTGTGTTACTGTTATTTTTTCTAGTGCCAGGGGAGCAGGGCTGTGACAGGGACCCGCGCGTGGCGTCGCTGCCATGCCAGGATGCGCTGACATTTCCACAGCACCAGCACCATGTGACCAGGAGCTGGAGAAGCCTTTCAGGAGCTGTTTGGAAGTGCTGATTCAGACTCGGTACAAACCCCTCCGAAAGAGTACTGCCGCCTCCTGGGGCTCTGCGGGAATCCAGGGAAGATGCTGCACCACTTCCCAGGCTGGATAAGGAGACACCGCACAAAGTCGCCACCAGAAGGCAAAGGAGAGGGTTCCAAGTGCAAAAGCTTGTCTTTTAGAATTAAATTTGGTGCATTTTTATTTTTTCTATCTCTCTGAGCTATGGCAAGAGGCCAGCGACTGCTGTTATGCTTTCCAGGAAATCCATGAGCATTGCAGTGACAAAGTGATGGGGCGGTGATGGATCTCACAGATAGCTGCTGCAGGAAGAAAAACATCTAGCAAAGAGAAATACTCTGATCTCTTCAACTCCCCTAAAGCAGAAAAGCATTTAGACAGCCAAAATTTGCAGGTGAGAACCCGTGGGTCTGCACTTAGGGGGGGAGGAGCAGCCGGCCAATTGGCATTGGCAGCTCTGGGAAGGATAGCACCACTGCGAGCTAAAGCTGGATGCTCACAGCTAGTTTAGGATCCAGCTGCAGTTTTAACAGCTGGTTCTGTCAAGCTGCCTTCAGCATAGCTCTGATCCAAGCTTCTATAATTAGCCAAGGAGCAGCAGCTCTCGTGCAAGAAGTAAGGCAGCAGCGATGCTCGAGGCAGGGGAAGCAGAGCAGCATGGCTGTGAGCCTTGCTGAAAGGGGTAAGGGCTGCCCCATGACATTTTAAATAGTTGGAAGTTGGTCTTTTTTTTTTCTCCATCTAAGCACTTTGTGCAAAATATTTCCTTAGGGCTTTTTTTCCCACCTCTCAAAAAAGCACACTTAAAAAATGTTTCATTTTGTGTCATCCTTTAACAGAAATATTAACGTTTATCAACTCAAATCAAAAGCCTTGAATTTGTGGTCAGCTTGAGGTTGGTTATATTTGCTAACTAGTGCAGTTTCTCATGGGTGAGGTGGTCTGAGCCCCTCCAGCCTGTGGCAGCTGAGGGTGCTGCCTGTGTTTTGGGGTGTGCCCTGGATGCTCCCTGTGCTGTTCCCAGGACAGTCAGTCCAGCTGGTAAGGATAGACTGTAAGATCAATAAATGTGTGAAACACCCCAACTGTAATTATCATGACTTACTCCTGTCCTTGAGCTTTCCCTGTTTGAGGTCAACCAACTTGAATTAGTGTATTTTGATATTGCTCAGGCTGCCTGTTCCTGTAATCTTGAGTTTTTGCAGTCAATAAATGGACCTATACCAATTGGAGACAGCTGAAGAGAAGTACAAGTCTTTGTTCTCCATGTCTTGGATGATAAACATTTAAGGAAAGATTAGGAGAACCATCTCTTTGTATTTTCTATGCTTTATGAGGGTAGTTCTCAATGCTCCAGGTCTGGTGTTTCTCAGTGATTTCTGTACTGTGCACATTCACATTCCCTGAGTAATGACACAGGACCAAAAAGCTGGGGCATCTTTCTTCCACTAATGAGAAGGGAGTGACTAGGAAGCAATAGAATAACAAAGAACATGGAAAAGGCTGTTTTCATGGCAACTCATGGTGGCTTAATTAAATTTCTGCTAAAGAAAGATCCGTTTTACTCTGGAGACCTGCGCAGGGCCGGGCGGTTTCTGTCTCTCACCAGATAAAGAACATTCTCCAGGGTGAGGTCATGTCTTTTTCTGGAGTTTGCCAGAGATGTAGCTGAGTTAGATCAGCCTCAGCTCTGAACCAGAGCGTTTGCTGATGCTTCTTTCCTGCCAGCACCAGCCCACATCCACCTGCATTTTCCCCCTATAGCGAGCTCACCCGAGGTTTCACCTGGAAATCTCTGGTGCAGCAGGGAAGGCTGCAGTAGAGAAGTTGTCCTCACCCCATTTCTGGGATGTTTACCCTGAAATGGGACAGGGAGGTGCCTCCCCAGCTGGCTAAATGGGACTGGATTTACAAATGCTGCTGCTGTTGAGGTGCAGACACAGCAGCCACCTCCAGTCTCATAACCAGGGCAGCCCCTGAGGGACACGGTATGTGGCAATGCAGTAACAAACAGCACATCCCCAAAATACCTAAAAGACAATGAGGCTGCTCAGCAGGGAGTGAATTTCAAACTTTAATGCGTTGCAGAGGGTGGGAAAAAATTTTAGCCTAGCTAAGTCAATGGGAATTATGGTCAGTGATTTGTTAGGGCAGAATTTAGCCTTGATTTATATAATTCCAGGAGTTCATTAAGTGGGATTATCCTGCTCCAGGGAATTGGAGGTGATAGTTCTAGAAAAAACAAGGTGTGCAAATGTCCTTGTGCAACCTGGAGGTTGTAGCTGTGTTGCCAAATGCTCCTCCCTTGACAGCACAGCTGCCAGAGCATCGTGTACCAGCTGATTTCTGGGACAGCTGGAACCAGCAGCCAGGGCAGAAATGAGCCCTAAATTAAAAAATTCTCCTTTGCTGTCTGAAGTTTTCACTGTAAATGCATTGAACACTCAATAAAAGGCATTCAGGAGCCAATAGCAACACCACAGCAGATCTGCTCGAAGCCATTTGGATTACTCTTCAAAGCACAAAAAGCAAGTGCTACATGCATGTGAGAATGGCTCTCTGTGATTTTTGATTGTATGGAAATGCTGCCTGTGTGGGGGAATGCTTTATTCCAGGGTGCCCCAGAACAGAGAGTCCTAAACCCAGCTAAAGTCTGTGATGAACTTCTCTGCTGACTTCTCTGCAGCTCTGTTGGGGGTTTGTACTCATCTCATCCTTGCTTGGATTGATCTGTGTGAGCAGCTGCCTAGGCTGAGGTTTTTATTTATTGGTGTGGGGAAGAGATCCATCAAGAGCTCTTCAGGCTTAGAGACTATTTTAGCCTGGTCCCCTAGGTGTGGTTTGAGGATGCCTGTGTAAAATCCAGACCTTCAGGTGGTTCCTGGTGCTTTGGAGGTGTTTTGAGCTGAGGCCTGAGCAGCTGTAGGTTGGTGAATCCCATTGCAGTGCCTGAGCAGGGTGTCAAAGCTCTTTGTCCTCTTCCAGTGTCTCACCTCTTTGCTTTCTGCATGAGCCATTGCAGGTGGGGCTGCAGGTGAGTTCTGCCTTGCCTTGCAGAGGTCCAGGCAGGACCAGCTCTGTGTGGGCATCCCTGGGCAGGGCTGATGATGGTGTGGGACAGTGACAGTGGCTCCTGCAGGTGCGGGGAGGGAAGGCTGCAGGACATCCTCCTGTGCAGCTCCCCTGCAATAACTCACAGCAGCTGCTGTGAGGATTTTGGGGTATTTGTGTCTTGCCCAAGGAGGATCCTTGCCCTGTGGTTTGGGAGTGGTTTGGCTCTCAGAATTCAGCTCCTGAGGTGAGCTGCTGCAGGATGTTATTGGGAGTTAGTACCGCGTGCCTGCCCTCAAACCTTCCCTCACCTGCCTTCCAGCTAAATCAGGCTTTGAGTGCTCTCAGTGCTGCTAAATGGGATGAACATCACACTGGGAACCTCCCAGCTTTCATCTGCCTTTTATTATGGAAGACTGGCTTCAAAAGATCAAAACCTGAAGGTTATTTACCTGGAACAGGATTTTTTTTTCTCCAAGCAGCCAGCGGCTCCCAGGTGGGTGTTGCAGGGTTGCCACTCGAAGAGGAAGCATTTGATTTCCAAGTAAAATTAGATTCCACATTCAATTCTCAGCAATGTTAGTGCAAGGCTTCCAGTAAAGACATTTTCTGTAGCAAGGGGTTGTAACATCTCCCAGCAGATGCAATCAAATTGTGCTAGCAGCAGCCAGCTGTGGTCTTATCTTTAATATGTAAACACTTGCTCAATAATTAAGTTACCACGGAAGTCGTACAGTATCGATGGTCAATTATAAGATAAACTGATAAAAGGGAGGATGTGGCTGTCTTCTTTATCAAACCTGATATGCCTGCAGCAGTCAGGTGAAGACTTGGGAATTGCATAATTTGGTGTTTTCTCCTGGTACTTGTTCCCACGCAGCCTTTTCAGAGGAGGTGAGTGCTCACTGGGAGATCAATATCACTCCACCAAAAGAAGTTTCTTCTCTGACGAATGTCCTTTGCACTATCTTACCCTGCAGCTGCTTGCCCTGTGGCTGTCACCCCCTGCTGCCGTGATTTCCCATTTTTTATCCCTCTGGTGGCTTCCCAAGCTCTGCAGAGGCACCTGCGTGTCTTGTTGGTGCTGCACTCACAAGGGACGAGGTGATCCCACCTGAGATCCCTCCCGCAGTATGAACGGCTGTGCTAATGTCTTTGTCACCTGAGAGCTGCTCCGAGGGGAATCATAACATGTGATTAAAGAAACCAGTTAAAAACAGCTTAGGAAGCTGGATTAGGTACATGATCTCTTATTATGGCTCCTTTTAGCTGACAACCCGGTGAAAGAAGGGGGGTCTGGATTACATGGAGAAACATCAGACTTGACAGGAGTGTTTTCTGACTGTTCGGCTTAGTGGTGTCATGTACAATTTTAATCAGATTTAAATAGTGGCAAACATCACTGGCTTAATGGATTTCAGCTTTATTATTGGGGCTTTGCTTAGAAGCAATTTGGATTTTCAGCTGTGAGCCACCAATGCAAGTGTATTCACAATTAAGTGGGGCTGGAAACCCAGGGATGAACCTTGCATTTAAATGCCACATGCCTGTGTGGGGGGACAGACCTTGTCTTCTTTGTCAGCCTCAGCATCTCAGTGTATAGTTAAATCTCAGCCCCAAGATCCTTCCATAGGATGGTGAATTTGGCTCCATTTTCCATATTGATCCGAGCAGCTGGGGAGCACATTTATCCATTACCAAATCAAGGTGACAATATCTTTTTGCAGTGATCTGGGGAATTGCTTTTCCATGCTTGGCTTCAGCCCTGAAGTTGTTCCTTACGTTGTTATAAACTCATATTATAAAGTTGGCTTTTCTCAAATATTAAGATAAATGTTGTACATATAAGGTTATAAATACATATTATGGTCTTGGGGTTTGTTTTTTCTTTTTTTTCTTGCACCCATATAGGGTGGATACTAAATGTGTGGTATGGAAATGGTTTTAAAGATAGAGATTTCTTTATGAGTAAGGTAAGTTGATGAAGTGTGTTTGTAGTGAGTGAACACTGCCTGGCCAGGATAACACCCAGTGAAGATCCCCTGCTACTGATGTGAAGAATCTGCTACTGATATCCCAGATCCCAGCACTGACCATCTGTAGAAATTATAGACCAAGGCCCAAATTAAAACTGATAAGAAGAATTAATTAAAACCACAGCCAAGAAACACGCATGCTCTAAAGAGAGGGGACCAAGGAGTGGCCATGTAAAACATTTCCTAAAAACATGGAAATAAGTTCTTAGAAAAGTTTGAATATACATATTTAAGGGGGTGTCTCTAAAACTGCAGGGGTGATCTCAGCTCTCAGCCAGAGACACCTCAGCTGTGTATTTTGCTTTATTGCCTTGTCCTTATTATCTTTTATTGAAACTTCTAAATTCTACCAAGAAAGTGAACTTGGTTTTCCACAGCATGATATAAAGTGATCTCTGCCCTCTGCTTTAGGTGTTATGAGTTGTTCTTGACCTTCCCATGGTGAGGCTTTGTCTGGTCTCTGCTGTGCCAGTTTGGGGTGATTTGTGTGGAGGAAAAGCAGTCCCTGAGGACACTGACACCTGTATTTCTACAGAGACATGGTCTTGCCTACAACTGAGTTTTTTGGGGTGATTTTGTTTGTTTGGGGGTTTGTTTTTTGTTGTTGTTGTTGTTTTGCATTGTGGGAGAAGATGCTGTGGTAGCAATCAGTATTGAAGGTGGGTTTGTAAAACAGTGTTGGCTCTGCTCAGAGGGCTGGATCTGGCTGTCAGAGGCAGGTTACCATTTCAGAACCCTGTTGGTCACTGAGGTCTGGCCAAATGCTTGGTGCTCTGGGCTCTGCATGAGCAGAAAAAGTAGGAAAAAGGGAACATCAATCATTGCAAGTTCCCCTTTTATCATGAAAGGGAAGTGTGTGCTCCTACTCCCTTTTGTTTTCTGTGCCACCTCACACGACCGACCTGAGGTTTCATCTACTTCCAGCTCTGAGCATTAGTGAAGATGTTTTCCCTAAGAAGGCCAAGGAGATGTCTGTACAATGTTATCTGAATCATCCACTAAATCCTGGCTTTCTGTCTGCTGTAGCCATTCAAGCGCTAATTGCCTTTGATTAAGTCAATCGTTTGCAGAGTGAGTGGGTTAATTGGGTATTGTGGAAGCAATCAATCTCATCAGCTGCTTGCATCCATAGCTCAGGCGACAATGCAGAGGGACAATAATTGTTTTATGAGCTCCTGGAAGGCAGCAGAGGCAGACTGGATGACAACAGGAAACCCTTCTCTGCAAAATGGCCTTTAGGAAAGGTAATTTGGATGCTAAGTGCTGGTTAAAAGAGGACTGATTGAGTAGAAGCTGGGAAATTTTGTGCCTCTAAAACGTGAGTGCACGAGAGAATGGTGTGAGTGTCGGGATGCTGCACTTGGAAGTTCTGGGGCTCTTTGGCCTGGCTGGATGAGATGTGAAGAGGATGTGGTGTCCTAAACGAGGAGAAAAAGTTGTCTTCAGGGAGGTGAATTGAGATCATTCCCTCCTCAGCCTGTGAGTGTGAGCTGAGACCTGCCAGACACCCACTTTATACCCTGACCTCCCGGGTGTCCTGGGGGCTGGAGGATCACTGAACACATCCTCGTTTGCTGTGATTTCCAAAGAACTGAACTGTGCAGGGCAGGAGCAACTCCTGGTCGGTGCAGGAAGACTCCCAGGGCAAGGGCTCCCATCTCATCCTCAAACCTCCCAGGTCCCACCTGCCGTGGGGATGCTGAGACATCTCTAGCATGGCTGTGTCTGCACTGCTCAATGTGGGTCCAGCAGGAATTGTATTATCCAGAGATGGCAGCAGAATTATTGCAGGGAAGTTCTGAGCTCCTCAGCACCGCTGCAAACAGGCAAAAAAAAAATCCCAGGCAAAAAAAGCAATCTGCTGGTGAGCAGGGGAGCAGGACAAGCTCTGAGGCATTTGAGGACCTGGACCCTGCTTGCATCTGAAGGATCTGAGCAAAGACTGATATTTTCATTCCACGAGCAAACTTGCTTTATGACTTATATAGGAATGCAAATTCTTGAAGTATGCAAATTGAAGTCATTGAAATGTCTTGCTTTGATGGTGACTGCTGCAGGAAGAAATGTTACAACTTAGAGCAGTCAAACCAAACCATTTACACTGCCATGGCTAAGCAAGAGGTGCACAGCTGTTTTTGCAGCCCTGTTCAAAGTCCAGGCTGTAAGGAAGGTATAGAATATGCCACCTTCTCCCTCCAATGCTCTCACTGTGGACAGTGGGGTTTATTTCAGAGGGAATGTCCTTCAGACTCTGTTTAAAAAGGAGGTTGTAACGCGGGGTCAGAAGTGATGTGTGATGTCAGGGGTTCCACACTCAACTGCTCCAGATAATTGTGCAGTTCCCCAACCTCTCAGAAAAGGTGAGCACACCGTGTCCAGTGGGTGCCTATCCCCTGTCCTGCCTTAATTAACACCTTAAGTGCTAATAGAGCAGAGTGCTCAGCTTTGACACACACAGGACTGGCGATGTATCCCCTGCAATTTCAGCAGCAAAGGGAGGGAGTTGGATTTGAATCTTCTCCAAAGCTCTGAATTGGGGTCAATGCACTTTAAACTGCTGAGAGGAAGGAAAAATGGCTTATGCAGGAGGAGGTGACCTGCCTGAACTCTAGGAAAATGTGATTCTCTTGGATTACATGCACAAGTACAATTTTTTCTCTTATTCAGCCTCCCCCATGCTTTCTCTTGCAGTGAGACAAGAAGGCAAGAAACCACACAGTGGTGCATTTGTGTGGTGTTGGATACACTCAGGTTTCTTCTAAAAGCCTGGGACCAGAGCTGGTTTTACCACAACCCTAGAAACATCATGGGAACAAGCAGTTCTGTTGCCTCTTTCCAGGTGAAACTGTGAAATAAGGCACCAAAGAAGCAGAAGATCAGATACGGTTTTAATTCCCAGTTTTTAAAGCCTTGCAGAAGGAAAAGTCCATGCACATTGGTTTTTGCAAGCCAGTGGATCTGATTGTTCTCCTTGCAGGAGGGATTTTTCTTTTCTAAGAACAAAGGGTAAAACTGAACAAGTAATTTTGGGTATTTCCTGTAATCCACATTCTCAGAGACCAAATCCCCCATCATTGACTGTAACAGCTTTCCGAGGTGGGGAAGTAGCAATATCCCTCTTCTTTAAAATGGGGAACTTGAAGCAAATGCTGGTAGAAGTCAGATGGAGAGATGGTGGCTACAACAGATGTTCTTGATATGAAATCCTCTCCCTTGCTTCCTCTGCAGCCTCTCAGGCAGGGGAAGGCTGGGTTCACCCAGAGGGTGCTGCCAGTTTTATGTGCCTGAAGGAGCTGCAGCCACCAGCCCACCTGAGCTGGCACAAGGCCATCCACTGTCTTCTTTTCACTCAACCACCCTGGTGACCCTGTTTTCCTTGCCCCAGAGTTTTAGCTGTGGGGATGGAGTGGGTGTGGAAGTGACAGTTCCTCATTTTACCTTGGAAGCCTCATAAAGGGTCAGAAATGCCCATCTGGGCTGCCTGGTTGTGTCAGGTGCCATTTGCTGGCTGACTTTGACACAACTGCTTGGTGGGGCTTTTGCAGGGGTCACAGGTTTGTGCCAGAGCAGCCTGAAAATGCAAGTGATTGGTTTTGCTCCTTGGCAGGTGGCAGAGGTGATGCAGGAAAGGTGACAGCAGCAGTGTTAGTGATGTTAGTGGTATTTCTTCAGCAGGTCTTCCCCAGGTGGTGCTTTCTGCACTCATGGTTGGGTGCTGGTGATCACTGGGATGGTGGCAGGTGGTTGCACCCCTTGTCCCATGCTTGGGAGAGGAAGCAAACATGTTGGTGACACGATGCTGTGTGGCCCAACACCAGCAGCCAGCAGATGTTTTTGGGCTCGTTCAGCTTCCATCTAAGCAGAGCAGCTCTCACAAAATCACAGAATTATTTGGGTTGGAAGGGACTTTGAAGATCATCTCGTTTCACCCTGCTGTGGGCAGGGACACCTTCTACTATCCCAGGTTGCTCCAAGCCCTGTCCAACCTGGCCTTGGGAAACCCCCAGGGAAGCAGCCCTGGCTTCCCTGGGCACCCTGTGCCAGGGCCTGGGCATCCCTGAGGATCTGAATGTGCCCAGGTGCCTCTGAACATGGAGCTGATGATAAGATAGTGCAGCACATGAGACAAGGCAGAGAGGGTTTATTTTCTGTCTCCAATGCCCTCCAGTGTGAGATCTGTTCCCTGTCCAGCCTCCTGTGGTTTTGTTTCTCAGCACCTTCTCTGGCTGTTTTCACAGCCCTTTAGATCAGGGCTTTGAGGACACTTCTTGCTGACACACAGTTTGCCTGGGGAACCTGAGTGGGTTCATGTTGGGTTCAAGTGCTGTTCATGGTGGTTTGCACTGATGGGTGCTGACAGGGGTTCAGGTTTGGGCAGAGCAGAGGAGCAGCTCCTGAGGATGCAGCCCTGAAGGGAAGAAAAAAGAAAAGAAGCAAGCAAAAATCTGTGCCAAGGTACACTGAAATCAGCAGCTGGCTTTGTCAGAGCAGCCAGGAGCTCTTTTGCTGAAGTGATTGGTCTGGGAAGAGCCAACACGTGAGCCACAGAATGGGATAAGGCTTGGTAGTGTTGGGTTTTTGTAATTTTTCCTTGAGGTGGAATTTGGATCCTGTGTTTCAACACAATGAGTTGGAAAGAGAACATAAAAATAATGAAATCCAGTGTAAGAGAGGGCAGGGAAAACTGGGCTTCCAGGCTGACTTTGTCCCTGGCTCACAGCCTTGTCCTGGGCAGCTCAGCAAACCTCTCTGGGCTTCCCTCTCTTCACATACAGCCATGATGGTGCCCATCTGCCAGGTTTAAGTGTTAGCTGGACTTTACAGATTTGAGATCATCTTTGGGGAGACACAGGATAATTTTATTCTTCATGCCTAAAGTGCTAAGAATAATCACCAAAAAAATGATGTTGTAGAGGGGAGCAAATGTAATCAGGAATGGCTGCAGCATCCTTCACCCATCCTGTGTTTGGGATGGATGAGTGAATGGATGAGACCCCCAGGCAGGAGCTGCTCCAAGGCAGGGGCACCACGAGCTGAGCTCAGTGTGCTCTGCTGAGCCACACAAAGCCCAGGGGGGATTCCTGAAGGAAAAGGTGAGCTTTCCTCCTGCATCACCCATGTTTGTGTTTGGAGATATCACTGACCTGTTGTTTGATGTCCTTTCCTCCAAGCCAGCTCTCTCCAGCCCCCTATGAGACATCAGTGTTCCTGAAATACCAGGCACAGAGAGGCTCTGAAACCCTCTCTGCTGTTCAGTGGAATGAT
Organism: Thryothorus ludovicianus; assembly: GCA_013397245.1. NCBI lineage: Eukaryota > Metazoa > Chordata > Aves > Passeriformes > Certhiidae > Thryothorus > Thryothorus ludovicianus. The sequence goes on from VZTB01015669.1 coordinate 15,587, forward strand.
TAGCAATAGCTTTTCAAGTACTCTCCTGCTGCTCCAACTGGCTTAGCATTAAAACCCAGCACCTTTCAGGAGCAGAAACCCCTTGTCCTTGGTTCCCAACCCACACACTGCTCCATTCAGGGGAGCAGCCAGGGCCATCTCCAGCCCAGCAGCATCTCTGCCTCACTTGAGCAGAGCTGCTGTGTCAGAAGGGCATCACCTCCTGCCTGGCTGTCCCCTGCCACAGAGACAGGATTCCTGTGCAGCCCCATCATCTACAGCCTGCCACAGGCTGCAGGGGGGTTTGCTGATAGAGCAGCCCCTGCCTCTGCCTCAGTCAGAGCTGTGCTTCCCCAGCAGCTCTGCCCTGCTGGGGACACAAGCACAGCAGCCTGGGCTGTTCCTGCTCTGCTGTTGGATGCAGCTGCCCTTGACTGGGCTTTGGTGGCTTCCTTGGCTGCTTCCCCTTGCTCAGACTTGGGGTAATTCTACTTCCTGTGGCTTCTCTCTCTGACACTGCCAGTGCCCTCCAGAGGGGCTTTTTGCTAGGAAAGTTCCTAACCAGCCCTCAGTGTGATGGGGTTGAATTGATGGTCTGAATGAGCTGGGTCTGCCCCTGGCTTTGGGGAAGATTCTCCCAAGCTGAATGGTTGGACCAGAGGAAAAAAAAACCAACCTTGTCCTTCCCCTGCTGTGTACAGTGTTGGTCCCCTGGGATACTGGAGCGGTGCCCACGGGCAGTGATGCTCTGGTGGGGTCGAGCACTTCTGCACTGGAGGGATGGAGAGGGCTCGGAGGTGGAAGGATTAGTGCACAGTGGTGTCACCCCCACAGTGCTGTTTATGGGATAAACAAGGATTGGACTATCCCATCTGCATTTCTGGGCAGTGACAGGGTGGGTTTGTGGGAATGCAGGCAGTGGGGGCTGCTGGGTCCCACGGGGACAAAGGGGCTCCCTCTGCCTGTGCTGGCTCACCCCAGGACTGAGCTGGATCATGCACGGAGGGTCCCTGCAGGCAGTCACTCCTTGGGTGTCAGAGTGGAGATGTCTGAAGCACAAGCTGTTGGAAAAGAACGAGAGCAGAGAGAGAAGGGCAGATCTGAAGGTGAAGGCAACGTTTCATTCATGTCCTCAGCAGAACAGCCACACACTTGACTTCCTTAGTTCTGAAGTCTTAGTTCTTTTCTTTTTTCCAACTCTTTTTAAATACAGCACATTATCCTGATTCTCAGTCATTCCTTTCTGCTGCAGGGTACCGAGAAGGATTTCTGTGGAAGAGAGGACGTGACAATGGGCAATTCTTAAGCCGAAAATTCGTCTTATCAGAGAGGGAAGGTGCTCTGAAGTACTTCAACAAAAACGATGTGAGTACCTGAGGTACACTCTGTGTGTAGATGAAATTGCAGCAGTGAGAGCATCCTGGAACACATAATTCCCAGGGCACCAGTTTATTGCTACAATTTCCATAAGCACTGTGTCCCCAGTTGCTCCAGGACAAGAGCACCAGGCTCAGCTCACCCTCCCTTTCATGGGGTTTGCTCTTGCTCCTCCACAGTCATCCAGAGATGTCCCACAGACCTGTTCACACAGTTCCTGCTCTGTTGCCCTTTAAAGTCCACAGGGCTTTTCTCAAACCACCAGCAAAGGAGTTTTTCTCAGCTCTGGCTCTGCATCATCCAGCTAACGTGGATTCCATATTGATGACTACCTTGTGACGAAGGTGTCACCACCTTGCAGTGGTCAGTGGGGTCTGAATCCTCCTTTGCATGGGATGCAATCCAGAGGGAAAGATCCCTGATTTTCTGTTCCTGTGTCCAGCAGTGTGGAAGTGTTTGTCTTTTCCCCAGAGCATGGTTCATTCTTGTAAGAAATGGAGCTGTTACTATGAAAATCACAATTGTGATGAATGGATGGACACACCACTGTTCTGCACCATGCACTGGAGAAAATCAAGGTGTTTTTTCTGACCTTTGAGTCTCCCCTGACCATCACAGCTGAGAGCAGCCCAGGCTGAGCCACCAGCCAGTTTTCCCAAGCAGTTGGTGCAGTCAGGATGACATGATGAGCCAGAGGATGGGAACAACCATCCTCACTTCTCCATGGCTTTGACAGCACCATCCTCCCCTTCAGCTTGGTTTGTTTTGGTGCAGTTGCATCTCATGGAGAAGAGAGAGCCAGTCCTTGCTGAGGGAGAAGGGAAAGTCCCAGCAGTTCCATCTGGTCTCTCCTGGCTGCTCTGATAGTTTAAAGCTGCTTTGCCTCATTGTTGACAGCTGTGGTGGGAATGGTGTTGTCTAGACATTCTCTCTGCTGGGATTTCCCCACCATGGTCACCCACCAGGGCTGTGTGTCCTCAGCAATTCCCCGGGTTCCCAAAGCAGCCCTGGCACCTCTGCCAGCTCAGGACTCTGCACAGTGCTGGGACCATGGCACCACCCCACAGCCTTCTGCTGGTCCCTGGCCCTGTCTAAAACTGGGGTCACCTAAGGGCTGATCTGAATTTCTGGGATATTGTTTTCACAGTTGCTGTTTCACTTCTCAGTGCAGCCCTGGCAGGGTCATCAGCTTCTAGAGACACTTTGTAGGAAGATGAACAGAGCTACTGATGCCTTAAGCTTTGGCTTTTATATTTTTCAGATTCTGTGCTGTTTTGGTGTGTGATTCTGGGTTTCATATTAGGTGCTATTAAGCTCTCTTCACAGATTAGGAAGACAAAACAATTCTTTCTCTAGCTTAGGACCAAGGAGAGCTTTCAGGCCTAAGAACAAAAACAATGGTGAAGTGAGAAGTAAAAACCAGGAGGATGGAACTGCATAACCTGAAGCTATGGGTGGACAACTGACTGTAATATACAAATGGACCAGAACTTATAAAAGTGTGAGGCCTCGTGACTGGTTGACCATTTTGGGTTCATCTTGGGTGTGGCCCAGCCAGGTTCCTTCACTGCCCAGGGTGGCCTTTGAGGCCTTTTAATAAATCCCTGCTTTGTCCTTTTGCTCTGTCTAGCCTCTGTTGCAGGTCAGCCTCCAGAAGGCAACACTACACACTGAGGGTGCAGGTGGGGCTGGTGCCTGGGAGGGCCTGACCCAGGCTCCCTCTTGGGATAACCCACCCTAGAGAGGGACTGTTGGGATTATATTTGTCCCTCTGAAAGTTCCCAGTTCAGAAGGGAAGGGAAGGAGCAGAGTCAGCAGCTTGTGGCTCATGTGAGAGGATGGGACAGACGGGGACATGGATGTGGTTCTTCCCAGCTGAGCACCCTGGTCTGTTGGCAAAGGGAACAATCCTCCATCTTTTGGGACAAGGATGAACTATCTGTAGGTGCTGGAGAGTCACAAAGCATCCTGGCCTGTTAGTTTAGCAGTCTTCTGCCCTTTTTTGTATCCCTGCTGAATTTTGCAGAGGGGCAGAGCATTTTTCCATTTTTCCATCTGAGGAAACACTCATTGACAGCTGAGCAGACTCTTGGTTATTTCATCACCAGGCAGTTTTGTGGGCTAGGATTCAGGCCACAAAACAGACCTTTTTTTTCTGACCACATGAACTGCATTCTGGTTTGAAAGCCACTTCTCAGGGGCTTGCTCACTCAGGTGTGTTTTCCAGGCAAAAGAACCCAAAGCAATTATGAAGATCGAGCACCTAAACGCGACTTTCCAGCCTGCAAAAATCGGGAACCCTCACGGGCTGCAGATCACTTACTTGAAGGACAATAGCACAAGGAACATCTTTGTCTATCACGAAGATGGCAAGGTGAGGCTGTGGAGGTGGTGAGAAGGTTTGGGTTGTGGTGCTGCTCAGAGCCAGCCCGTGGCACACCAGGCTGGAACCGAGCTGGAACCTGGCGGGTGGAAGGGCTGCAAGATGCACAGCCAGCTTTGAGAGTGTTTGTTGTGTTCTTGCAAGAACAAAGGGTGGCAAACTCTGTTCTAAGTAAACAGGTGCAAATGGAAGGAATTGGAAATTTCTTGCAACTTGGAGTAGAGGATTTTTCAAGGCAGGCTCCTCAGTACCCAGTGGAGAAAGAGAGTTGGAAGATGAGGGGACTCATTCCAAAGACTTGCAAAAGGAGAGAAAACTGCAATGTAGGAGAAGCAGGGAACTGTTGTAGTCCTGCATGTCTCATACTTCATAAAATGCAGATATTCGTGTTTGTATTGGAATAAATCCCCTTGCTCAGATGTCTCTGAAGGGAGGTGTGAAGGAGAAGGCTCATGGGTCTGGGGTGGTCGTTTGTGGGTCCCAGGGAGCTGCTCCATCAGAGCTGCTCCCAAACTTCCCCTCCATGCCAAGTGCTTGCCAGCAGGTGCTCCTTTAGCACAGCACAGTGTCCCTCAAGCTGCTCTCAGGTACCTCCCTGCTGCAATTTAACCCAAAATAATGAGCAGCAGCTCTTCCGTGGGGAAGTTGCATCCCACTGTCGTGTCAGTGCCTGTGGCTTGCTGGGCTTTGGTGGTTTGCTCGGCCGAGCTCTGAGGAATGCAGTCAGGGCTGTACTGGCTCTGGGGTTTGTGTTTCAGCTGCTGAGGTTTCTGCTGGGGGTTGGTGGAAGGAGAGGTCTCGCCGCTCTCACGCAGGGCCAGGATGTGCTCTGATGAAATGTGATAATGACCCAGCTGAACTTCTCCCAACTTCCCTGAATTTGGTCTGTCTCCTCAGCTGCACAGGGGTTGTAAGAGGATGAACCCTCTGGAGTAAAGTCCTGCCCTTTGGGACTGGAGGCTGTCCTGGGACTCACCTGTGGTCTCCTGCTGCCCTTTGCTCCCTCTTGTACTCCCCCAGCAGCCCCAGTGTGTTCTCCTGACCCCAGAGGTGCTGTCTCCCCTGATCTGAACTGGTGGAGCCTCATTTAGGCTCCTTCTCACATTTCACAGAATTACAAAATGATTTGGGCTGGAAGGGACCTTAAAGTTCATCTCATTCCACCTCTGCCATGGGCAGGGACAACTTCCACTATCCCAGGGTGATCCAAGTCCTGTCCAACCTGGCCTTGGACACTTCCAGGGATGGGGCAGCCACAGCTGCTCTGGGCACCCTGTGCCAGGGCCTCACCACCCTCATAGGGTAGAATTTGGTCAAACCTCGTTTGTGTCAATGGATTATCAATATTCCAGAAAGCAATTTACTGCTGGAAGTCAGTGAGGGTTTCAGCTTCTGCTTTCCTGCAGGGTGAAACCCTACCTCACATCATGATGACAGAGAAGACCCGCAGGTAAATAAATAAATAAATAAATATGTATATAACCACCTAATTGGTGGCTGCATAAGAGATCAAAATTTTAATATTACAGCTAATTGTTCATTAGCCCCAGCCTGATTTGGTCATAATTAACTTCAGGAGTGAATTCCTCTTGCTGATCCTCTTTGTGATGCTATCTGGGGTGTCCTTAGCTGCTTAGGGTAGGAAAGCAAGCAAGTAATAAGTGAGTAAAACCTCAGAGAAGTAGGTCAGAGTTTTCCAAAACATTGTTTGTCTATGTCCTATTATGTTTTGGGGTCTTTTCCTTTCAACTTCAAGTAGCTTAACAAACCAAAGCCAGGGTTTTTAATTTTTGGGAATGGCTGTTTGCCACATTAGAATATTTTTGATATAACCCCCCACTCAACTCCTTAACACTGAGATTTAAAAATTTCACGTGAGCATTTCCTCCTTACCCAGATCATTTCTGAAGCATAAAAAGTTTAAATCTTAGAGAAGGCCAACTTCTCCTTTGATATGGCCTTTCTTACACTACAGCGACCTCACCTGAAAGGGTTGACAGTGTTTATTTTGGGATTAAGCCTGGCTCATTGAACATGTCCCTGATCTGATGTGTGAAGCTTCACATGCATTCATGACAGCAGGACAGCTCAGCATCCCTCTCCCCGTGCTCAGCATCCCTCTCCCCGTGCTCAGCATCCCTCTCCCCGTGCTCAGCATCCCTCTCCCCGTGCTCAGCATCCCTCTCCCCGTGCTCAGCATCCCTCTCCCCGTGCTCAGCATCCCTCTCCCCGTGCTCAGCATCCCAGGCAGGGCAGCTCTCACTCTCCCTTCCATCCTGCCTGTCCTGCTCCCACAGTCTCAGACCACAAAGCAGTGTTTGAGTGCTCCCTGTGTGGAACACTTAAAATTAATGTGACATCTCTCAGCAAAACCTTCAGAGATGTACAGCACAAGCTGTTGTGTCTTACCAGAGAGAAATGAATACATGAGTTTAAAAACAAAGAAATTATAAAACAATTATTTTGTAGGAAGAAAAAAACTGAGATTTTTGCCAAAAGAAGGGAGAAGTGCCAGAGCTTCTTGGACTTAAGTGTCCCTGTGGCTGTCTCTAAAGGGCTCACAGACACAGCTGATAGACTGGGATACAAAGACAAAGAGATGTTTAGCTATTCTTTTAGAAAAACATCGAAGTATGTTGCAGGAATTTGGGAGGGATGCAGGTGCTGCTCAGGTGTCCTGCTGGAAGGGCTGGGGACAGGGGTGGGTGGGCAGATTGCACCAACCAGCAGCAGCCCAGCCGTGTCTCTAGGGTCAGCTCAAGATTTCAAATGCTCTTTTGGGGCTGATTTGGTCAATTCAGTGATGTTTAAATCCTCTCCTCTGCAGAAAGCCCCTCGGTGCTCACTGGAAGCTGCAGAGCTCTGTACACGTCTGGCAGCCCAGAACAGCAGCTGAATGTTCCACATCCTTCACTTTTCTGCTGCATTCTGTGTTTTTTAGGATTGCTGCTACACACTGCTCTGTCACTGGTGTGCTGCTGACGGGAGAGACGAAACCCAGCAGGACCAGGTTATTTTGTGTGCAGGCTGCATTCCTCACTCTGCTTTTCTTCCTCATTATTAGGAAATAGTGGATTGGTTCAACGCCATCCGGGCAGCACGTTTCCATTACTTACAAGTGGCATTCCCTGGAGCCAGTGACGCTGATGTGAGTGTTCCTGCAGCATTGGCTGGGTGGGGTTTTCTTCCCCCTCTCGCTCATTTTTAGCATGCTGTTAACAAGCTGGAAGGCTTGGGGAGTGCTCCATCCTTCGGAGCGTTCTGCAATTGCCGGGCTGAGATGGTTGTGGTGGGATGCTGAGCCCAGTGCCAGCATCCAGCCTTGGGCCCTGCACAGCCGGGGGCTGTGGGGGAGCCCCAGCACTGCCTCAGGCTCAGAGGGTGTTGCTGTAACAACAAAAGCCAAAACAAAGGCTGGAAGGCAGGAAAGGTGAGGGCAGAAGGATGTAAGTGCCCTGCCTGAGTACTCTGCAGGTCAGTGCAGCCTGGATTATAAATGCCTGTGTTTTCCGGGCTCTGGAGCTGCTAATTGTGTTACCCTGGGCTAATGCAATTCCAGAGGCTGCTCTGATGTGCTGTCAGCCAGGGCTGTGTGCTCCTCTCGGGGTGTAATGTCACTGTGGTTGTGCTTGTTTATTACTCCCTGCTACCTCCTTGGCTGCAGATTTTGAAATCTAATTGCATTTCCTGCCTTCTGCCAAGTATCTGGGAGGGGTCCTGGTCCTGCAGGGTGGCTCTGTCCCTGGCTGCCCTGCACCCTGGGGAGTTTGGGAGATTCTCCTGGAGGCTGCTGGCGGTGCTGAGGAGCTGCTCCAAGGTGTTCATGGTTGTACCCTCCTGTTCTGAGGTACATGTACATGGTACACCCTGTGCTGCAGAGCAGGACTGGAGCTCTCAGGCAGAGCTGTGGGGTGGGCTCAGGGCTGGGGGGCAGCTCAGTGTGGGTTTTCCTTACAGGGACCTCCAGCCCTGCCCAGCATTCCCAGTGACCCCCAGTCCCCTCCATCTGACACTGCTCTTCTCTGTCCTCTTTGCTCCAGCTGGTGCCAAAGCTTTCTAGAAACTACCTGAAGGAAGGATACATGGAGAAAACGGGGCCAAAGGTAGGATATGAAGCATTTTTCAGTCCCTTCCAAACATGAGTCTCACTCTGTATAGCCCTGAGAAAGGGCTGCTGGTGGGACAAACCAACCCTTGCCAGAGACAAAGCTGTAACTCTGTGAATGAGTTTAGTTCACTTTCCTCACCTGCGAGCAAACATTAAAAAATCCAAATCTACATCACAAACCCAGTGCCCCTTCCTGGTACAGCTGGCCCACACCCTGGCTGTGGTGGCTCTCATGGCCCTGAAGCCATCTGTTCCCAGCTCCCCCAGCCCAGCAGGGTGCTCCAGGTGCTTTGAGACTCCTGGGTCATGCGTGGTTAGAGAGAAGCTGTGCTGCTCCTGTGTGTGATCTGGCATTTTTTGACTCTTCAGCAAACAGAGGGGTTCAAGAAGCGATGGTTCACCATGGATGACCGACGGCTCATGTATTTCAAAGATCCCCTGGTAAGATGAAGGTGCCTGGGCTGCCTGTTGGGAATTATCTGCAATACTAGTGCTACTAATAATAATTACAGAGATGATTGCAGCATTGAGGTGCAGGCTGGTGGGAGAGCCAAGAAAGCACAACGCTGTCACTGCTTGGTGGCTCTGCCTGGTGTGCAGTGTGCAATAACCCTTTGCATAAATACCAAAAACACTTTACAAGCCCTGTGCACCAGATATTCTGCCTCTGGGTCTTGGCTCGCTGGTGTTGGTGCTGTATTGTGGGAGAGGAGCAGGGCTGTGGGGGTGGCTGGTGCTCTTGGGGTTTGGCTGATGGGCTTGTGGCTGCCTGGGATGCAGAGCTCCCTTCACACTCCCCCCTGCCTGACTGCTCTGCTGTCTCCTAGGATGCCTTTGCTAGAGGGGAGGTTTTTATTGGGAGCAAGGAAAACAGCTACAAGGTGCTGGAAGGGCTCCCACCATCCACGCAGGGGAACCACTGGCAGCACGGGATCACCATCGTCACCCCAGATCGGAAATTCCTCTTTGCCTGTGAGACAGAGGATGACCAGCTGGAGTGGATCACCACCTTCCAGAAAGTTATAAGCCGGCCAATGCTGCCTCAGGAATATGCAGGTGTGTTTCCTGGGCAGGGCTGGGTGTCAGCCTGGCCCCCTGTGTGCTGGGGGCTGGAGGGGGATTGGGGATGCAGGACATTGCTCCCTCCTGTTCTGGGTGAGGCAGCTCTTCGCTGCCCAGGGGATGCAGAGGCTGTTTGACCAGAGAGGGGCTCACCCTGGGAGGAGGAGGAGGATGGTGTCCTTCCCTCTTCACTGCTTCTGGTGTGATGTCCATGCTGCTGGAAGGGTCAGTCTTATGGTGATAGGGGGAATTGAAGCATGGAGCATCAGCAAGGGCCACTGTCCGGGTGGGCTTGTGCCAGGCTGTCACCATCTGCCAGTGCTTGTCCTGCTTTGACTTTATTTTCTCTGTTTTTTCCTTGCAGTGGAAGCCCATTTCAAACATAAACCTTAGCTGGGACTGGCTGGGCAGACCTGAGGAGTGAGCTTCTGTTTACAACACAACGTGGTTTTATTTGAAATGTTAAAAATAATTAATAATAACAGTAATAATAATAACAATAATAATACTTCCCTTTCCCCTCATCATTCACTTGATCATGTCGGAAGGGCGGCAGTGGAACGTCGGAGAAGATCCTGATCCAACTGGAAATTCAGCTCTGTGGGATGGGACAGGTGGTCCTGCCACCCAGCCTCACCAGGATGGCAGAGACTGTTGGTGGCACATCCCAGGGACAGATGGGACTTCTCCCCTTGCTCGGGTCCCTGGGTGCTGGAGCTGAGCATCCCTGCACTTCCAGATGGCTGCCAGCCCTTTCCAGGGGGGCTGCAAGTCCCCAAGGGGTGGGTGACATCCCTGTGGGGTGGGAAACAGCCTGGGAACACACAAAATGGTCTGTGCAAAACAGCTGAGCCTGCCACGGTGCGGGGGTAAATGATAAGTGAGTTATCCCCCCTGGGGACTGGCGGTGATGCTGTCCCTGGAGAGGGTCAAATGGGATTTAGAAAAAGAGGAAATGGGCATCATCAGCCTCGTTATGTTAACGAAGGGCAGGGAGGAGGGGGCTGCAAGGGAGGCACCAACCCGTGAGGTGATGCTGGGGGAGCAGAGCTTTGGGGGCCAGGCCTGTGTTCAGCTCCCTGGGTCATTCCGTGGTCTGGGGGACTTTGGCCCATTTGGGGAGCTCGTTATGGTGCTGGGGTTTGAGCTTTATCTGCAGTTTTGCTGATGGGCACCATCAAAGCCTGTCCCAGTTCACTCCCAGCAGGCACATCCCTTCTCCAGACTTGATGGTTGCACTTTTTCCCCCAATAATTCAATATTTTTTGTTGATTTTTCTTTTCCTGCCAAAAAGAAAAAAAATATCAAAAAAGAAAGAAAAAAAAAAAAAAAAGCTGCTTGAAGTGACGTTTCAGCGCGGTGTTGAGCACTGTAATTCCTGCAGTCAGGGCGGGCGGGCTGGGACCTGCACAGCAGGTGCTGGATTTTTACCCAAAAATGAGATTTCCGGCGTGCCCTGAGGGCCCAGCCCTGCCCGACGCGTTCCTTAGGTTGGTTGTGTATCTGAGAGCATCTCATCGGCTGTGTGCATTCGTTCTGTCACTGGTAAGACAACTGTGGTACTAAATGTCATTGGAACCAATAAATTATTATTATGTCAGAGCCGTGGCCGTGTGGTGCTGGGGCAGGGGAGGGAGGTGGGGTTCAAAAGCAGCAAATGGAAACAAGGAGGTGCTGGCAGAGCCCTGGGGGTGTGGGACACCCTCAAAGCCATCTGCCCCACCCCTGCACAAAATATGTATTATTTTATGTGTTATTTGTGTATATGTGTGGGTTATGGTGCATATTCCATGTATTTTCTCTCTAATACTTTATGTGTGCACACACATACACAAAGGACAGCTGGTTCTTGGCAAAAAAGAAATGAGCTTTGTGAAGGGACTCTTGGTTATTCACAGACAATTATAAACTGCACAGTGGATAGAGTGTAAAACAGAAAATGTGTGTATGTATGAGGTGTTCATATGCACACATTCATGTACAGATGTAGCACTCAGATATATTCAATTTATATAAATATATAAGCTAAATGTTTTTCACACATCTATATATGTAGAGACATTTTTAGACTTTGTTTTCTAAAATATGTAATTATATATTATCTACACATGTGCATGCTTTATATATATGCAATTTGTAAACATATTTATAAATTTGAGATGAATATATTGCATATAAACATACATATATCTACATGTACATGTGAATGCATAACTATAATTATATATTTAACTTATATTTAAAGTATTTATGTGTATGTTACCCATGCACTGTCACTCACACTAACTTACCAACCCAGGCATGGCAGAAGCAGGGAGAGATTTGGCTCCTTGTTTGTTTATAGGTAGCTGTAAAAATTGTTTTGTGTGCATGTATAACTAAGAATAATAGAATATTATAAATGATGTCATACAAGTATATAATTATTATCTATACAAAAAGCTGTTTATATGTGTGTGTATATACATGTATTTTAAATTCCTGGCTCTATATTTTATACACACACACGTTCTGTATGGTTGTAATTATTGAATATGCATTTTGTGTATCCACCTGTGGGTGCCCCAGCCCTGGAGCACTGCCCCCCTGCCCGGGCTGGGGTTTTGGGGTCAGGGCACACGCAGGGCTCACAGTGGGGGCTGCTGGAGGCTGCAGACAGGGCTGAGGCAAACAACCTCACACTGGGTTATGTACAGGACACAGGAGGGGACGTGCTGCATGCCTGTGGACACCTCATGCTGCCTGAGGCACACTCCTGGCAGCCACAAGCAATGAAATGATGTGGTTCTAAACCTCTGCAGATATCCCAGATCGTTTATTAAATGTCCACAGCACCGTCCCGAAGAGGGAGCTCTTCCCTTAACCTGCTGCACAGCAAAACAATCCCCATCTGCTCCAAATATTCCAACACCCCAAGAGAATTACACCCTTCCTGCACAGAGGTGAAGCTGCAGCAGAGGGCTGGATGACCCACAGTCAAATACAGAATGAAAAAACAGCAAGGAATGCAAAGCTCTGCTTGGGAAACTCTCAGAAAGCAGCAGTATTGCACATCCTGGTATAAAGTGTTTATTTGAGACTTCACAATTAACACAAAGTCTTCCTGTCAATGCCTTTTTTTTTTTTTTTCATACAGTCAATAAATTTGTATTAATCCCTCCCCCATGCATGATTGCTGTTTATTAATCTAAGCCTTTTTATTTTCATCGTGAAAAAATAAAGCGTTTCCCCACCCTTTCACCTGTTCCCTGTTCCAGACTGTGCTGCATTACAGAGATGGAGAATGGCTATGCCTACTGCTGGGGGTGAAGTTACTCCATTATTTATTGATTTATTCTTCTTTTTTTTTTTAACAGAAAGTGTTAAATGAATCAATCACCCAAGAAAAAATAAATATATCATAAAGAACCAGAAGCTCTGCAGTATCCCTTTTCTAGCCCTCCAGCCCAGGTCAGACACGCTCCGCTCACAGCAACGCCGCCGCCTGCACGCTCAGCTGGCAACTCACACTGGCAAAAGCTCTTCCAAAGTAGAGCCACAAGCCACAGGAGGTATTTTAGATGCCAAATTTTTATACCTAGGCAAGAGAGATCCACCTGGAAGCCAATTACCTGCGTTCCACTGACGGGCTTTTTACTCAAGAGCTATTCAACCTTGTGCTTTTTCAGGAAGTATCAGCTAAACACACGTATGGGGCTCAGCCAGAGCCTGGCCTTGGGGAGAGGGGCAGGCAGTATGAAGGGTGTGCATGTTACTCATGGCAGTGGAAGCAAGTTCTTGTATCAATGTCTCTTGGATGAGCATCTCAAATTATGCTGCTTGGCTCGTCTCGCAGTACTTTTGGCACCAGCCTCACAAATCAATTATTCAATTGCTCCCCCTGCCTTTGGAGATCTTCCTTAGAAGAGGGCAGAGGCCGAGGAGCTTTCTCAGAACAGAGATGGTATTGGCTAGGCCGTGAAGGACAAGCCCCATGTTTATGCTTTATTGAAAGACTGTGCAAAAGGGAATACTGCATCAGAAACCACAGATTGTGTTTGATCAGTCCTGGATCAGAAACCCACTAACAACCGCTCCGGTTGCTTCGTTTGGCTACTTTTTGTTGGTTTCTTTCTTTTTTTTTTTTTTTTTTACATAAATAATATAGACCGACAGTATAAACATTTCAGCAACCATTTCTAAAAGACCAGAGGAGCCCTTTTAGGAGCCAAGAAACAACTGCAGGATTCAAATTCCAAAAGTGTCTTTGGAGTCATTGAATCATCAGATTTACACGGCACCCAATGACAACAACATTCAGTCGAGCTCGATAGGACTGCTGTCTTCCTGACCATCTTCTGTGTCATCATCTTCCCCAGTTCCCATCAGACTGTTTAAAAGATTTCCTAGAATAAAATACACGACAGACAAAATCATCAGTTTTACAGTTTCATCTCAAAAACTTTTAATTAATCTCGCATCTTGCTATAGTACAGATTTCTGTAACAAAAAACAAACCCCAAGAGTTCTGAAGTAGAAGAGTCTCATCAAGACATTAGTAATCCCAAACTGGTTTTCATTAAGAATATTGATTTGGGAAACTGTATAGCCTTAGCTGTACACTGATAGTGTTCCTTCTCTAAGAATACACTGGAAAAACCCAAAGTCACATATTTATGTGCTACAGTTGCATCCTCAGAGGGAAAAAAAAACAACCAAAAGAGGAAAAACACACCTCCAGCAGTCTAACTTAAAAAGCAACCAGAGCATGCATTGTGCTATAAAAAAATTGTCTGAAACTCAGAGGCATCAATTTAAAGGTGCCTGAATTGCTGAAAAGCAAATTACAGATAGTGAAAACATGATGTTCGTGTTTTTCATCAAACTTTAGATATCAGCGAATTGGCATTTGTTGGTAAGGCTTCAAGTCACTTTACAAAGAAGCTTAGTTCTCAGGGAAAACATTAATTTTATTCACAATTTATTCAAGAGCCAGGAAATGAGGGCTGAATTTCTCTATTTCAGTCCTTGTAGAAGGGCAGTATTAATTTCAGAACTTCCTCTTTGGACACATTCATGCTGTATCAGCTGATTTGATCTCTACCAAAGCCCCATACTTGGTTTATGAAAAATAAGTCCCTGAACTCTGAGGAAATTAGGCTTTAACCCCAATAAGATGCTTCTTTACATTAGGAAGCTACACCATAATGTCAGAAATGAACCATAAGAATGTTTTTAGTGCTTCTCCCCTTCTCAGGGATGAAAAGCCTACAAGCTCCCCCAAACAACTTTCACACGCAACCCATTCATCTTGTATTCTACAGCAGGGCTGTTCCTACAGGCTATGAAAAGAATCATAAATTCCTTAGAACAGATGATCTGTTTGCAGCACAGGTGTTTTATCCAGGTCACTGATCAAAGCCTGGAGGTGGCTCCAAGCAGAGCTTACCTAGCAATCCCCCGTAGGACGAGGTCTGCTTGGGCGGCACTCCGAAGAAAAGCTGTCCTATTCTATCTAGGTACTGGAGGGACACAAGGAGGGAGAAAGTCCATTATTTCATTTACAGGTGGAAATACTATGGGCAGAAGTCACCCACACGAGGTAAATCACCAGCTCTTATCAGCCATTATTTCACTAATTCAGTGTTTCTGATAACTCACCTCATTATACATGGGGTCTCTTTTCAGCGAAGGTTGATACTGTTCACACAATACTGTAAATACTGTTAGTTTTCCTCTAGAAAGGAAACAACCAAAAATGTAATCTCAGTTAACAACTGAAAAGGAAACCAAGAACGACATGAGAGAAATCAGACTGTACCCATCAACTGCCAACAACAGAAACCAGATGAAGTTTAGCAGTGGTTGCACAAAGGGTGGGCCCTTCTCTATCGAAGGATGTTTCTGTGTGTATGTCGTAAAAACAACTGATGCGCTGGTCTTATTTTTTAAGCAGAGAAATCTGGAAAAGGAAAGAGAATGGGGCAAGTTAAAAACAAAAGGCAGAGAAATGGTTTCACCACAGTAAAAGGGAGCCAAAATCTACTTCATTTGTGCATAGAGGCCATCTCAGGCTTGAACTGATGGCAAAACACAAGTGGTAGAGATGGACATCTTTGGGGATGGGTTTGGCCATCAGCTGAGGAAGGGGGAAATCACTACTAGAACTCACTGTGGAATAGGCAGGTTGGAGGGAAAACACACATTAAATATTAATAGAATGAATTTAACCAGGATCTAAGCAGATTGTACAGGATAGTTACTAAAAAAGGACATTAATTTTCAAAATGTGGAAAGACTGGCTATCCTGTAGTTCACATTAACATGATATTGCATCTACTAGTCCAGGACTTATTATGCTGAGCTAAAATCTGAATTAAAGACCATTCATCCCCAAATACATCTCCTTTTAGGATGTATCTGTCAGTATTTTTTGACTCTGTTACTCTATTCCACCTCAACATAATGTGGCATCAGGACCACATACTAGCTTGACACACATGCCTAAAAGTCTCATAATAAAGCTTTGAGCTCCCAAGCCATTTGTCCTCAACAGATCAATTCCCCAAACAGATCAAATCCTTGTTCAGGTCCAGTTAATTTAACTGGCAACCTCTGCAAGTCCCATTGGCCTAACAGGCCTTTATCTGGGACAAATGCTGTCAGCAAGCACTAGGGAGGCTGCCACAAGCCATCTCATTTCTGATGGCAGGCTGGCCTCTAATTTTGCACCCTCACATGTGCAAGGGCTTGGGGCTGTTTTGCCTCACTGCTAGCAAGGAACAGCAATTATTTTCATTAGAGAATAAACTACCATGCAAGAGGATTTAACACAGTATTTGACATATAAGCCAGTAAAGGACACAGTAGAAGTGCTGTATAAACACTGAACAAATAATCTTTTAACTTCTCCACAGAATTTCTCCCCATAAAATTGTTTGAGCCCTGCACATATTGGATTTCCATAAAGGATTTGCTATTGCTCAAAATCACAGCAATCTATAGCAACCAGCTATGGAAAGCAGGACAAATCTGACATGACAGCTCACTGCTGCCAAAAGAGAGACAAACTTGCTCTCACCTCCTCCCTCTCCCCCAGCACCTACTCTCTCCCTGACTCCCTGCCACACAGTCCTGTCTCCACCTCCTCCTCAGACTCCTCCATGAGCTGCTTTCCCTGCCTGAAGAAAGCCATCAGCTGATTAAACACAGTAAAATTGGCTTTGTCAACCTTCATTCTACATGAGCTCTGCAAAAGCACACAATAGCTTGCATTCCCACCTCCTACAAAAGAAATGCCTAAAATGAGAGCCAGCAGCAACTCTATCAAGGCAAGAGCCATCAAACTGCTGCTCACAGATCAGGCTAACCAGGACAAGTTAGGGCCTGAGTGAGAGCAAGTTCTGTGCTAAATCCAGAGCCTGCTTGAGTCTAGTATTATTAAGAATATATAGATAAGCCTTAGCTAGACATAAGGTGGTGTTAATAAAGCTAAGAATTGTGCTTTTGTGGTTAAACAGATTACATCCATTCTTCAGGCAATTAACATAATTTCAGGTTTTGACCTTGATACATTATTTTACTTCTTTTCCTCCCCAGTCTGACAAATTTAACACATCAGTTTTCAGACACTTCTCTCCTGCTGTTGCCCTGGCCGGTTTCACAGTTCCTTTTGCGAAGGCCGTGTGGTTAAATTAGATTTGTCCCACACATAATGTCATCTCAGCAAAATGCTTCAGAAGAAGTTTGACACCTACTGTAGTACTGCCTGAGCTACAAACATGTCCACCTCACTGCGGTACCCGCGGGACGAGGAGTATTCCACCAGCATGTTGGCACAGCCCTCGCCATCTGTCGAGTGCAAGAAGTGATACCGAGATTCACTATAGTTTTGCTCTAGAAAAAGGAAAAAAGGAAAAGGGTGTTAAGAAATCAGTTCAGCTTACCTGAACGTAAAAATCAATGTGTTAGGCTTGTATTTTATTAGCTGGTAAAAGAACAAGAGTTATGGGTGTGGTATATGGACAAAACAGCAAGAGAAAGGTCTGTAGGTTACAGACAATTTCTAAAGGGGGATAATAATAAATTTTACCCTAAGTACTTTTGAGTAAATGCCATTAAATACAGTTTACCCAATTACAGCAATTGCTGGCTTGAACTCTGGTCATATCATTCTAAGTGAATGCTGACACTTGATGTCCTATCACCAGTGTTTAGGACAGGAATCAAGAAATTCCATTAGACCATGTGCACCAAGAAGTCAAACAGTACCTTCAGCATCCTTCTTTCATTTCCTAATTTTAGCTTAGCCCACTCTTGCTAGCAAAACTAAAATCACTTCCATATGCTGAACAGAACAGTAATTATAAATGAAAAATTGTGTAAGAAATGGCAATAATTTGTTAGAACCTGAAGCAAAGGATTGTACAAAATCACTGCAATGACAAAACTGGATAGATGCTAATCTTTTGAATCTGAAAGCTTTGTTTTAAAAATCTGAGCCTTTTGTGATGAAACTCAAAAAGATACAGACCAAGAAAATGTAGGCATGTTGCTCTTCAAGAGAACAGCGAGCAGGCGGCTACAAAATGAAAATGGGGACTTTTACTTTCAGACTGCAACTGTTTCTTATCCTAATTGTAGCAGCCTCTAACTTGAATGCCGTGAGAAAAATCCTCCCTTTCTGGCTGGCAGCAGCCATGAAGCCAACACAGATCCCAGGAGAGCAGCAAGGGAACTGCCTATGGCACACAGAGAGGCTGCAGCATTGACCATTACTGGGTCAGGGCTGCTCCATGAAACCACTGTCATCACTTGGCAGCTACTGACAAATGTAAAATAAACAATCATCTTGCAGAGTTATCCATGAGAAACCACAGAAAAAGTGGCATGGATTCAACTGTTCTCAATCACCTTTGTTATGTTTTGAACACAGGACTGTAAATACTGGCTGTCATCCACAAGTAAAATTATTTAGAGCATTTTGTGTTTCTCTTACATCCCATCACAAGTGATAAAATGGCTCATAAATCAAAGGCAACAGCATTCATTTTGAAACAACCCTGCTGGCCAACTTCTCAAAAAGTACTTAATTACACTCCAAAGACTGTTTTGGATGCCAGGTGATGTATTTCAATCTTTGTCATGTTTATCCAGGATTTAAAAACAAAAAAGCTTGCCAACAGGACATCTTTCCTCCCCAGCAATTTTCCTTCTAATGACACAACCAAACTACCTCAATGTCTAAAGGATCAACCTGCCTTTCACAGAGAGCCTTACAGCAGTTGTGTTTTGGATTTTGCACTAATATAGAGCTACAGACCCATTTTTTTCCTGTAACATTAAGAAGACATTAATGCAAAAATCAGGTAATAAAAGAACTCAATCAATCGTTTCCATCTCAGCTTCCTTAGCATATTCCCAAAGTAAATCTCTTATAACACCTTGCTTTCAACATTTTCAAAGGAAAACACAGAAAAGCCAGTTAATTTTCCTTACCTTTCCACAGGGTAATAGCTAGTAACTGGTGTAATTTTGGATGTCCAAGCTTTCCTGATCCCCCACTGGACCATTTTAGTGCTCTGGATACGAAAGCCACTCTTTCAGGAGAATTTGGATCCATTAAACTAAACAATTTAGCCAAGTTTTCTAGAAGCAATAAGATTGAAAAATATTTAGCATTAAGAAAAATAAGATGATCTGCTGCTTCTAATGCATCTCTAAGATCCATCTTTAGGACAGGCAGCAGTGTTAGTTCCAAGCATGGCCACAGTCATCAGGAACCATAATTCTCTAAGAAAATTTCCCCCAGTCCAATCCTATGGGGAAGGTAACCCTTAGCCAGTCTGGGAATGCATCCAAAAAGGATTGCAGCTTTCAAAACTATTAACAAGTCATTGTGAAGAGAAAGCACAACTAAATGCTACCAAACCAAGAGCAGAGGTCTCCTCACCTAAAAGGTCTTCTGCTACTTTTGCATCCGACTTCTCCAAAGACTCCAGGACCAGCATGGACAGATCAGCAGCACTGTTTTGCTACAAAACAGACACATACTGGCAGTGATGAATGTATCAGGGCATAAAAAGAAACATCAACCAGAATTTTGGCAGCAGCAGGTTTAATGCTTTTATCAACATCCACAGCTAGGGCACAGTATCAAGTCTCAGCTTTCCTGATAAAAAAATTATAGCAATTTGATGGCATCAAAGAGAAGCCTCCAGGAAAGTAGAACACAGGCATTGTTTGGATGCTCACAAACATTACTGCTGCATGTTCCAGCTTGGCATAATCCTTCTTTGTGGAGAAAGGCTCAACAAAGAGATAAAACAAAAGATTACAAAGCAATTACCCCAAATATTTACCACTGAGAACTCACCATTCATCTCTCCAAATCTTGGGAGTAACAACCCCCTGCCCCCAAGCCACAGACACAAAACCAGTGACTTACCTGGTTATGACTGAAGAACAGTAAAGCCCCTGAATACATTAGTTCTCTTGCTTCTGCATGTTTTCCTTGTGACATATACCTGAAACAAATACAAAGCCATGATAAAAATTAGTTGTGTATGCTTACTTATATTTAAATGATTAAAAGATTGTTAAAATTTAAAATAATGACAACAAGGGCTTTATTTTTAAATCAGGTTAGTTTCAATACTAATTGAAACTGATTGAACTGCAAGTTGAACTGCTCCAGACCTGATGGAATAAAACAAAGAATATAAGAATGAAAATGGACTGAGCTACAAATATATTTGGGGCTGGAACAAGAAAAGGGAATGAACCCAAGACTTGGACTGAGCAAAAGATGCCAATGTACTGAGCCTCTCCCAGAGCCATCCCATGAAACAATTTTTGGAACATCTCCTGGAGATCTCGCTGACCTTTCCACTGATCTGAGTCTCTCTGACCACCACAGCTCTGCCAGGGGACATCAGCCTGCCCCAGTCCTCTGCTGAAGCAAAGGAGCTCATCTCTCACAGGTTCAAGAGTCAGACAAGCACAGCCAGCAAGACTAACCATGCAACACTTGAAAAGAAACAAATGCTAACGCTTCAAAACACACCTTCCACCTTTCTCACTTAAGAGTTAACAAAGAAATAAGGAATTAAAGAATTTGCTCCCAGTGGTTACTTTGGGACCTCTCAACACAGTGATTGCAGCCTCCTGCACATCATCACTGTCAGTAACTACAGCTCCTGGAGACTCACAGCTCCAGCTTATAAACAGCATTTCCCATAAAAGCACTTTAGGTGTGGCAGAGTTTCCAAATTCCATTTCTCTGAACTGCTACTCCAAAAGTCTGTGTTCTCAGTATCCTATCAGCAGAGGTAAGCATCAGCTCCACCCCACAGCTCTAGCACCTGGTTTGTCCTTGTGGCACACCTGGCTGGGCTGTGCCTCTGTCACCCCTTTCTGTTCCTGGTGCCCAGGGCAGCCCCTCTGCTCCTGAAGCCCTGGGGCCCCCAGGCTGCTCCAGAGCCCAAGAGTGCCCGTGGGGTAACAGAGGGGTTGGTGGTTCTGGGGGTGAAGCAGGACAGCGTGGCCATGGGGGGGTCACAGCAACCAAAGGGACAACCAGAGCATCCCAAACCTTTTGTGCTGTGCCCCAGATTCCTGTCACACGTGTCCCCTCCCGGGA
The DNA here is from genome assembly GCA_013397245.1 of Thryothorus ludovicianus. Classification (NCBI taxonomy): domain Eukaryota; kingdom Metazoa; phylum Chordata; class Aves; order Passeriformes; family Certhiidae; genus Thryothorus; species Thryothorus ludovicianus. The sequence continues at coordinate 36,116 of VZTB01015669.1, forward strand.
CAGGCCCTACTGGTAACATCACAGACAACAAACAAGGGAGGAGACACTCCTCCCATCCTGCTCATCAACTCAGAAACCCCAAGGTTTTTTATCCACAACACAACTGAAATAATGGAAGTGTTTTGGAACAATCCTCAACAACTCGGATTTGCAATCACCATGGTAAATGTGAGTCAAATGAATCTGTAGCTCCAATGTTTTTATAGTTGGGCTCCCATCCAGGTTTGCTTCTAGGAGTTGGACTCAGCATAGATCCACTTCCACAAATTCTACTTCCAGTAGATTCACAATGCTATATGAAAGCTCCTAATCTGAGAATTATTACAGAAGATACTAAAAGATGCTGAAAATAATTTTATGATATAAAATACATTTTAAAGACCTGGGATTTTTCAAAGAACTTTTATCAGAAAAGTTGTTTAATAAAAATAAATATTGATGACATTGTTCTAAATGGTATTTAAAACAAGAGAAAAATACCAGAAAAATGACCTAAAAGTATCAGGGAAACAGTAATGGATGTAACAAGGATATGACACTTTGAAGAGTGACTCAGTTCCCAAATCATGAGGAGAGAAGAGCTCAGCCCAGCCAGCCTGGGCAGTAACAAACACCAGCTCAGGTGTGTCCAGGGGAGCTCAGGGTTAGGCAGGAACTGCAGTTTTCCACCTGCTCCGTGGATCATGGAGGGATAATAAGTCTGCAGGAGGCAAGCTTATGGTAATCTTTCCTCCTCCACTTCTTCCCCTCCTCCACCCTAAAATACATCTCAGTGCATGAAACTGAGTCAGGATTTCAAGTTTACCCTCTGACAGATGAGACAAGTGTTTTACAGGCCTGTGTGTTTAAAAGGAACAAGCACTGGCTATCTTAATCACAGTTCCAGAGCTCAGGTCATTTCAATCAGTGTTAATGTGTCTGAAAAATGCTGATTTTTACCACATTTTACTGAAAATTGACAAGACTACTCAGCCATGCAAATGTCACCTTTTCATTTAACTGAACACACCCTTGCACTTGTATTTAAAATGGAAAAGGCAGGATCTTTGATTCCAAATTAATTCAGGGAGGTTTGAGTATGAGTTAATACATCCAGAAGACTGGAGGAGAAATGACCTCCTGAACCCTCCTGAACCAAGACTTCTCACACCACATCACATAATCCCTGCTACAAAATAGGCCAGGCTTTGTCTTAAATTTAGATTTATTCCCAAATACAATTTAAGTCTTAAGGCCTGGATGGTGCCTCGCTGATCCCATCAGAGGGGTTATGGAAGAACAAACTGATTTAATGTGATGGTGCTGGTACACAGGGCAGGGCAGGACAGGGCAGGCATGCTGATGTACACTGGGAGCACAAGCAGGATTATGCACCAAGGACTTTCTTCCTCACTTTCTTCCATGACTGCTATCTTTCTGTGCTTACTCACAGGCCTGTTCTCATCCTAACACAGATGAGATCTGAGGATAAGAGACACAAGACACATGACAGGGAGGGTGGTGCCCAGTTTGGGACCTCACACTTCAAGAAAGACACTGAGAGGTTGGAACATGTCCAGAGAAGGGCAATGGGGCTGGTGAAGGGTCCAGAGCATGAGTCTGATCAGGAGCAGCTGAGGGAGCAGGGGGGACTCAGTTGGGACAAAAGGAGGCTCAGGGGGACCCTTCTCTCCAACATCTGAAAGGAGGCTGGAGCCCAGAGCTCTTCTCCCAGGCAGCCAGTGACAGGATGACAGGAAACAGCTTTAATGGGAGGTTCAGGCCTGACTTTGGGAGAAATCTCTTCACAGAAGGGCTGGTCAAACACTGGAACTGGGCCCAGTGGCCCCGGGAGGTGGTGGAGTCACATTCCCTAGAAGGGTTCAAGAAACAATCAGATGTGGAACTCAGTGCCTCTGTCCCACTGACAGGTGATGAAAGCCAAAAGTTGGACCTGATGACATCAGAGGTCTTTTCCAACCTAACTGATCCTGTGAAGCCAAATTTCCATCCTGTCCTCTCCCAGCAGAACCACAAGCAAACAAAGCTGGGACCAATTAAGGAAGCCCCTAGAACAAACATTTTCTTCCACGCTCTTGCAAGCAAGAGTCTACACGTTAAAATCCGATGAGAGAAAGGGTGACCCCGGCAACTTGCAGTGGACATGAAAAATGAAGCCTAAAAATGCTTTGCAATAAAACCAATTTCCTTATGAGAAGAGGCAGTAGTAACGCTTCTGAATAAATGCCCAGGCCTGCTCCACTTAGTCACTGTCACGTACACAAATACTACACCAAGTGGAATTTATTCCAAAAAGCTCCTCCGTGCAGGCGATTGTGACCATCGAACCGCGGCACCGGGGTGACCGTGCCGTGCAATAAAGCAGCCCCATGTCCCGGCTGAGCAACAATCAACCTTCAAACCTGAAACCGACCGAGCGCAGCCCCCTGACATTTACACAGAGCTGGCAGAGCACCGGCTGTGCAGGGCTCAGCTCCAGGACAGCCCCGGGACAAGGGGCGAGCCCCGACCCGAGGGCCAGAGGACACNGACCCGAGGGCCAGGGGACGCCCGGGGAGACACCCCGAGCCCATCCCGCTGGCCACGGGGCCTCCCTCGGCCCGCCCGGAACGTGAGGCCCCCGAGAGGCGTTGGGGAACGGGGGCCGAAACTCCGCTCTGCCCGTGACCTCTGGGCAGTGTGACGCAAACCCCACCCCCCCCCCCGCCGGTCACCGGACAGTGCCCGGGCCGGTGGGGCA
>VZTB01015674.1:6829-21839 GCA_013397245.1 Thryothorus ludovicianus
ACAGATTTCATGCACAGCAATGAGGCTTCTGCAGGGAGAAATTTCACTCATGGTCAGGAATATTTAAAAAAATGCTTTCATCTCACAGAAGTGGAGGCACACAAACTTTTTCTACAATATTAAAATGGAGAAACTGCTTGAGTCAGCAGTAACATCCCGATTCAGCAAAACTAGGTTATGAATCCGAGCAATTAAACATGACAAAGAGCCCAGTTTTACTGCCTGGACTTAATATCCTTCCAGGATTTTTTTATTTTTTTTTTAGACATAAAAACTTCAAAATGTTCCTTTGTGTCAGGTCTTGACAGAAATAAGGTATATCTCCATACCACAGAGACTCTTGAAAATCCTCTTGCTTTACTTTTGCACCCACAGTAAGTATTTTTATCCTCAGGAGAACAAAACACTGTTATTTTCCTCTGTTTTGGGTACCCAGAGTTTGGCAGCTACTTGTTAATTACGTGCATTTTGGTAGACAGAATTAAAAACAAACATGTTAAATGTTTAGAAATTAATGAAAGAAGCTTTTTGAATCAATATTTAATTTGTATGAAATATCAGGTTTTGCTAACGATGATTAGAAATCCTATCAACATTTTCATGTGGAAGACCAGAGGATGCTTGTTTTGTTTTGTTTTGTTGGTTTGGTTTTTTGTTTGTTTGTTTGTTTAGGATTTTTGTTTGTTTTTGTCTTTTTAATCTTCTGTTTTTATGTATTTGATGTTGAGAAATTTCGAGCAGGTTTCCTCTCTGGTAATTACTGCAAATTTAGCTGGGAAGAGAGAGGACATAACCAGATGTAAATCACGGCACTGAGGAATAATGGCTTAAGTGAACTTGATCAGAACTTTAGCAAAGGATTTTTGTTCACTGCTCCTGTGGTGGAGTGTGATGTAAAATCTTGAAAACAACCTCCCACACTCTGCGTATGTGAATTATTCTGCCTGTGCTGTGCTGCTCCCTGGACAGGTGTTTATGTCTCTTTTAACTTAAATGTTTTCCTTGTTACAGTTGACCTTTCTGATTCCATGACTAATAGGAATCCAGGAATGATGTTTGATCGTTTTTCCAGATAAATGAGTTGTAGCTTACATGAGGACCTGTTTCTGACTGCTAATTAACCTGGCTCTAATGGCTCCTTTAACTGCAAAATCCTCTTCCAGCCCAGAGAGGTGAGAGGCACACGTGGCCCTGAGAGCTTGCACTATTCCCTCATACTCTTAACACAACCAACACTTAGGAATCCAAGCTGAGCTCAGTACCTTTGAGGAGCTGAAGCAAATCTTCCAAGAACATAACATTTAGATGAGGCCTTGCTGGAGCATTCTGGCTTCCTCCTGGGCTGTTTGATGTGAATTTTATATTTCCATGTCAGAATGAATATTCACCTTTTCCCAGCTCCTCTGCCTTTCTGACAGGACATGTCCTTGGGGCTGTAATCCTGAGGACAGCAGGTCACCTCTGGCTTTTCATGGCCCAGCTTTTCAATGTATGATAGCAAAAGGTTGTGTCTACAAGAGCAAGAGAAGCATTTTATAGAAGAATATATCAGCTGTCACCTGTGCTTGCAGCGAAGGTTTGATATTTGGCTGAGACACAGAGAAATTTCAAGCTATTAGTTTGTTTCTTTCTTGGGTTATTTTGCAAGTGATGAAAATTGATGTCATCTCATGCTTTCATTTGAATACTTTAGCCATTTTCAAAACAAGTGTTTACTGATGAGGTCTGGATGGTGAGCAGTGGTGGGATGTCCTGGTTTTCCACCTTGCTGGTTAAGCCAGCTCTGCTTGGGGCTGTAATCCTGCACTAATCTTCCCAGTTACCAGGAAAAGCAGGATACCACTGCTGTGCCGGGGAGCAAAATCATCTCAGAACCAGATCTCATTTCAAATGGCATTTCATTCCAGTCGTGAGGCTTTCCCAGTGCCAGCAGAATCAAAAATCCAATCGTGGCAGACTGAACTTTGTACCAACAGAGAGACTGTGGGAAGCAACTTAATTTCATTTTGACTTTCATATTTGAAAGCTTGAGCTTTTTTCTTATCCTTGCTCATTCTTTGAGCCGCAACAGGAAGAAAGAATTTACTAAAGTGAAACAGTAATAATTGGCATCTGGTATTTTACTATATATTCTTTACTTCCAATTATATTTTCAAGATGTCACGGTCTCTTAAACAAGTTTCTATGGTTTTATGAGAACTAGTAAATCAAATTGAGTCATGTAACAGTTTAGCAGAAGTTCTGTTTGCCCAGTTTTAATCTCAAGAACAGAAGGTTTTAGCAGCTCCCTGTAGTAGCTGTGGCTCAGTGATTGCATCCCTGTGAATGCAGGGATTCCAGGATGCTCTTTAGAACTGCAGCCTCGGGGTCAGGGGAGAGCTCAGCTGGGAAAAGTGTTACAGCCTGTGAGTTATCAATGAAATGAGGCTTTAAAAGGAGGGTCCAGGGGGATGCTGATATCTCTGGGATATGCAGCAGCTGCAGGGACTGAGCTCCTGTGCAATCCTCCATGTCCTGTTGGAAGAGAAACTGCACTGGTCAGGTCTTGCTCCAAGTAAAAAAAAGCAAACTTCTAAAAAAAGTGCAAAGAGCGATGCTGTACGGCTGCTATGGGCTGTTCCTGCAGCAGCCATCAGTTACTGGGCTATGAAAAATAAAGCTGAAGCCTGCTTATATGTTGGTTTTTCTTCCAGTTGATAGAAGCATCATGTCTGTGTGTGAGTGTTCCTTCTAATTACTGACTGCGTGCCAGGCCTGGGCAGGGAGCTCTGCAGAGGGGAGGCAGTGTCACAGTTCTGCTTTCACTCATTTTGCCCACACGTGACTGAGCAAGCACAGAACAAAACTCCATCCTGGTGTTACAGTGAGGCATTTATGTGAAAAAAATCCTTTTATCCCAGCTTGCAAGAAAATTATCAAAATGTCTAATTTTTTCCCATGTAAATTTTTTTTTTTTGTCACTTTAAAAGCTTCATCCTAAATATTGGTGTGGATTTTTAAGAACAGTGATGCAGAGGACTCTCCTCCATGTCAGGGAGTCCAGCCCTGCTCCCTGCAAGGAGTCAGGCATCACTGATGATTGACGTCCTGTTAATCTTTCAAGCTGTCAGGAAGGGAAGGTCCCTTACCTCCTCAGGGGTAAGGTATTCCAAGAAGCCATTCCAGTGCTTAGAAATCTTTACTGTCTTGAAAAATATTTTTTTGCTAGACATAAAAATTTCCCATGCTGAAGATGACCTCAGTGTTTCATCTTCTCAGGGAACCTGAAGAAAAAAAGATTTCCCTGTTCCCTGTGAAAGTCTTTTATGACAGAGATTCTGGTTCAGATCTGAGATTTCTATCCCAGGTGTTTTAATTTCTGTATTTTGCTTGAAACTTTTCTACTTATCATTTAGATTGGAAATCTTTATTTTGCATTTAGGACATTTTTTTAGAACATTTTTCATTTAAATAGAAACATTGTATTCAAATAGTTTACCTCGGAAGACAAATACCGGCCATGATTTGTTATCAGGATTATAAAATTATTCCTGTAAGATGTTAGACATTTGAGGCTGTGGCTCTCACAGCTGACTTGAGATGTCTAAGCTGCCTATTGGGCTTTTTTTTTGCAACAGAGGTTATGAGGTTTTTTATTTTGCCAAAGTCTGCTGGAAAGTTTTATTGCCCTCTCAAATTTATAGAAGTGTGGATATGTGTGTGTGATCATCTGTCTCATAAAAAGATAAAAGTTATAAACTTCTGCTGATACATTCCAGACTTGATTAGCTCTGCCTGCTCTTGGTTCACATCATTTCTCTGGATGAATTTCTCTGAATTATTGCTCTGTACATTTGTCCTGTCAGTTTAACCTCACAGGACAAGCGTGGGGAGAGAGGAAATACAAGGCAGGGATTCAGAAGACAAGTGTTGGGTGAAGGAAGGGCTGTGAGGTGATGCTTCTACCTCTGCATGAGCAGCCCAGCACCTCTGCCCTCCAGGGAGCTGAATCCAGGAGGATCTGAAGGACTGTCCTTGGATATGCCTGTGTTAGCCCAGGATCCTGGGTTATCACACAGCATCTCGAGAGCCGTGGGTCCCTTCAGCCCCTCAGAACTGAGGATGAAACAAAACTGGGATCAAATGGAAAAAGCTTCTGCAGCTTTGAAATACATTTGCATCTATGAAAAAGGATGCAAATTTATTCCATGAATTTGTAGTAAACTTTTTTTTTTTTTCTGGTAATTAGCAGCTAAATGACTAATATTATAAAATAATGGGGTGTGAGTCACTGGCTGGTGCACAGCTTGACTTTGGCTGTGGTGTAGAACAGGAGAAGGGGAGGTTACTCATGTGAGCTACTCCTGCACCGAGTGTCTGACTCAGGTAGATTATCTTGTGCCTTCTCAGGAGGGAGCTGGATTGGGCTCTTCTTATTTCCCTCAGGTTTTAGCGCCACTGGAGGAGCCAAGGGCATTTTGCCCATTAAGATAACAGAAGACAAAGATGGATGAGGGAGCTGAGATTCTTATGGGGAATTATCTTTAGGAATGGCATGCAGGATGTATACATTTATTCCCCCAAAGCCATGTGTCTGTGAAGCACAAAAACTGTAAAATTCTGACTGGATCCCAGCAAGCTTTTTCAGGCAGTTATTTCACTGAATGTAAGGAGGAGATTAGTTAGATAACTACCAATCCTTTTTAGTTACTTTAACAAATTTCTAAATTTTACCTATGTTTTAAGAAAACTGGAAACATGGAAGGGAAGAGCCAGGCAGCACTGCAACTTTGACACGGCCCATTTTGGCATTGTAAAAGGAATTGTCCTTTTCTTCCTCACTGAGATATTTCATTTTCCTGCATGTTGTATAAAGTGCCTGGGTCCAACTTGAGTAAGTAACAGATGTTTCATTTGATCTTTCAATTCTGCAGACACGAGACTGCATTTCTGCTTAAAGAAACAAATTCTGACACGTAATTGGATGGAACAGCATTGACATTGGCTGCAGTGGGTAGGTTGGGAAGCTGTGGGCTTAAATTGCACAAAGGAAGGTTTAGATTGGGCATTAGAAAGGAGTCCTGATCATAAGAATACTTAATATTTAATCAGATGAGTTAAGAAGATTATGGGATTTCTGTCACTGAGGCTTTTAGGGAAGGTTTGGGAAGCAAATGCCAGAAAAATGCAGCTGTATATGCAAACATCTACAGAATTGATTTATAGCTGACAGAACTCGTTCTCAGTACTGTGTTTTTAAAATAGAAAATCTTTCTCACATACCAAATTTACTTCCCATTTAGAGGTGAATTTCTCAAGTTCTTACTGAAAGGATTTTTTAACCCAAGTTCAGAATCTGACCTCCTGCTGCTGCCACACTTTGTGAGGTGAGGCAGTCAATCAACATCAGAGGTGTTTCCTAGGAAACACTAGTTTGGAAAACCAGTTTGGAAAACACTGGGCTTTTGCAAAGTTTCTGATAAAATCCTGGATCTTTTTTGAGGAACAGTGCAGTGACAGATGTGTACCTCTTCATTCTCTGCTCCCAGCTCCCTTCTGGGCTGTCTCATCTCTCACACTGTTGTTGCTGGAGAAACTTGTCTGGGGATGGTCACTTGGTTCTGTGGAAGTCCTTGGTCTGTATTTTTGGAAGTTATGAATAATCCTCTCAGTAAGAGACAAGACAGGTGTAATAGAATTCATGAATCTGAAGATTGGTTCTGTATAACTTCTGCTAACACCTATTTTACAAACCCCAGCTCCCCTTATTCCTGTAATATTGCCTTTAGCATTTAAAATATAGACATTTGGAATATATTTTTGCTTTGTTAATAGAAATCAATTTTTTTCATGTGAGACTGTGCAGACTTTCACATCTATTAATAACATAACATTAAAGTTTTTTAATGAAAGAACGATTACACAGAACATATTATAACTCAACATTAGTTGAAACTTTTTATTTTACTATTTGAGAAGAGTAAGCCAAAGAGGTTCTGTTGTGCTGTTTCCTATGTAGCATTCTACACATTTTGTATAGCAGCCAGTGACCTCTTGTCAAAAAACCTCCAGCTGAGGAAATAACAGAAATAAAAGGGATGTGTTCTTAACAAGCTGGTCCTTGTCTTGGGAATTTTAGTTTACCTGCTGAAACCAAAGTTGCTTGATTCACTGAATGCTGTGAGGAGGATAAGCATTCTGGACACTCTTTTTTGCCCATATTTTGTGGGTTTGTTTTTGGTTGTTTTTTTTATCTAGTTCCTAAAGCCAACAACAAGTTTATTTGTGTTATAGAGAACTGATTCATCAGTTGCTGGGTTGGACAGAGAAGGAACAGCAGGGAACCAAGCTCCAGTGCCCTCCCCACTCCTTCTGGTAGAGCACAAACCCCTATTGTGTCTAACTGTATTTTCAAAAATTATTTTCAACTTTTTCTGGATAAACAAAGAATAAAACATAATATTCTGCTTAGAAATTATATTACTTTGAATGAAACAATGCTACTATTAATCAAGTTCAGAGAAAAATGTAGTTTTAGAGTAGCCTGTGACAAATAGCAAACAGATAGGGAGGCACTAAATAGCTTTCTGTAATATCTGCATTAAAGGAAGAGCTGCCAGGATGATTATTACTTACAGGCATTTCAAACTTCAACAGGTTGATAAAGAATTTAATATTTTCGTATGCTTCAGTGTAAAGCCATCTGTCACAGTGACAGAACAAAGTGTTGGGAACGAGAACAAACGTATGTTCATGGAAGTTCTCCACGAAATGTTAACAGGAAAGCCACAAGATGCACAGCAGTAGCTTGTAACAAGTGGGCAAGGGATTTGAAACAACATGGCCATCATCTTCAATATTTACAATTACCATTTCTTTTCAAATTTCTTTTTGCGTAGAAGTGCTAAAAAAATAAAAGTCTGTCAATACAGATGGTGAGGGAGGCAGATAGACCGAGGAAAATAGCATTTGCATCCACCTTTTGTAGTTTTTCATGTCCCTGCTCTTGTTTCCTACAGGTTTAAGCTCTGTCTGGGTACATCGGTGTATACATTAGACCTCAGGCAGTGTTTCATACATCTGCTGGGCTTTTTAGTGCAAATTAAACAGCCTCAAACACACACAGGAGCTGAACTCTGCTAGTACCTTCTCCCCATCCCCCATTTGGGGAGGATTTTTATTCGTGGCTGCACAGAAGAATGAATCACATTGCAGTGTTTGAAGCTGGAAGCTGACATAGTGTGACTTTTAACCTGTCATACCCCAAATGTGGGACACAGTGTGGGCTAGTAAGAGATACAAAGGGATTACAGGGGGAAAAATGGGACTGAGACATAAAAAAGAAAGCAAGTGTTCAAGAAAAGTTACTTTGAATCTTTTGTCAGTGGTATTGCAACAAGAAAGATCAGGTTCTAAAAAATATATATGGTTGGATTTTTAGTTATAAGATATAAAGGATATATTTTACAGTGATCCTGTTATTTCCAGACCTCCATTCTCTCTCCAGGTTTGGGTGACTGAGAGCAAGGATTGAATTCGATTGTGCCTTAGCAGCACTATGAATTTCCTAGGAAGCGTATTTTTATGTTTTAAAATGATAGCCCTGAAAGAGATGTGTGCTGAAGGGTTGTGCAGCAGGTTATGGCACAGTTCCTTCCCCCATTCAGGTCTGAAATCCTGTTCTCTGACAGCTCCCTGGGCCAATTACCCAGTTTGAACTGGCAGCATTCCCCAGTGATGTGGGAACGGCAGGGCTGATTTTACATTTTGAGGAATGTTTTTAGTTTTGCTCTCGTAATCCATTTGCTCCACCAGCTTTATAAACATAACATAGATTAATTTTCATCAGCCTTCAGCAATTCATGCCAATGAGATGGAGAGGTGGGGTTGCACAGTGCCCTCGAGATAAACCACAGAAGGATTGTGATGTTGACATTTCTGTCAATTCGTGTTGGCTGGGAATGTGCACATCCTTCCATGTCAGGCAGTCTGGAAATTTGGGATGCATTGCACTGTGGCATCTGTCAGCTCTGTGAAGTTGTCCCCTGATCGCCTGAAAGGAGCAAAATGTCTGAACTTTTATTTGAGTCCCAATAAATATGCAAATTCCCAATTTTTCCTTGGCAACACTGACATCGTGTGGCAAAGAGGGAAACCCCAGCCCTGCTTCAGCACTGAGCAGAGAATAGTTAAAAAAATAAAACAGGAGAAAAAGGTCCTCAATTTCAACCAAGCAGAAAGAAGTGTCTGGAAGACCTTCAGTGTTACCCTCTAAATGAAGACAAAGAACCAGGCAGAGAGAAATGCAGTGCCTTGCTCAGATATGAGCTTATTTCATATCTGTTTACTTTGGGCTGAGCAGGGCACTGGGAACAGCTTTACCTTGGCTTTTAATGTTGAAAGGATGAGTTTAGTCCTCAAGGCAACAGGTTTCAGTCATCAGGATATAATGCAGTTCCCCTTTGAACTCTGGTATTTCCTTGGGTGTCCAGGTTTGGCAACACCTTTGACAATGAGCCTTGCAATTATTTATATCTGCAGTGTTTAAAAAAGATTCTGACAGGTAGAATTTGTGGGAAGAGAGATATCCTTCTGCTTTTCTAGTAATTTTCCTTGCATCTTCCCATGTCCTTTTCTTCTGAGAACTGATTTTCTAGTTCTCTGTTCCAGCTGTTGGTATTTGAGTCTGCTTTTTTATTTCCTTTAAAAAATAAGCAGCCTTAGTGTTATTTCTTTGGGTTTTGTATAAGAATCCTGGAATCTTTTAGTCAGTTTTCTCTTCTGTCATTACCATTCTGTCTTGGACCTTCTTCTAAAATTTTCTTTCCAGTTTTCATTCTGCCTAAACTCTGTGCTGCTGAACCAGGTGCATTGTTGCTGCAATTTACAGGGAAGGTTCCTGGTGGGATGTCACGTGCCAGTGATTGAAGGGCTCTGCCGAGGGGTCCTGACTTGTAAATAAGGTTTACAAATTATGAAGATGCTGCTGAGTCTTTCTCTTACTGACAAAACGGAGAAAAAATTGCAGTATTTTTTGTGCTGGCATAGTTTCTTTGTCAAAATTCAGTCTCTTTCCCATTGTATTTCTCCCAGAATATGAACTTTTATAATACATTTATAGCTTTTCTAATTTTCCATATATTTATATGCTACCTGCATGGTAAAAATTTCTGAAGCTTTTTTTTAGTATTAACAAATTGTCCTTTTTTTACTCAATAGACTATTCCCCCTTATTTGACTTATATTTTGATGAGAAATGGTAAATGGTGATATGATTGTATGCTAACACTGCCCAGCGTCGAATTAAATTGAATATGAAAATTATTGTCTAATGAATTGTACCATGTCATTAATTAAGATTGATATTAGCAAAATGAGCTTAGGGATTTGTTACATTTACTGACACTGATTCTGTAGAAGTTCCAGAATTACAAGGAGAATGCTGAATGTAATGTTTCTTCTAATAGGAAAAAACCTATAAAAACAGTAAAACATGAGAAACATGCACAGTCCTAACAGATTATGTCAATAATTTGAGTGAGATTTGCTTCACTTTGTGGAAATTCATGGTGTCCTGAGAGCAAGGGTTGAGCCAAGGCAGCTCAGCTGGTAATTAATGTGGGGTTCCTCCTGTCCACATCTCTGTGCACTCTCTCCAAAACTCTTACCAAGTCCTGCAGCCTCCTTGCAGCCACTCCTGTTTGCTGCTGTGCTCTCTGCTGTTTGTTCTTTCTGTGCAAACAGTGAGCATCTCCTTCATTGGCTTTCCTGTTTGTACTCTTTTCCAGCTGTGAAAAACATATTGCATCGTTGGGAGATTGAATTTTCCTCCTAGAAAAGCCTGTTTTTTGTGGCAGGTAGCTTGTTCTGTGCTGCAGTTCCTGTGTTGGTAATGAGCCTTGCCTGTAGGCCCCCAAACTGTGCAGGAGATCCTGCTGGGGGTGGTTCCCCCCTGTAATCATGGGGATATCTGCTGGTTTGGGGCTCTCAGCACAGCTGATGTGCTCTGGTTTGTTTGAGGATCTCTCTCAGGGAGGACCAGTTCAAGTGCAGTTGCCAGGCTGAGGTACGAGATGGAGCAGCAGCAGTTTGGGCATGGACAGGAAGAAAAATTGAGGTACCTGCTGGGAAAAGGGGAGAGGGAAGGTGAGAATAAATTACTGCAACTGCTCAGGTGGTGGCAGGGGGCAAATGTGTGTTCACAAGTGCATCCTCACACATCTGTACAAACACAAATACCTCTGTTCCTTTAAAAACCTGCCTGTTGCTGCTGCTTCACTTTTGTCTAATCCACATTGAAGGGAGGTTGGGAATCACAACTCTCCAAGGACTGGGCTCAGGATAAGCACCTTAAAAATTGAGAGGAACTTAAAAGGATGGGGCTCTACCATGAACTGAGACTCCTTACCCTTCTGTTCCTTCTTTCTTTGGAGTCTAGCTGATGGCACTGAATTTCAAATGGAAGAAGAGAAATAATTTGAAAATTTCCCCCTTCCCTAAAGGAGTAAATGCCAAGTGCAGAGCCACTGATTAAAAACATATCTCTGAGGAGCCTCACAGGAGCTAATCCTTAGGATATATTTAACTGTCTAATCCCTTTCTCTGGGAAGTGCATCAAGAGGTAAAAGTTTCTTTTCTTCTCTGTAGGTTACCTCGTTCTTCCCAGAGCCATTCCTTCACTTAGCCCAACTCAGCCCTTTCTTTCTTCTGTCTTTGACAGCCAATGAACAGTTAGACTTCATTAACAACACCATTGCAGTGCTTAGAAAGCACTTATTGCCACAAATTTCAAAGCTTATTTACCGTGAGGGCTGTAGTTAAATAGTTTCTCTTCTTGCAGCTCTGTGGTATAGCAAGAGCCCTCCTGACTGGAAGGGATCATCGAGGTATTATTTTCTCCCCTTAAGCAAAATGATGAGTTCCTGAAGTAATTGGCTGCAGAGCAAATTATAACTGCTCGTTTTATAGTCGTGACAGGACTATAATCATTTTGTGTCACTGGTCACCCCTTTGACAGCTTTTGGTTCTCAGTGCTACCAAGTGGAAGTAAAAGGAGAAAAAAAAAGAGAACCATTTTTGTTCCTTAGCTGGTGTCAAGGCTTTTGGTGTTTACACATTGTACTCTTCACTGTATGGAGAAAATAAGTTGGTGATTACTGGAATTATTTTTACAGCATAGAATAGTTTGCTGTTGAGTGAAAACAGGAAAGCTACTTGAAATATTAAAAAGCATTTCTTGTAGTCTAGGTTTTCTAATATGCAGTTTCTGTGAGATGTTTTAAACGTTTCTTCAAGTCTGCATTATGTATCTGCATAATAAATGTAGGCAAAGAAGAAAATAGAAAGGAGAGTTGTTTTAAGTGAGGTAGTTAAGCAGTTAAACATTGATTGAATTGCACTCTTAGACCTTGGGGAGGGGGCAGAGGAGAAGGGCATTGTGTTATAATAGATACAGGTAAAGAACTGTTTTGGTGCAGTTGTTGGTGTTTTTCATCAGCATCTCCCACGTGGGCCGTGATTCCAGTGCACACTCTTGTAATCTCCTGCAGTGGCAATGATTCAGCTTAAAAATCAATAGGCCATGAGGTGTTTCAAGTTCTCATTATTGTAATGTGTCAACATCACTTCAGTGACCCCAGAGCCCTGTGCTGGCTGATTTGTTCTCTGATTTATTGTGCAATCTTGTAGGCAAACTATAATTTTACTTGTAACCAGAAACTCTGCTTTTATGGTTTGTGTCCCAGTCTCCAGCCATTAGGATATTCAGAGATAATCAATACCTGTGTTTGCTGCTGAAGGTTGAATGAAGTTGTCAAGCAGCTAAATTACAAAGAATACAAACAAAAGAACATTGTTATGGCTGAGCAGGCCATGAAATGTTTTTATTTAAATTTTCATTCCCTATCAACTCACAAATGCTTTTACTGCTTAGCATTGCTGTAATTTATATTCCCCTCTATGCCTAGCAGTTTCAGATCTTGGATTTAGTGGTTGTGATTTATTCTATCACTTTGGCTTTAGGTTATCTGTGCTCCTTTATGATCCTGTTATCTCCTCTGTATCTGTCCAAATTTAATAACATCATGAACAGGAAGGAAATTATTTTAATTGCTCCAACTCAGCTTATTAAGACTTTAGCACATCAGGGGCAAAGCAGCACTGTTCATTTTGCAGTGCTCCTCCTCCAGTGATGCTAATTTTGATGTTTGTTTACATGATCAAAGTGCTGCAAGTGATAACAACAGAGCCTATATCAGTTTATTCTGGGCAATATCACACCAATTAATGTATTTAGAACTTCTCACATAAAATTGAGGTGGCTTTGCAGAATCCAAAGCTCTTTGGACTTGTACCCTTCACGTACCCAACTGCATTGGAGGAAGCAACATCTGTATTTTTGATATTTCTTGAACAGCTGATGACTGGACAGTATTTTTCCAGCGTACATTATAGATTTAATATTTTACTCATTCAGAAGTGCTTGTTTCAGGAGAGCTTTCAGCTCAACCATTGAGAGCTCACAGCTCATTTAATGAGAGAACATCCAACAATATGTGAAGGAATGGGAGCCTTTGGAGGAATGGGAGAAGTTGTGCAGTTTTTGAAAGTTATATGAAACAATAAGATCCATATTAATCACCAAATCTAATACAAATAGGAGAATGTTCTGAACTGGAAATTAAATGGAAAAAAAAACCTAATGTCTCAGATTCAAGATCAGAGATGTTCTAATCTTCATAGTTGTTTAATGGGAATTTTGTAGTTAGATTATGGAATGTTTATTATGTTATGGGGGATGAGAAAGTTAAAATTATAACAAATTTTTGGGTTTCTGTCCTCTTTTTTATCAAGCTCTCATTTGAATTATTGTCTCTGACACTCATTTTTTCGTCAGCTGTGTCTGTGTAATCTGGGGGCATGCTGCTAAAAGGGGGAACACTTCTTAACAGCTCCCATGTAAAACCATTAAAATGAAGGTATCACTCTTATTCAGTAGCCTATTAATATTCATTCTCTCCAAGGACAGCTTGGTGTCATTAATGAACACAGTGCAGGTACAGATTTCCCTGTGCATTTGTCAGATACTGAAAATTAGGAATGTTTGGCTGCTGTAGGAAATGGTGCACAGGTTTCAGCTGCTTCCTCAAAGTGGGCATTAACAGCCCTGGCTCACTGTGGAAAGAGGGTTTTTAATAGGAAAGTGCCCCACAATCATTTACTAAGCTGATCTATTTAAAGACCTTTATGTGAAATTGAAATAATTGTCATGGGGTTGGTATGGCTTTAAAAAGTTAACATCTCTGGCCTTACATATCACAAAAAGATGTGGGTCTTTTCTGCAAGAGAGTTTGACCTATATAAGAGAATAATCTGGCATAATGCAGAGCAGGGAGACGAGGGGGAAGGTGGGCTGGAGGAAACCTTTCAAGTGTTGCACAGGCCATGAAAATCTGGGGAGCTGCTGGAAGGCAGATAACCCGTGCAAATTAATTTGTCTCCTGTACATGCCATGATGTATAATTCAATTTACATTGCCACTGTCCCACATTCTGGGGGCCAGCACTGGTTTCAAGTTTCTTGTCTAAGCCTCTCCTATAACTCCTTGAAGTGCTTATTTAAAAACAAAAATGCCATAAATACATGGAAAACTTGCAAGAAATTTCTATTCATTATTTATTGGAAAGCTTCCTCATCCTCAGTATAGTTTTTGAAGTTTTCAGAAAAACCCTTTGTAGTTTGAACATTTTTTTTCCCCCTTTTGTTAAATACCCATTGCACCATCACCCAGAGATTTCTAATGTACAAAATATCAGAGATTTGGGTCTTTTAGCTTGCTCTGGATGCTTTGGGGAATTGGAGACATCTGCTGCATTATAACTTCTGTGTAAGAAAATCAGATGATTTTTCACATCACTATTTGCCATTTCAGCTGTATACAACTGCTGTTATCCCTGGTATCTTGTTAATTATTTCAGGTGCAAAAAGCATGATTATTTCATATTCCATCACAAAGCAGACCTCATCTTTATTTGAGTCATGCATTTAAATAAAAGGTTAAACACGGTCCAGCAAAATTCTGGCCATTTTCTTTAATCCAATCTATTTCCTTTGATCTGGAAGTTTCACTGGGATGAGATTGAGTTGTAGGTATTTCTGCTGGGTTTTGAAGGCAGCTGATCAGAAAGCTTCTGCTGGGATCTCCTCATTCTGGGCTGTCATTGGATATGGAAAATGGAGACTCGTGTTGTCATTATTGCATTGAGTTATCCAGCAATGAATAACTAAGGAGCAAAGGAGCAATGTAGGGGGGAAACCCCAATTTTTACTGTTTGTTTAGAGTTTTTTAAGGCTTTGAGAGTCACTGTAATTTCAGCTGGATTTATTATTTTCACTGTGCATTATTGAATTCCTGCTGGCCCTGCCACTGCAGGAAGCTGCAGCAATACCTGAATCCTTCTCAGTTACCTTTTGGGGGGCTGTGGAGCTCAGTGCTTTCAAAGCACTTTGCAAAGTGCTTTCTTAAGAGGATATTGTGTGTGTGTGTAACACACTGCTGTTCCTGCTGAAGCCTGGACAGACGATAAACCTCTGTGGCTGGAGAAAATTACTGAGTGCTGCATCAGCTGTTTGAGAGCTGCTTTACCAAATCAAAGATCTGTGCTCAAACCTGAGAAAAGAGAGAACTCCCACGGTGAGAGACAGCTTGCTACAATGACATTCAATTCAAGGTCACACACAACCTCAGTCACGGCAGGGAAAAAAGCCAAATGAAGCATTTTTAGCAGTGCAAATATGTTGAGAAATATCATTAAGGGTGTGAAGATGCTGGAAAGGGAAACAGTAAAAGCCGTAGCAGAACAGTTGTGTAGGCAAAGTTATGGGGATGGGCATGGAGAGATGAAGTCACTTCACATTTTGGGTATCACTAAAATACTTTCCTTACATGATCCTGCCTTTGTGTGTGGCTTTGTGGCATCTCACTTTAGTGGTTGCAACTCTTACCTAAACAGATTTTATATATATATATATA
>VZTB01015676.1:3882-13936 GCA_013397245.1 Thryothorus ludovicianus
TCCGTACCCCGCTGTCCCCCCCGAGCACTCACCGGCTCCGGTCCCACGGCGCCCGGCTGGCGGCGGAGCCCCCGCGACTGGCCATGGGATGGAGGGGGCAGCAGTCCCGGAGCTAACGGGAGAAAATGCTTGTCATGGCAACCCCCGTGCCGTGCGGGGCCGTGCGGGGCCGGGCCGGCGAGGGAGGGGACGGCGGGCAGGGAGGGGGAGGGCTCGTCCCAGCCCGCCGGGGGAGGGGCTCCCTTAAGGTGGCTGCTCGCCCCGACGGCTGCTTAAGGGGGACAGCCGCGGGAACGGGGGTGAACGGCCCGGAGAGGGGGGACCCCCAAAGAGNGGGAAGAGTGGGGACCCCCAGGCAGAGTGCGGACACGCTGGACAGGGCACCGAGTGTGCCCCTAAAAGAGTGGGGACACCCCCGGGGAAGAGTGGGGACCCCCAGGCAGAGTGCGGACACGCTGGACAGGGCACCGAGTGTGCCCCTAAAAGAGTGGGGACACCCCCGGGGAAGAGTGGGGACCCCCAGGCAGAGTGCGGACACGCTGGACAGGGCACCGAGTGTGCCCCTAAAAGAGTGGGGACACCCCCGGGGAAGAGTGGGGACCCCCAGGCAGAGTGGGGACACGTTGGACAAAGCAGTGAGTGTGCCCCTAAAAGAGTGGGGACACCCCTGGGAAGAGTGGGGACCCCCAGGCAGAGTGGGGACACGCTGGACAGGGCAGTGAGTGCGCCCCTAGAAAGAAGGGTGGAGACAGCCCCGGGCAATGTGGGGACACCCTCAGAAAGGGTGGGGACATCCCTGGGAAGAGTGGGGACACTCCCAGGCAGAGTGGGGACACGCTGGGTAGGGTGGCGGGTGCATACTCAAAAAGGGTGGGGATGTCCCTGGGCAATGTAGGGACACCCCCGGAAAGGGTGGGGACACCCTCAGAAAGGGTGAGGACACCCCCGGAAAGAGTGGGGACCCCCAGGCAGGGTAAGGACACCCACCACTGGGCAATTTGGGGATTCCCAGGCAGTATGGGGACAGGGTGGAGGGCGCACCCCCAAAAAGGGTGGGGATGCCCCTGGGCAATGTGAGGACACCCCTGAGCAATGTGGGGACACTCCCAGGCGATGTGGGGATCCCCAGGCAGGGTGGGGACACCCCCAAACAATGTGGGGACACACCAGGGCAACATGGGGACTCCCGGGCAGGGTGGGGACACACTGGACAGGAGGGCTGGTGTGCCCCCCAGAAAGTTTGGGGAGACAAGAGAATGTGTGCACCCCAAACAGTGGGAGGACTCCATGGGCAGAGTGGGGAGTGTGATCCCAAATAATGTGGGGACCCCCCTAGGCAATGTGGGGTCAGGGCAGGGTGGGGTGTGCACCCCCAAAAAATGTGGGGACATCCCCGGGAAAGGTGGGGACCCCCAGGGCAGTTTGGGCACCCAAAAAAGGGAGTGCCCCTCATGCCCAAACTCCGGGTGTGGGGAGGCAGAAGGAACTTTGTGACCTGAGGCAAAATCGGGGTGTTTTATGGGGTCATGGTGGTTTTGGGGTTGACCCCCCAGGTCTGACCCACACCCCTCATGGGAACAGCGTCACTTTGGGGGGGCTAGCACCCTGAGAGCCTTGATCATGACCAACCCCCTATCCCAGAAGCCACCCTCACCCCTTTCTTTAAAGGAACTTGGATAAAATTCTTGGTGGAATTGTTTCCAAGGGCTCTGGCCCTGCTGGAGGCCTCAGGGCCAGCAGGGCTGGGCACCTTAAATCCCCTCCCGCAGGCCCCAGCTGGGCTCCCAGTGCTTCCAGTCAAACCAGTGCAACACCTGTGTGGGCACAGCCCCTCATTAGCCCTCCCAAGGGTTTTTTTCCCCCCTCGAGGGCCTGCACCTCCATCATTCCTCATTCCTGAGTGCTCCCAGGCCTCTGTGGGCCCCACAGGCCGGAGCCGGGCCTGGTCACGGAGCCCAAACCTGGGGATTCCTCCTTCACATTTTCCAGCAAAATCTCTCCCTCAACTCACTGGGATGGACCTTCCCGCTGAGCTGAGCTGATCCAGGGGTTGTTTTGGAGCAGGGAGTGTTGTTTGAAGTTGGCTGAGTGGCATCAGAGCAGGCCCACTTTGGATTTAATTCCATCTTCGCATCCTTTGGAGCAAGGCCTGGCCCTGAGCTTTGCTCTGAGGGGAGGAAAAAACCCGGGCTGGGAATTCCTCCTCAATTCCTCCTTGGCATCTTCCTGGGCAATTCACAGTGTTATTCCTTCTGAAAATAAAATATTTCAGGGCTGGCGATTCTCACGACAAGGACAAACGTCAAGTCTCAAAAACAAAACTCAGGCCTCATCCATTGAACGGCTCCACGCTCGCCTGACACACAAAAAAAAAAAGGGAATAAACACACAGATTTTATCCCTCCACCAAAATCAGCCAGCCCTGACCAGACTGGCTCTCCATGAGCGTGGAACAGCTTGGAAAAGAGGTGTCGGAGCAGCTGGCAGGCGCCGCTTCCAACGGGCCGGGATGCAAAACTGCTATTGAGACATAAATGGCCTTTTCCAACAGGTTTGGGAGCTTGGAAGGAATCTCTGACCATCTGGATTCGGGCTCCTGGAAGGAAATCAGCCTTCCTGCCTCAGGGAAGCGGGGTGAGCAGGGCAGCTCGATTTGCTGGGAATTTGCAGCCTCCTGAGTTTGGGTTGAAATGGAGGAAAAGCAGGTTTTTCACCCCGGGGCGGCGGCTGCGGGAGGGAGCAGCCAAAAATTCCCTGTGGGAAATGTGATTTCCTCAACAGTGACAGGCGGCGATTCCGGAGCAGAACCATGAACAGCCCCAGAGCCTTTTCCAGGCCACGTTTAAGGAGAAGCACATGGAGGAAAAGTGAAAATCCTGGAGCAGGAGCGTCACCTCCATCGAGCTGTCCCCACACGCCGCAGATGGGAAAAATTCCTTCGGAGGATATTTTGGGACCCTCTGTTTTTGTGTCTGCTCTGCCACTCCTCCAGCTCCCCCCCTTCAGCCACAGGCCACCCGCTCCTCCTGGTGGCTTGGCCACCCCCGGGCTGGTGACAGAGGTGTCCCCATGCTGCACCCGGAGCAGGAAAGAAAAGGACACAAGAGCAGAGCTCCCACTCGTGTCACACCCACCCAGCCCAGAGCTGCAGGAGGGGACATCCCAGGAGCAGCTCCAGGTGTCACAGCCATGGGGGTGGCAGTGGGGACAGGCTGATTTTTGGGGTGGCAATGGGGACAGGTTGATTTTTGGGGTGACAGTGGGGACAGACTGGATTTGAGGTGACAGTGGGGACAGGCTGGATTTGGGGTGACAGTGGGGACAGGCTGGTTTGGCTCTTGTCAGGAGCTCACAGGAGAGCTCTGAGGGAGATTCTGGATCCTGCTGGGAAGTCCCTGCAGGGCTGTGCTGTGCCTTTGTCCTCCTCATCCTGCTCGGATCAGGATTGGTATTTATTCCCTTTTTTCCCTGGCTCTGGCCATGGATGCAGGGATCAAATCCCCTTTAGGACCTGGGATCCAGCCAGGATTTCCTGGATGGGGGAAGGATTCCTGGATGGATTCCTGGATGGAATCTCTTGTTCCTTGCCCCCAGTAGCTGTTGCAGGTTTTTCTGGATCCCCACCACGTCCCAAAGGCCTCTCCCTTCCCATTCCCTGGAAAATCAGCCAAACTCCCCCAGTGACAGCACCCGTGCTCCATCAGGGGCTAAACCCCAATAGGAATCTCTGCTGTTATCCCTATTTTTTCCACTTATTTCTTCTCCCAACACTTTTCTGGCTGCTCTGAAAACAAAGAAGAGCAGAGCCTGGCTTGGGCAGTGCCAGGCCTCAAGGAGACCCAGCAGCACCAAGGTAAAATAAATAACCCCAAAATAGAAAACATCGCTCCACCAGGCTCTCCTCTAAAAAAAAATTAAAATTAATTAATTAATTCGGAAAAAAAAAATTAAAAATCCGTCTTCCCTGATGATTTCCCTTTAAACCCAGCCTCTAATATTTAGATTAATTTGCTTTTAATGCCTCCCAGGCTGGGAACTTGTAGGTGGAGTTTTTTAGCCCGAAAAATGAATTAAATCAGCTGAGTTGTATCAGCCAAGTTACAAACCCATCAAAACCCTGGGCCAGATCCTGATCTCATCCCCGGAGGGGGCGGAGGGGGTAAATCCAGCGGGGAAGGATTTTTTTTTTTTTTGATTTTTTTATTTTTTGTCACGGTGCCGGCGAGCAGAGCTCCGGATTGGACCCGCCGGGTTTCTCATGGAAACACTGAGTGACTTTTGAGCACAAGGCAGAGTCAGGCGTCTGTAAAATCTCTCTCCATTCAAGGGCTAAATATAGGGAGAGCGAGCGCCAGCGATGTGAGTCGCGGTGCTCGGGGATAAATAAACCCTGGAGAGGCTCTGCCGGGAATGCCGGGGGCTGGCAGAGGGTCCTGGGGGGACTGCAGGGCTGGAGATGCTCCCAGGAAAAGGGATTTAAGGTTTTTTTCCTGCTTTTTCTCCCTCTTTTCCCTCTCCCTGAGGTGCCTGTTCAAGGCTCGGATTCCCGCCTGGAATTTGGGATGCCGGTGGAAAAGGTCCCATCATGGTCCCATTGCATCCGCACCAATTCTCTGCTCCCGGCTTTCTCCTCACTCTAAGGCCTTTGGAGACCCCCCAAAAATTCCCGAAGCCGCAGAACTGCTAATTACCCATCGTTAATGAACCTCTGCTAGCCCATTCCTGCTCCCAATTACTCCAAGAGCCCCGTTAATTCCTAATTAAGCAGCTCCTTCATCGGGGAAAAGGGGCTTGACAGGAGAAGCGAGAACTCGAGAGGAGGAATTTGGGGATGGGGAAGGATTTTTGCTTTATGGCCGTAATTATGAGACGAAATTGGTTGCTCCCCTACGGAATTCATCACCAAAGTGCTTGGGAGCCTTCCCCATCCCTGCACATTCCCGGCTGGAAGCACAGGAGGATTTCAATCTGTTTAGGGCCCGTTATTAAACCCCCAAAATTTGCGACAGCTCAGGAGGAGCCTCTGGGCGGGATGAGGAGGAATTCTGGGGTGCTTTTCCATGGATCCCCCCCGCTTGAAATCCGCAAGATCCCCTCCGGGAAAAACAACTCCAGGGAAAACCCCCCGAGATCCTCCGCTCCCTCCGTCCCGAAATGAACATTTTTCCCCTTGCAGTTCCGACCTCGTTTCGTTCCTCACATCAAGGAGGAACCCCGTGCTCGGTGTTCGCAGCGCGGTAACAGCTCGGGGACCTTGGTGGGCCCGAGGAAAGTCCCCGCTGGCGGCGGTGACAGCGCGGTGGGCGGTGCGGAAAGCCGAGCACGGGGAGAAGAACGCGCTGCCCATCACTCCCCCTGAGCTGTCAGCCCCGAGCTGGAGAGGCGGGGGAGATCCCGAGCCCTACTTCGGGGCTTTGCTTCCCTCCAGGGATGAGGGGAAAAGGTGCTGGAAGAGCTGGAGATGCCCCTCGGTCCCTCCTGGATCCCGCTGGGTGTAAGGGTGAAATCCCGGGATGTGACAGCACGGGCAAGGCGCGACCCCAACCGGGTCACTTCGGTGGCCTTCGCGAAGTTGTGGGGTCGGGAGTGGCTTTCCCAGAGGAGCAGATCCCAAGATACTCCCGAAATCCAAAATTTGGAGGGTGAACCAGCGGTGAAACCCTGTGGCACACGTGGAGCCACCCAGAGCCTCCAGATATTCCCCTCGTCCAGGATCCTCCGGGATCCTCTGGATTCCTGCTTCCAGAAAGGTCGATTTCCCCCCTAACCCCACCCTCAGGTGCTTGGGTGACAATAAGGGGACAACCCTGGTGTTGATGCCACAGGGCAAGGCTGTGGTGACACCCAAAAGAGGAGAGAAATACCCAAAAAAGGGTGAAAATGGGTGAAAAAATCTTGGATGCCAAGGTGACCTCTAGGCAAAACGGGGAGAAAGAGGGAGCAGGGAAAACCAGAGACGTTTCCCTGGGAAAACAAACCAGGAACGGCTCCTTTATTGGAATAATAACCATCAATAATGCATCGCTAAGGAGCTGCAGATGAGTGCAATTAAAAAAAGCAGCGCATTCCCCGAGCAAAAACCGAAATTATTCCTCACAGCTTCCCCGAGATTTATGGAAATGAAGCGGTTCCTGAAACTCGGCAGAGCCGGGGAGCCCGGGTGGAAAGCAGGGGAGAAGGGAAAAAAAAAGAAAAAAAAGGCAGGGGAAAAAAAAAAAAAGAGAAAAGGCCCTAATGTAGAGATTTATAAATATTTTACAGCCGAGGAGGAGTGGGGAGCCATGGATATAGATGGGATTGCGGGCGGCCGTGGTGGGAGGAAGGAATTAATCACAAAAACGGAGGAGAAACTTTCCTCCAGGAGCACATGGCCGCACCCACGGCTCCCGAGGGGCCCCAGCTGCCAGGGAAAGTTTGGAATTTGCTCTGGGAGGTGCAGATGTGACCCTGCTGGTGATGCCCTCCCTGCCTCTGGCATCGTGCCGGGCCTGGAGGAGGCACTGAGAATTCCTTGGGAAAGGCAGAGTGCAAATATTGACCAGGAAAAGCTCCTGGATAAAGGCTGGGAAAGCCACTCCAGGGCAGTGGCTTTGGGGCCACTCAGGCACCCCAGAAATTCCCATGCCAGGGTGGTGGGGCAGGAGAGGGGATCCTGGGGACTGGGATAATCCTGGCATTCCCAAACCCTCTCTTATCCTGGGTCCAGAGGGGCCCAGGACTGAGCTGGCAACTCCCCCTCATCTCCTGCTGGGAAGGCAGCAGGGAATGAACCCCAGGAAATGTCACCTGGGATGGGGACAGCAAATCCTTGTGTCCCTGGCAGTGTCACCTGCTTTTGGGAGAACATCAGAGGGAAGCCAAGGCTGTTTCATGGGATCCTGGAATGGTTTGGGTGGGAAAGGACCTTGAAGCTCCTCCCTGGGGACAGGGACACCTCTGACTGTCCCAGCTTGCTCCAAGCTGGCCTGGGACACTCCCAGGCATGGGGCAGTGCTCCAGGTTAGTGGGGCTGGAGCCATTCCCACCCTCCACAAACAGCTCCATCCCTGGAGCTGGGGGGAGGCTGGGGCTCCTCTGAGCCTGCAGGGATCCTTCAGAGGCTGGAATATTTTCCTTTTCCCTCCCAGTGCTTGGCTTGTTCCTCCCAGGGACTTTGCAGCAGCTGGAACATCCCATTCCTGCCTCATCCAGGCTGAGCACAGGGGCAATCCTGCACCAATGTGGGATCCCATTTGGGAATGGGATCCAAACCTGGCTCCATCTGCCAGGTCCTGGATGCTGAGAGCTCCTCAATCTCCATCCATCCATCCATCCATCCATCCATCCATCCATCCATCCATCCATCCATCCATCCATCCATCCATCCATCCATCCATCCATCCATCCATCCATCCATCCATCCATCCATCCATCCATCCATCCATCCATCCATCCACCCATCCATCCATCCATCCATCCATCCATCCATCCATCCTCCTGTCCCCGTATCCAACCTGGAAAAGCTCCATGGCACCTGCTGGGAGCCTCTGCAGGTATGAAACCCTCCCAGGGCTTCTTTAAAAATCCGAGAATTTCTCTTGGCGAGAGAGAAATGAGTCACGGCAGGGAGAGAGGGAGAGGAGAGGGAGCTCACGGCAGCAGGAGGGGAGGAGAGGCAGCAGCAGGGCTCGGACCTGCCAGGAAAAGGGGTGGGAATTCACTGGGAAGCAGCCATGGCACGAGGCACCTGATGGAGCTGGAGGTTTGGGACACAGACCCCACAGTGTCACCCCCTTGTCAAGCTGAGGGCAGCATTTTCCCCGCAGGATTTTTCCTGCAGGAATTTCCCCGCAGGAAGCCTTGCTTAGGATTTTTCCTGCAGCCCTGCGGACGCTGAGCTTTTGGCACCCAGGAATGCCAGGCTTGGAAAAGCACATCCCAGCCTTGCTTGGGAAGGTGACAGGGACATCCCTGTCCGGCTGCTGGGCGGGGCACTGCCCCCACACAGGTGAGGGTCAGGTTGGTCACCAGGAGGAATTTTTCCATGGAAAAGGCAGGATTGGAACTGCCCGGGGAGCTTTGGAGTCCCCGTCCCTGGAGGTGTCCGAGGAAGGCCTGGATGCGACACCCCGGGTGACAACGTGGGGTTGGGACACAGCTCGGACTCCTCGATCCTGGAGGGATCCACGATCCTGCACGACCCTCCCCGATCCTGGAGGGATCCTCCAGCCTCGCTGAGTCCGGGATTCTGGGAACACGTCGGGCTGCAGGAATCCCCTCGGATGGCCGGGATGGGCGGGAGGGTCCGCGCTGCGGCTCTGGCACAGATGTCCCTCCCTCCCTCCCTCCTGTGCCTGTGTCGCACATCAGCGGTGACGCCAGCAGCTCCTGTCCCCGCTGACTGCTGAGACAGCCGATCCCAGCTCCCGGCTCTGACGTGGGAACCTGCCCTTCATTTCCAGCTCCACCGAGCTGTTTTCTCCCTTTTTTTCTTTTTTTTTTTTTCCCTGCCGAGCCCCACTTTGCTCGGCGCAGGACGTGACAGGCGGTGATGGAGCACCGGGAGGCCCCGGGCTTGGCACGTCCCGGCCTCCCGAGGAGCAATTAAGCTAACGAGGGCCACGGGCTGCGCTGGCAGCGTCCCTGGCAGCTCGCGGTGAACCCGGGTCAGGAATGACACATCTCATCCATAAAGGATGGCGATGGATGAGGCTGAGTTCCGGGGGGGAAAAAAAAAACAACCAAGGAAGGGCAAGGAGGGGAGGGAGAATCCGTTCCCAAAACCCGGGAAAGGGATGAGGGATCTCTGCAGGACTGGGGTTGAAGGTGCAAAGATCCAGGGTAGGTGCTGGAGGTAGGGATGCACACCTGAGTCCAGGTGTGTTCCCAGAGCCAAACCCCTTCCAGGTGTGCTCCAGGATCCAAACCCCTTCCAGGTGTGCTCCAGGATCCCAACTCCTGCCCAGGTGTGCTCCAGGATCCAAACCCCTGTCTGGGCATACCAGTGTCCAGTTTGTTGGCACACCAGTGTCCAGTTGTGGGCACATCAGTGTCCAGTTTGTTGGCACACCAGTGTCCAGTTTATGGGCACACTAGTGTCCAGTTGTGGGCACATCAGTGTCCAGTTTATGGGCACACCAGTGTCCAGTTGTGGGCACATCAGTGTCCAGTTTATGGGCACACCAGTGTCCAGTTGCGGGCACATCAGTGTCCAGTTGTGGGCACATCAGTGTCCAGTTTATGGGTACATCAGTGTCCTGTTTGTGGGCACACCAGTGTCCAGTTGTGGGCATACCAGTGTCCAGCCCATGGACAGATCAGTGTCCAGTTTATGGGCACACCAGTGTCCAGTTGTGGGCATACCAGTGTCCAGCCCATGGACAGATCAGTGTCCAGCCCGTGGGCACATCGTCCCTTTTTGTCCCTGGTTAGCAGCGGAGCAGCAGCACCGGGAGCTGGCCGGGATCCTCATTCCAGCGGCGTTTTCAGAGGGAATTGGAGCCCGGGGAAGAGCCCGAGGCTCTCGGCGCTCGATGAGCCGCTCCCTCCCTGCCTCCCTCCCTCGCAGGAGCCGCCTCAGGAAGCAGAAGTTCGCTCCTTCCCTCTCGCTCCCCACTCAGATTTTCCAATGACCCAGCGCTCATGGAAACTGAGCCGCTCTCTGGCCCTTTCCTTCTCTTTTTAATTTCCAGCTGCCCCCTCCAGCCCTGACTGACCCTTGGAGGACAAAACATCACCTCAGCACAGGGCCCGCCCGGTTCTGCTCCAAGCAGGGGAGATCCACAGGGAAAAGCTGAACATTCCCATTCCCAACTCCTTTGGGAATTCCCAGCATAGGGGGGTGCAGCCCTAAGCAGAGCCCACAGTGACACGGGGGGCTGGACCCAGCTGGGACAGGGACAGGACATGGATGCAGGTCTGCTTTTGTTTGGGATTTGTCCTGGAAAGCTGGAACAGCATCCCCCTTTTCTTTGGGATTTGTCAGGAAGGGCCAGGAACAGCATCCCCCTTTTCTTTGGGATTTGTTAGGAAGGGCAGGGAAGGGATCCCCCTTTTTTTTGGGGATTTTTCAGGA
>VZTB01015677.1:0-39597 GCA_013397245.1 Thryothorus ludovicianus
GCAGGGAAGAGAGGGAAGAAGGAAGAAAAAAGTTGAGCCACTCTGGGGGAAAGACAACCTTTTTTGAGGCATGTGGTTATCCTCCTGTGTTATTACATGTCATAGATGTGTTAATGTGGTTCTGCATGGAAGCCAAGCATAATTATAATATTTTAATCTTTCATAACACATCTATAATTGGCATGAATTTCCCTAAACCTATTTTTTTCTAGCATAGGTTTTTCATATTCAGAGAAGAGATATTACCAGGCACCCAGAAAGACTGCTTTTGGCACAGCTCTGAACTAACTGCTTGGGTAAGAAGCCCTTTGAAGCACACCAGACTACTTAAAACTTGCTATCTGCATGTTCACTCCCTGCAAGTTGAGAGTATGACATTAGATTAAGTGCTACTAATTTAATAAAGCCACTCCTGCACTGATGTTGATATACCAACAATGAGCAAGGGGTGGTAAGAAGAGAGGAGGATAAAAGGTACATTAGTTTGCCTGAAGTGATACTGGGGAAAAAAAACTCCTTCTATTGATCGTATGTGAGGTGCAGTTATTTTTAAGTCACCTGACTCATACTTATCCAATCCTTACCCATATTCATCAGAGACAGTATAATGAACAGATATTGATTAACTAGGGTAGCTGGACATATTTCCCAACGGTGCTAGTTCACATTGATAGGTCTCCAATGGGAATACATGGAAGCGCAGCCCTGAACATAACTTATTGTGTTCTAGGTCCTTCAATTGATTTTATTTGAAGAAAAAATATACAGTGGCTCTCCTGTGACCTTTAGCTGAAACCTCTCTGTAAAGAACACAAAATGACAGTCAGACAAAATAAGCATTTGCTGTCTGTTGTGGCAGAGCCAAGGTAGCTGAGGTTTCTGTAGGACCCCAGTACACAGAATAGCCGTGCTTTCAGGTGACAACTTCCAGTAATTAGGAAAAATAAATAAAGAAAATCCTAATATAGCCTTTATGTGCTCTAGTGCTTCAGCTAGATTTCCTTTCTGTCAGCAATTCTCTGCTGATCCTCCCACAACAACCAATAGAGAGTTCAGCAAAATATCTTGTGAATGTAATGCCATTGAACTGATAATGCACCCCAGTGGAGTACTAGTCCTGAATCCTTGCTTCCCAAGAGGTTTAGGCAATCCAAGCATTATGCCACATGGAACTCATTGAATGCCCCTTTTGGAGTTTCCTGCACTGCTTGGTATTACTTTCTCAAGGCAAGTTCTTGAGAGCAGTGTGCTACTGGTGTAGGATCTAGATCCCTATTTTCAGCTCCATTCCTAAACAGTGCAGCAGTAGCTAAAGAAAATATCACCTACCAGTATGTGCCAAAAGGAATGCTAGTAATAAGAAAAAAGCCTAAAAGCAATTTATAAATAAGACCAAAATTCGCAAGCCCAAAGTGCATATTTTAGAAGTCTTAGGAACTTGCCAGAAATCAAATTGGCTCAAGCTTTACAAAATTACAGCAAATAGCAAAAGTCACTTTCACTGGATAAATAGAGATCAAGCAACAACAGGAAGATTCTTTCTGATGAAGAGCGGAGGCCTTTTTGATCAAATGTGATTTCAGAATTTATCAGATAAGTCATTTTCATTAAAGTCTTGACAGCACCAGGACTACTTCTCCAAACTCAGTTAGGGCACTATATATAGTTCCGTTGCCCATAGACAAAAAATAAAAATTCAAAGAAAGCCTGTGTATACTTGAGGAGAATCAAATAGGTACTTATATAATGGTAACTTAAGAGAACTTGTTTTCCATAGCCAAATAAATGAAAACTGAAAGACAAAGAAAGAAAGGAGGAGGAAGAGAGGAATGATTATGCTGTAAAAACATACGACAATGGAGAAGGGTGTAAACACTAGAGTAAAAGAACTATGTATGCTCACCTGAACAAATAGTTATATATAACTTTATGCTGGAAAGTGGAAACAAGTTTAAGTGCTGGAGCATAGGCATTCTGGACCAGAACTCAAATAGCAACAGAAGAGGCCAGAATGAGAACTAGCTAGATGATAGAGAATCAGTTTATGAGGAGATTCAAAATATGGTTATCTGCAAAAGCAGAGGTTGGACTTCCTTTCCATCTTATTTTATCTACACCCAGTGGTGTTTAACTGCGTAACCAGAATGTTACAAGGATAAGTTCAAGGCCCTTTGGTATTCCCATCTGTACCACATTGCACACTAAATGCGTTCATCTTACCATCTAATTTTCTCATGTCTAAAAGAACTATCTACACTTTTACCATATCTGACTGTAATTTCTGCTCCTTATCAGCCCTTTCTTGGGTCAGTAAAGGTATCCTTGCTATATGGGATCTTTTTCTCCTTCTTTCCAAGGTGATATTTTTATGCAGCTACCTCTCCTTCCTATCTTTAACCTTTTTAATAATACATTTTACGATCACTGAAAGTTTCCATAGTTACAGCATTTTATTTAACTTGTCCAAAATGTTTTAATCCTCTGCATCGAAATTATTGCAGAATTTTGTACTCTTGCAGAAGATTGTACTCCGCTAGAAATCCTTTCCTAAGTGTTTCACAGGAGCTATCTTGCAGTGGAATGTTCTTCAGGTAGATACTCTCTTTGGGGATGAATAATATTAACAACATACCTTTTCCAACAATTTGGGAAAGGTGCTGAGAGGCATCAAATCAGATACTTGATACTGAAGATTGTCTGATATATCTTCCCTGACTTGAGAAAAGTCAAAGTTTGAAATTTGCATTTAAAAAAATTATTTTCTAGCTGCTCTGTTATTTTACAAGATATAAAACATTGCAGCTGCTGTGTAAAATTTTCCTTTCTGTTCCCATGGCCTCTGGCATCCATTCACATAACTTTACACTCACTGAGCTCCATTTTGGCCTGGGTGTGTTCAACTCAGACTGGTGAAGAAAGGCTCTAATCAGTTTGACATGCCTGGAGCTGGTAGGAAACTGTATTCTATATCCTAGCCTTGGCCTTGTAATTAAGAGCAAAATAACAATGGTCAAACCCTTGATGTGCTACTGGAGTCAATGTCCACTCCTTCCAGTGATAAATGCTACATAAATGAAATGAAAACCACAACTGGAGAGTTTCATTGTGGTACATACACATTGCATATTAGCTTACAAGAATTCAGGCCAGGAAGTGTACAGTGTTTCAAGTTTCTCTACAAAACCTCTTAATTCGATTCGGAAAACTTGATGTTTTCCTTAAGCTGGCCACAACCCAGAAAAAGCTTTACAATAATTTTTTTTCTTTTTTTCTTTTTCCTTCCTGTGATGTCTAAGATCCCAAAGTAGACATTTCTAAAAGACAGTAAATTGCCAAAATGCAGGTGAACTTTATGTTACACTATTGAAAACTCCAAGAACTAAGCCATACAGAAACGTCAAAGAAAGCTGTTAAGCCACAAAGAGGATGTCAGGGAATCAATTCTATGAACATATTTGAAATTAGTAAGCTATA
Organism: Thryothorus ludovicianus; assembly: GCA_013397245.1. Classification (NCBI taxonomy): domain Eukaryota; kingdom Metazoa; phylum Chordata; class Aves; order Passeriformes; family Certhiidae; genus Thryothorus; species Thryothorus ludovicianus. The sequence goes on from VZTB01015677.1 coordinate 3,475, forward strand.
GCAAGAATCTGCATTATTAAAAATGCCAGGTCACAAAAAACAGTGTCAACAAGCGCAAGAGTTAGACTCACAGACTCTGGATCAGTAAAAGTGTTAATTCACTGTGATCAAAGGGTCAACTATGTCTAATAAAACAAAAATAATGCATGACTAAAGATCTTGCAAAATACAGTCATATATCATGTTAAGGCAAGTTCTCAGGAGGAATTTTTGTACACGTTGAACTCTTGTATTTTAGAATGGCTCTTTCTGTAGAACATAAAATGAGAAAACTTCTCATTTTAATTCAAAATAACACATCAGTGCTGACTTGTGAAACAGCCTTAGTCTAGCCACTAAGTAATCACAATCCCAATTTAATCAGCTTCAGAGCTTCTAGAAAATTGTTGTTGGAGGAGGAAAAAAAAGTTCATTTTCACATGCTAAATTTTAAATCTGGAGACGTTGTAGAAAAATTATCCAACACATAACATGACCATTTCTGGATACAGCATAGAGGCTATTTTAAGCTACTAAAACTTTCAAAAGTAGGAGAAATTGAAAAAAAAGTAGGAGGACCTGAAAAAGCAGACTGCTATTTTATTTCCAACCTAATTTCATAAGGAAATTAATATTATGCCATCTGACTGCGTGCATCTGGATCTGCCTGGGTACATTTCTCCTCCCCAGTAATATGACTGCACACACTTATTTCAACCAAATTTTGTCAAAAGCTAGAAACTCCAAGATGGTAGCTGTGAATAGTAAGGTACAGGACAAGAAAGAGTTATTGACCCTGTGAATGGCTGCACAGAGGGGAACAACTTTCCTTTGTGCTACTCCCCAATACAGGACTTACACCTTGGAGAAAACAGACTTTGAGTTAATTCTCACAGAACTATTTGCCTGATGGAAACCCTGTTCTGGATGACTTTGGCAATAAAAATTATTTTACTGGGTTTCCTTGGGGACTGTGTTTTGTTTGGTTGCTTTTTATTTTTTTTTCTTTTTCCTTTGTTTGGTTTGGTTTGGCTTGTTTCAGTGCTAAGGTTCAGCCCTCCTTGAGGGATGGTGTAGTGAGGCTACTTGCTCAGTTCTAGTGAGGGCTTAGGCAGACATCTACAGCTACAGAAAGCTCTGGGGAGCTCTGGAACCATCAGTTCAGGACATTTCGGGCCAGCCACATCAGAGTCATTCAAGTGGTTCCCACCTTTGTGATAGCTCCTTAGGCTATCATGGCTAGCTATTGAAAATGTTTTGATCTGTGCTTATCATCCAAAAGCACAGGACAGCAAGCTGCACTCACACCCAAGACCCACTGCCATGAGCCGGAGCAAGCAGAGGGCAGAGGAAGGAGGGACACCTGCCTTTTCCCTCTGCAAATCCCACAGCTTTCTGGGTAGTTCTGAGCCACCAAATCCAGCTCTGCTGAGCTCTGGTGGAGTAGAACATTGCCATCCTGACCCTTTCGAGGTTTCCCAGCCCAGCATCCTTCTGCAGTCTGTGGCTGACAGGCTGCCATCAGGGAAGACTGGCAGTTTCCCAACAGTCGTTGACAGCAATTGCTGCTAATGCTCCCCCAGAGGTTTTGTTGTTATTGGGTTGGGTTTCTTTTCTACTCATTATTGAGTCCATTATTGACACTGCTAGTTGTTACTGAAACTATATGGCCACAGTTTTGTACAGGGAGCAGACCCTGTGAAGGAGTTTAAACCAACAACCTGAAAACCAACAAAATGCAGGTCCACCATCCCTCCTCCCAGCTACATAGTGTTACAACAGCATGCGATTTTTTTACTGTTGCATCCCTACGCAAGCCACATAGTCTTAGCAATGATTTCAAGAAACAAGGCCTGTATATGCTAAGTCATTAAAGCCAAACATATTTTAATCTATAATTGTGCAAGATTTATTTAATTTAGGGGTTTCTCATTTATAGTTCTATTGGAATTGTAATGTATTTTCAGCTTCCCATACCTAGAGTTGTCAATTTTTACTGCATCTTTTAACTGTGTTCTTCCAGTCCAAATGCCAGTAGTTTTCCAAAGCAGATGGTGGAGGGAAAAATTGTTTGCAACTTTTACCTGAACTACTTGAGAAAATAGGTCGTTCTTTTATTGATGGGTGTATGCTCCATACATGGCGCTACTGAAACTGGTCCATTCAACCATGACTGCAGCAACTCTTTTATCATCTTCTTCAAAGGGAAGGTTGTGGGTTTTTTTCAACCCAGCTTTCCTGCAGCAGCTTAGCCCTCTCTCAGCCCTGCTTATGACCCAGACATCTCTTTCTTAGCTGCTCTTAGGGGCAGCTCTGTCCCTGTTCTCCTTCTCCCAAGCTCAGCCTCAACATGAACCTGGGCAGGAATGCAATAGACTGACACTTCAGCTTTGCTTGCAGTGTAACCACCTCTGGTGTCCTTGACCACCTGTTTCTCATCAACCCTCTTGGCTCTCAGGGATTGGCTCCCCAACAAGCATGGTGCTGCCCTGTCCTTTCCTTTTGTAGTAGACAGGGTGCAAGGAGGTCTGGATCCTGACTCTGATTGCATCCCTGCAGGCAGAAGGATGGCAGAGTTCCAGCTCAAAACTCATGGGAGGTTTGTCAGTGTGCTTAGTGCCAGCAGGACAGCAAGGCTCAAATTTGGTCTGCTATGATGAGGGAACATCATGATAAGACTATCAGAACAAAAAATTCCATCACAAACAAAACAAGACAAAACATAAAATTAAAATCTGATGGTCACCACCATGGGAGCAATGTGATATTAAATGTTAGAATGCAGCCTCTGTGTGAAGGAATTACTCTGAGGGACGTACTGGCTCAGCAGCTTCTCTGTGTGTATCTAGTAGTTCAGAAAGTAATGGAATGAACATCCTTTTCTCATAACTTTTAATAAGACAGCTCATCAGCTGCGTTCACTGCATCCAGAGCAGGAAACTTGACAAGGTGCTTTGTACCAGGGAAGCATATCCAGTAAGCTCAGTGTCAGGTCCCAGTAAAGGAAGCTGTGAAGTATTATACAGATTTACCTTCTGTGTAGTTAAGAGGGCAAGCTGGGAATTCCAGGGGACAGAAAAAGCCACCCCAACTGAATAGCTGTCAAAGTGATAATCCTTTTAAGAAAGTATGTTTGCTGTGTGCTGCTTATTTATACAGAGCCTGTGTGCCTGGTGAAACTTTTCAGTCCTCATGAATTCAAAGAGGTAAAGTTACCATTAACACAAATGAGGATATTACATACCAAAATCCTGGGGCTCTGAGAGTAGAATATTCCCTTGAATCACTATAAATGGTGGAATCTTAAAAAAATTGACTGTTCTTTTTATTTTTCTTATTTTAAAAAAACATTTAAATTAATTCTACAATATTAATATTCCATAGCAGGAATTAATATTCACACAAAAATAAAAATAAAAGAGAGAGAAAGACCTAACCAAATTCATGTTCAGAATCTAAATTAGTTTAAAAGCTCCCTAGTTTTCTTCATGTAGCAACAAAAAAGACAATCACAAAACACTCAGATCCTGGGCTAATTTTTTCCACATTGCTTTTTTTGTTGGGTCTTATTTTTGACAATCAGAATTACTGGGAACTTTGAGGTGAATTCTGCAACTGAGAAACTGCTTCAATATTGATGTGCACTTGACACTGACTCCTGGGGATGAAGAACTTGTCTTGTCTGTGCTCATTGCTGTAGGCCTCCATTTTGACTGAAATCCATAGTTACTATTTTAATATTAAAAACTCAGAACAATGTGTGCCCTGTGATGAAATCAGTAGAGAGTTTGTACATCTCTGTACGTGCCTCGAAGGGATAAAATGAGATAAAATTTGGCAGGGTGGCTGCTCACTGCCAGTGACAGTATTAAGAGGACTGGTAACACTGAGAGAGAAGATGTACCATGGCCCAGGAGGTAACCAGATTTGTCACACCAAAGTAATGTGTGTAAATACCACAGACTGGTCAATGAGCATCAAGATTTTCCTGGAAGTGGCAGAAAAGACTTAAGCAAATTTTATGTTTGTGTCATCATGTGCAGTCTGCAAAGGCCTCTATGGCATTGGTCCTTTAACTTTCTCTGATTGTGTATTTAATTTGAACAGGCATTTAACCTGTTTCAAGATTTTATTTTTTTTTAATGAATATTTTCTAGCTATTTCATTCTAACAAAGTGGGATGGGAGTAGTTAACATGTCCATTTGCCCATTCACAAACAAGCTATTTGTCTCCAAAATGCAATTACTTTCTTTTCTGTTAAGAAATAACACTGCTGAAGTATCTCTGATGTAGGTGGGAGGTTGCCTCCAAAAAAATGGCTGAGGTATGGGCCTATTAACCTGACCATGCTGCACTAATGATTTCACTAATGCTTTACCTTCACATGATTGAACAGGGTTTCCCTCAGATGACTGGACAAATGAGAACAGATGATCAGCAGAGTTCATAAAAGTGAAATATCTTATAGCTGCACCCTTGTTGGTCTCATGTTATGGGTGAATCTGCATGCAGAGGGGTGAGCAGGAAGGGAAAGGGAGTTGATTGTAAAACAGCTCCATAATTACCACATAGATGAAGCCATGCATCAGTGAGAAACTTGTTTTTAGATATGTACATTGCCATAGGCATGACTGCCAAAGTCTGTTTTCACTTATGCTGATAGAAACCTGGAAAAAACCTATTTTCAGTTAAGTGACTTCAATTTGTACAAGTAAAAGTGAGAGCAGCCTCTGTCCCTTCAGAAAAAAAAAAAAAAGATTGAGAAAATCAAATGCAACACAGTCAGACAAAGGGCATGAATCCTTGTATCCAAGTCCTTAAACAAATCTTATTTCCTAGTGAGACAGCATCCCTTCCACATTGCAAAGAGACTGTTTTCAGCTTCTAAGGAAAATGTGGGCAGTGATTCCAGAGTCCAGTCTTTATTATTTATTGAATATTCATCTGAATTACTATTTCAGTATTACCAGCTTAAGTGGCAGTGCTAACAAAACTAGAAACAAGAAATCTTTGTCAGGTGTTCTTGGTGTGGGGTGAATAACCAGTGCTGATGCTGATTCCTTAAGAAAACTCATTTCTTGTAACATAAGCTCTGCTGAAGATGGTCATGTCAACTGATTAGACTTTTTACTTGGCCATATTGATTCTGTTCTACACCAATGCAGCCCATAATGCTGGCTAATGTTATTGACGAGCCATCAGTCCTGCAGAGACGTGTGGGGCATGCAGCTTTCTCTGAACCACAAAAACCTATCCGTGAACAATGATGGAGAGGAAGAGGAAGATGCAAGCAAAGCACTCAGGCTGGCTTCATTCAGCCTGTAATACATTAATGAAAGACATACACTCTGTTGGAAGAGACAGATGTGGCTCTCCAGAAGCCATTTATTTATAAAATAATTATGAATGCATGGGCAAGTCATGGATTTTCATTACAGTGTGCACGTCTAACACTCCTTCTTTGTTCATGTTGTGCTCTAAATGAAATATAAAGGGAGAGTGATAGCAGCAGAGGCCTAAAAGAGATTGCTCTCTCTTTCCCTTTGCTACTTTTTTTTAAACATTGAGGACAGGTGATACCGGCTTTGTCAAAGTAATGCAAAGCTGTTTCTGGAATGCACACTTCAGTTGCAACCAGAGATGCAGCCTCTGCAGAAGTGCAGTAGAAGGCAGCATCCCAGCTCCCTAAATGCTGGAAGTTGTTTGAACAATGCAAGATCATTGATACCAGCTGCTGCATGGAGAGGAGTGATTTTGATCTTGAGGACTGCTGAGCACAAGGCCTAGCCACTTAAATCTCCATTTCATTTCCTTTTTGTTTCCTTTTCTATTCTTCCTTTCATGCTCTGCCTTTTGAAAGCCCAGGGTAGGGGCTTTGAAAGTTAGTCTCCCTTTTTCTGTCTCAAAATGAGAAAAGCAGAATAGAGTTATGACCTAGTCATTCAATGAGCTGTTTCTTGAAGAGGAGGAATACTGTGAAACTGGTAAAGAGTCAATTATTGTACCACACTATTCAATTTCTACGATAATAGTTCCATTGTAAGTTGTACTATCGTAATAGGGAGATAGGTAAACATTAAGAACTTACAGCTAAGAGTTTGCTTTGTGTGCCTTTCTAGGGAGAAGCCATAGGATCATACCATAGAAAACATACGAGAAGCGCCTTTTTGGCTCAAAGTTTTGGTGTAAATTCAAGTCTGGTCCTGCATCTTTACAGTGTTCCATTTGCTTTTCAGCGTATCTATACCGTACAAGTTGTTTTAAAAGACCCATTTCCTTCTTTAGACTGTTCAGATTTTAATATATAAATATTACAGAGTTTACATTGTGTCTATGGAAAATCATGCCACTTAGCATGCTTCTGTAAGTTTGTGAAACAGCATGTCAAATACGCTGATAACCCTTCCAGTGTTCGTCAGTTATTAGCACCACTGATTCCAGGACAGGAAGCTGTATGTTTGCAAGACAGGAAAAGTGCCATGCAAGAGTATAGATACCAATATTATTGCTGCCAATCTGCCGAGCAAGTGACAGAACAGTTCAGGCACAATGTGATGACCTGCTGCACATGTCATACGTGTGTCAAAGGTAATGCCTGCAGCAGAAAATTAATAACAGGAACGGACAAAGCAGAGGAGCTGAAGTTACCAACTCCTTTAAAAAAACAAACAAACAAAAAGAAAAACCAAAAAAAAAAAAACCCAAAAAACCAAAACAAAAAACCTGGCAATTATGTTTGAGAAAAAAAAAAAACTACGTTGCCTGTGAGGTTAGATAAGAAACGTGAATCCACTCTCAATTAAAGTTTTTGCTTACAATTAAAATGAGAGACAAGGCTGGGAAGGTGGGTCAGTAATGCTAAAACACTTGAAGAAATTTTTATTATTTTTTTTTGCAAAGTTCAAAACATGGATGAATTTTACAGAGCGCAGCTGCAGTGATCTATATATATTATTACAAACAAGATAATAGTGTTCATAAGCAGAGATGAAAGTGAACAGGAGCTGGCAAAATAAATGTTAGCTGAAACTGAATCCCACTAACCTCCTGTGGAACATTTGTGATATTAACCCCCTGCACACCCACAGCAGAACATTCACAGGGGGAGGCTGAGCACAAAGCTTGGTGATGTTTAATTTTAATTTAACACAGCTTATCCAAGAGAGACCATACTGCTCTGTGGCACGGCTGAAATGCTGTTGAAGAGAATGTGAGTGCTTGCGTGTGGGTACATGCAAGCGCAGTTCCAGCAAAAAGTAGGTGTCAAAGGAAAGAAAATCGTTACACTTTGGGTCACATTTTGTTGGTGTAAATCCATAAAAAACTTGTTTCATACTGGGTATGTTCTGTACTCAGAGATCAGAATTTGTGTATTTCTCAGGCTTTTACATGGCTTTTTCTTTTTATCTATTACCATGGTTTTCCTTTTCAACAGGAAAACATCCTAGGACAATNACTCTTAATGACAAAAAACCCCAAGGAAATTCTTTAAACCAAACACCAAAAAACAAAAAGAAAAATCAAAGAAAAAGTATCCCAACCCTCAATCAAATGTTCCTATATTCAGCATTTTATATTGTTTCCATTTGACTGGTTGAGAGTTGTAGCTCCATATACATTGGCATATGGAACTGACCTCTTCTCGGGCACTAACAGTAGCCTGAATCAACACATTCAATTATCATCTTGGATTCACATCTAACACAAACTAAATTTTGACCCTACTGAAGCCATTGGAAATGCAATGGCACTAGATATTCATAGCATAACTGTCAAATATTGTGACTCAAGCATATTCCCTATTAATTTAACCAATCTTAGGCATCACTGAAGCCTAATTTCTTGTGAATCTCTGAGGTAATTAAATTACTCTCTTTTGACCCTCACGAGTATTTCTCCTGGAAGCTCAGGAGATTAAAATGTAGCCTATTCTTATGCAAACGTAAGTAAATCCAGCACACAGATTTTTTAATTTCTTCAGCTGCCCTTTACAGTTCCCCTTTGTGACAAACTGGTGATTTTTGACATGAGAGCTTAGAAATAAAGTGTAAGTAGGCACCATTTGCTGAAAATTGTCTTACATGCAGAGTTTGAATGAGTTTTCTTTCTTCAAGCATACATTTCTCCTTTCAGAGAGCAGGAAAAATTGCAGCTTATTTCATCACTGACTATCAGCACCATATATATAGTGTGAGGTCTACAATTCCTCATAGACCTTGTAGATCTCTAAAATTCCTTGTAGCTGTAGATGCGAAAATCCAATTTACTAATTTGATCCTTGTAGGTGGGGTTGTAAATAGGGGCTCCCATCTGAGTAATTACATGGAAGTCTGTGATATTTCTCTCTTCCTTCACTGTCATACCTGTACTTCAGAAGAAGAGGACATTTCTGTCTCCGTATGTGCTGGAATGAGAACTAAAAATCTACATGTATACTAAATACTCAGTTCCTGAGAGTTTTCTTCTGTCGCTTAAACTTTATTTGTTTTCACCTGTGGGTCTGGTGCATCACAAACTTAGATCCATTGTCACTCTGGTAGTTACATTCAACACAAATTTACTGCCTGCACATAAATTAGCAACCTGTCAAGATTTTTTCTTTTAATTCTTGCTCTAACTTCTCTTATAGGTTTCTCTGGGACTGAAGAGACCTCCAACCTTCTTCCCTTGTTCCGTGATTTGGGGAAACTGACAATCACCAGCATTAGCCCAAGTAAAATTTTTGATGGTGGAAGAAAAGAAGCCATCTTAAGAGTAGTATTTTCTCTGGACTGATGACTCAGAGACTTCTCATTATTTGTGTAAAATGCATGTAGTGCAAATACATCAATAAACATAGTCCTCCTTCATTAGTTGCCCACTTCTGTCTGAGCTCCTCTTAGCCCTGTATGTACCCAGTGAGTAATCCTCTGTGCAGCCTATTGCAGCTCAGGAATTCCCCAGAAGTCTTACACCAGTGTGTTGTATGGTAACATGCTGTATTACTCAGGTTACTATGCAGGCACCTTTCACCTTCTGCCCTGTAGCAGTGAGTCTGAAACAGTGAAGTCCTGTGCCAATGCTGCTCAGAAGAGCATCTTTAGCAAACTTTTTGTTGGAGTCAGTGGGGGGAATAGCACAAAAGAAGTCACAGGCTGAAAAATGTAATCAAATATTCTCGTTACATTGTCCGGGTGTAGAGAGTTCAATTCCTAGCATGTGGCAGTATAGGAAGAACTCCTGGGCACTCCCTACAGAACCTAAATCAAGGGTATTTTAATTTGCAGTCCTTGCTTCCTTTCCCACAATGAGACACAGGACAATAAGAAGGAACATATTTCTCTTGCAAGTTAACTCAACATGCAATATGCAGAAGATTAGTCAAGCTTACTCAGTGCTAGCAATCCACAGTTTATTGATCTCACCCTATCACTGCTTACATTTTTTATTCTTTAATTTTCTTTCCTTATTTGCTCATTAGTTCAAGAGACGGAGGGAAGGGGGAGGGAGTGTTAGAAGATCTAATCATTTTTAGGTTGCATTGGAAGAAAAATCAAACAGAGGTATTGTCAAACAGCAATCCCTGAGTAAGCAAGCGCTAACTGTCCAAACTTGTTCTAGATTATTTGTCCCAGCCCACACAGCACAGCAGTACCTGGCCAGCCTCGAAGCCCTCTGCAGAGGTTACCTTTCTAGCCTATGTGGTTCTTGCTGTGGGGAGATCATTTCTGCATCTTAGGCAGGCATAGCCAAGTTACTAAAGAGGTACTTGAGAAACAATACCCACTGAGTTGACTAAGAAATGGATCCTTCTTTCCTGTTTTCAAGATAAATGTCATTACATCTTTTTTTCAACTTACAGTATCTGTTAGCAGTACACAGCAAGAGCTTCTGAGGAATTACAGGTATGTAATTGTTCAGATTAATGGTTAACCATAAAAAGTAGATACTTTTCCCTTATGCTATTAAAAGCAGCAAACAAGGGTCGTAACTGTGAGATTAAAGAACAGTTTTCGAGTGGAGAGGGAAAGCAAAAAATTTAGTTTTCACAGATCTGTTTATTTCTTCTTTTTTACCCTATTTCAAACCTCTCACCTTCTCATTATTGTTTATTCTATTTTTTTTCAGAGTTTGCGAAGTTTGGCTGAGGGTAGTGCTGGGAAATTTACACAGAATGAACATCTGATTTCCAACATAATAAGTAAATGAACACAAATTTAACTTCATGGCATTCAATATTAACTATTTTCTAATGCTGAAATAATGGCCTCCAGCCATCTCTGAAGTGTGCAGAGAATAGTTAGTCAGCAGCTAAGCACAGCTTTCTTTAACCACTATGCTATCAAAGGGAAAGTGGGCAAAGATTGGGAATTTTAATGAACAAATGGCATTCCTAAAGTTTGCAGTTCAAAGCTAAGTAAATAATGAATAGCTTGAATGCAAATTATCCGTAATTAACTTTGCTAAGTCTGTTTTTAATAAGGATAGATATGAAAGAATTACTAAGACTATAATATATTACATGTACCACAAACACTGAAGCAGTGATTTTTTTCAGAGGGTGGTAAATGAATGAAATGAGAGTTTTTCAACATCTTGGATAGCAGAGTATAGGTTGTTGGAGAAACAAACGTTGGTGCCTTCTGTATTCAGGAAGGAGATGCGTCCATGATAGTAGCACATGCAACATCTTACTTGGACAGATGCCACCCAAAAACAAGGGGGGAGGGATGGGGAGAGNAAAGACAGCAGAGCCCACACAGGAGGCATAATTAGGAGAAAACTCAGTAGATCCCAGCACAATCTATAGGCCTGCCTTTTGTACCTCCATCAACTTCAGTGAATGCTGGGTGTGCAAGGAATGCGAGATAAGGCCCTGAAGGCACGACTCATTACAAACAAAATAATTTAAGGAAGAACACCCACAGAGCAGGAGTAGTTCAGCACCTGGCATGCCTCACAGAAAGGTGGGTTTTCAGAAGTTTTCCGAAGCAGGGGTAGGGTGTATTTCCAAACATATTAAAAGGACAGCATGAAAGAGAATAGCTTGAATCTAAGTAGATCATATCTATACTAGAAATAAAATTAATGTTGTATCTCTACAGACTCTATTTACTGGGAAATGGACAGTAAGCCCCTGCATTTTTAGGGACTGGTGCACATATTAGGCTTCAGCTATTCTTGCTGATTTTAATGGAAGCATAAATATACAGGCATAGGAAAATAGTCCAGACAAGAAGTACTTTGGAGTAGCTAGTCAGGCATTTGTCTGCACTCTGGAGCCCCAGGAGCACAGATGGTTCTGAGTGTTACACAAGTCTGATCTCTCTGTTCTTTTTTCAGGAATTACCACTTGAACTCTGAGCACAAGGCAAGCATGTTTGTAGAGAATTGTGATTATGTACAGCTCTGCATGAGTGCTAGCTATGAATCTGACGATTACTATTATATTTATGGTATGCACTAATGACAGATATAATCCATTAAAATATATGTTTCACAATGAAATTGTGAATCAAAAATAGATGCAAAATATGGTTGTATAAATCTTGCAGAAAAAAAATCTGCTTATGAAATTTACTGACTTTTGACTGCTTGGTTTCAATATCTTTTTGTTGAAATAATAATAATAGGGATAATGATATTCCTTTACAAACCTTGTTAGAATTTCTTAGTTTAAAACACAGAAAAATATTTCTCATCACATCTAGCTCACGGTTTCTTCACGTAATCCAGGAGCCCTATCTTGAATTACACCAAATTCTGGTTTTAGGCCTGCCTGTTGAACACAACCCATGTTGTTCTTACATACTTGAATTCTTTTAAAACCCACTTCTCCAAAGGGATGCAAACATGTTATTCCCTTTATTGTAACTTCTGCAGAATGTCCCTACATTTTGATCTACTCCCAATAGCATTCATTCTCCAGATAAACATCAAATTGCAGATAGAGCACTTGGTTTCCCATGTTCTATTTTTTGGGTTCCAAATATTGATATTATTCCTTCTTTTTAATATTTTTAGTAAGGCAGAATTTATTTTTTTTTTGCATTTANGGACTCCACATTTTCTCTCTTGTCTGTTATACAGGGCAAAAAGAGCCAATGAAAGTACTTTCGACAGGGAAAGATAATACTTCTGTTTGCTCTGCAATGACCCCTCCAAGTGATCAAGAAGGGTCCCACATTTATGCTCAGCCAGCAAAGAACATTTTTGTGTATTGGAGAACACATCCAAAGGAACCTTAAAATCTGAGCACAGACATCCCATCCCACCCTTAAGGCCAAAAGTCAAACGAAAGGCCCCAGAGAGTCCAAAAGAACAGTTAAAAAAAGAAAAAAAAAAAAAAAAAGAAAATGAAAGAAAGAAAACCAGCAAAAACTAAATAAAAGCAATGGCTTTGAAAAAGGACTTCAGAGAGATTTGCTCAGAGAGAGAAGAACATCTGGCTTAGGGTGAAAAGAGAAGTGGTGTCATCTGGGCAAAAAAATAAAACCATTCTCCTCAAACATGTCCTTAAAAAAAGGAGGGAGAAAAAATTTAAAAAAAAAAGAAACAAACCAAAACTAATCATGCAGGAAGGAAAAGCAAGTTCAGGGAAAGCCAAAATCTTGTAATGTTTTAGGAGGGCTTATTAGAGTGAAAATTAAGTGTCATGCAGAGCTTTGCTTCAGTCCTGATGTCTTTAATTCAAAGATCCAGCACCCTGTAAACCTACTTTAACAACTCCCTTCAGATGAAATATAAAAATTAAAGACATTTACAACACAGCTTAGTAGCAGATGTAGTCTTACTATGGGGGTTTAGATCAAATGGTGGTGTAACCCCACCGAAAGGGGTTATAACTCTAGTGAAAACCTCTCACTAGAAAAATAGCTTGGATATCTGACAAAACATGGACTTCTATTTTTGCTTTGAATCCCATTTCCCATTATCAAATAGGCTTGACTTTTTATTTACCTCTGGAAGATAGAAAAAAATATGCAATTTTGTTCCTGGATAGATTCCCTGTTTCATAACCTTTCTTCAGCTCTGTGTTAGGAGTAGCATAAACAGCAGAGTCTCTACTGGGTCAAAGTAGAGGTAGGCAGGAGTTTATGGGAAACTTGTAGTGAGACAAACTTCAGGCAGGTTTGTCTTAAGCTGTGTTCAGGCAAGATTGCCTAAAGTGGTCAGAAAATTTGGCAAAAAAAAAAGTCCTGTGTATTTCTCTTATTTTCCTCATAGTGAAGTCTTTTCAGTAAAACTGTAGATAAAGCAATACAAAATATAGGACAGAAAGTAAAAGGAGACCTTTGTGCTCTCTACAGCTACCTGAAAGGAGGCTGTAGCAAGGAGGGGATTGATCTCTTCTCACAAGTAACAAGGTAAGTTACTTGTGTACCCTTCACCTGTAGGAGATAAGGAAAAAGTCTCAGCTTGTGCTAGGGACATACAGAGTAGATATTAGGAAAAAATTCTTTACAAAACGGGTTTCCAAGTAGTGACAGAGGCTGCCCAGCAAAGTGGTTGGATCACCATCCCTGAAAAAATTTAAATACCCACAGATGAGTAACATAGGGATATGGTTTAGTGGTGGACTTGGCAGTGCTAGATCAGTGGCTGATCTCAATTATTTTAGAGGCCTTTCAAACTCTAACTTTTGTATGGTTCTACTATCCTTCTCTATTAACCTCTGTTTAGTCAGGTGATTTCAAGTTCTGCTCCCTGACATGGTCCTTAGTTGTAATGGCCCTTGACACTCCCATTTTCAGACAAGTGTGCTCTGTGCTATATATGACATCTGGTGCCCTGAGTTTACATATATCAAATTTCCCTTTTTGGTCTCCCATTCTTGGTTGAGCTAAGGCATAACTGTTAGATACAAATGATTTTTCATGGCAAGCTGATACAGGACAGAGAGAACCTTAGAAAACTGGACAATCACTCTGTTTTAATTGTTGAGTTGTGCAGACAGTGAAACTAGGCTTTCTGGCTGTGGCATTCCATCCTATGGAATTGTTGAAATTCTGGCTGACAGGTATCTGCATGTGCAAAATACGCTGGTGGGCTTTCTGCTAAGTGGACGTGTTTTTAAATTATATGTCCCACAAAGGTTAAAAGGATGAGGAGTGGACTTCCTATTGGGCAGACAAGACTTTCCTAGGTATCTCACACAAGTATCTCTGTACAAAATCCTAGTGTTAGTCTAAATTGATTCTCGCAAAATATAGAGCCTGTGAAAAAAATAATTTCTCAAAATTGGTGCCATAAATAGCTCTCCAAAATGAAGTACAAGATGATGACATAAAAGTCTATCAGGGAGAATAGTTCTGAAAACTTTAGGTCAGGTGTGATTTGTCTCTTTGTGTGTGGTAAAATAACTTGTTTTTTTTTTCATGCTCAATTAACACAGCCCTGAAATATGTACATCAATTATAAAATATTAAGCTGTCTTATTTCTCCTTCTGTTTATTTCCATTTTACTGTGAAAAGTGTGCATGTGGACACCCACATTAGAATTTTGTGTGTATGTGTGTATGTATATGTGTGGTCACTTATCAAGGGGTATAAGCTTATATAAAACGTAATTAAATATAAGGGTGTAAATTAGGTATTTGGCTTGTTTGTTTGGTAGTTGTCCCAGGGCTGAGCTAGAATCCACTAACACGATACAGCACAAAAGTCCCATTTCAAAAATGAGATGAGAAGCTCACTCATGCACCCGGGCCAAACTGAGCTTTCTGCAGCTGGCAAGAGGAAGAAAGAAAAGTACCTCTGCCATATTTGAAGTTCTCACACCCCAGCATCTGGTTAGGAGCCAGTTCAGCCCACAACACAATTAAGGGGAACCTTGGAGCTGTTTTAACAAACAATAGCCCCAAGGATTATGCCACAGTTCACACCCCTTTCCTCCCTGCCTCCTGGACATATCTCTGAGATGTCCCTTATGCCAGGAGCTGGGAAAATTCTCCAGAGAAATTCTCAGCTGGCTTGTTGAGCTAGTTTATAGCACCTTTGCTGTCCTGTGACCTAGAGCATTGTTGATGATTTTCCTATTGAAAATATGCTATTTTGCCATTCAAATTTCTCAGCAAGTTTAAGGAAGATGACAGTTTATACAGGAGTGATATGAGCAGAAGAGTGAAAACGTGTTTTGTTCAGGTATGACTACAATCTCTGTAACTGGAACAATGGCTATTTATCTGACAGAGATAAATATAATTTGGCCAGTTGTTGTGCAATTGTTGTAACTGATAGGGATATGTGTTAAGTCTAAAAGGCTACCAAGTCCTTTTAAGTATTCATATCCTTACTCTCCCCCACCCCCCCAAGAAGGTAAGGATAGCTGCAGAGAAAGAATCCCAGCACAAAATCCTGCAGTTCTTGTGGATGGAGTCATCCATTTAGCCTCCCCTTACCTGAGAGATGTTTCAAACTGTTCTTACTTACATCTGATCAAAGTCCTCCTTCTATGACCTGACTGAGCATATGTCCCAAGAAATTCACTCATTAATCCTTCCGCTCAAACAGTAAAAGCACAGAATTTCCAATAAGCCCCACTAATGATAAATCTCACTCCAGACGTGAAGGTTTATGTTATCAGGCATGGCACCAGAGAAACTAAAAAACTAGGAAAATAAGACTTTTTCTTAGCCTTTAATTCAGGATCATGCTAGAACATGATGCTTCAGGTTGATTCAGGTTGGTTAGATTGCATCTTCCCACCTGTTCTAGTCCAGCATTTAACACAACCAGGCTTTATCAGCAATAAAAGGGCAATGAGCCTTAACCAAATCCAGAGAAGAAGCAACTTTGGTAAATGCATGCTCAGAAATAACAGTGGCCATAAAGCATCAAAGATGAAAATTCTTCCTTGCCTTAAAAGAAAAGTTTGAGAGGGACACTTTCCCTGAGTCTAAATATTCTTAGTTCCCAAACCAGAATGCACTACATGAGAGAGAAAGATTTACCTGCTGTTCTTCATTCACATTAACTAATACCTCATGGACTAGCTCTCCCTTAATGGTAGAATAATAGATGCTGAAGACCCAAAAAAGGGCGGCAGGGCAGATTTTATTTGCACGTTCTACCTCTGGCTCCTATTGAAACTACTGTGCTGGATGTCCTTAGTTTCCACATCCATATAGGGATGATAATCTCCACGCCTCACAGATCTTAGCCTCTAATGTCTATGAAAATTGTCATAGTTTTAAGTGAAAGACTCATAAACAAAAAATAAAAGGAATTTCTCTTCCAGGTTTCAAAAATAAGAAGCTCTGTGGGAAACTTCTATACATCATTGTGAGGGCTCTGCATAGTTTTGCTAGATGGTGGCAAGGGACATGGATAGAATGAAATCATAGTTATTTAAACACTCTGCTTTATCTCTCAGCTTGCTCACATGAGCAGCTTGGCTGCTTTCCGTGTGTTTCTTAAGAGGCAAATATACTCAAAAATCAAGGACAAATAAAGAAGTGGTTTTTTATGTGTTTGTGTACTATGCCATGGAAAGCACAGCATTCATCTCCCCCATTCCAAACTTCACCGGATTTAAGATCATGCACCAGCGGTAAGCGCTGTGTTTTCATTCTTCTTGTATTTAGACAAATGTGTTTTGTTGATGAAGCACGCCTCCCTCACCCCATCTGTTTCAATAAACTGTGCTGTGCAGGGGTCTCTGGGGGCCGTCGCAGGAGCACGCTTTGCTCAGTATCCCCAGAAGCAACCGCTGCAGTTCCTCGGTGCAACATGGCAGGGTTTGTAATTGCAAAAATGGCAGCATTCAGCTAACAACAATGCCGAGAAGAGAGAATGCATATCACCTTCCAAGCCCCATAAGATGCAAAGACTCTGAGAGGCACAGATCAACCCTTTGACAAATTAATTTGGTTATCTGCCTGCTGGTGGGATCAGCTTTTCAGCCCCTGGGAGAAGTTTATAAAAAGTAGCCAAAACAATTAGCTGTATATCTAGTCATTCCTGGCCCCAAGGCATGGGTCTTGCCTTTTCTACTGTTTTTTACCAGGATTTCAACTGTTACCAAAATGATAAAAATAATCATAATTTTAAATAATAATTTAAAAATAATAATTAAAAAGAAAAAAAAGCAGAAAGGTGTTTGGAAACCTGTAAATAAAATGGCATTAACTGCAGAAACCTGGGTCTACAAGCCCATTTGAACACTTACAATCTGTGATGGTGCAGATAGGCAGAATGTTTCTTGCAATGTAGCCTATTTTTGTCCTCAGAGTTCCTTGCTAAATACTTTGATAAAATCAAGCTTAAAAATAAATAAATTAATAAAAAACCTTGCAAAAAATTCCAAGACAAGAACTGTTGCTTGTTTTCCTTTAATTTTAATGGAGGTTTTCACAGTACCCAAAGCTGAAATAGAGCAGAGCAGGACAATCCCCTCCCTTGCCCCTCTGGTGATGCTGTGCCTGATGCCTGCCAGTACTGGGTTGGCCCTCCTGGCTTCCAGGGCACTGCTGGCTCAGGTTCAACTTGTTTCTTACCAGGACCCTCAGGTCCTTTTCCATTATGCTCCTCTACAGCCTCTCATTCCCCAGACCATCAGTACATCCAGGATTGCCCTGCAGATTCCAGGACTGGCTCTTGTTAAATTTCATACAATTGGTATCTACATTTCAGTCATTGCCATGACTAGAGAGAAGGGAACAAAGCAAGGGAAAGAAACATGTAGAGAGGAATGAAAGGAGGGAAAACATCCCTATTCCCCCAGATCAGACACCAATGTGCTAATGTATTCTCTCTGAACATATGATACCAAATGGAGGTGCATGAATCTCAATCCTGAATACTCAGTGGATAGAAAAAAAAGCTGACTTAAGCCTGCAACAACTTCAGTGCATCTCTAGACACAGCCTGGAGCAATAAAGTATGAAAGAATTTTCACTTATTTATTTATTTATTTTAAGATTAGATACCTATTTTGCTATTTAGAACATTATTTTTAGCATTTGGAGACTCTGACTTGTACATTTATTTGCCTAGTAGGCTTTTAAAGGCAGACATGTCGGCCACAGGTACAAGAAGAAAAGTTGCATCCACACAAGAAAATTTGTATGTCTCAAGGAGTTGTAGAAAGGGCACAAAGAATGAGGCATTTGCTCTGGGAACTCTTTCACGTGGAGCACAAAATGGAGGCATGCGTACTGGATGGAATGTAGGTGTTGGTTTTGCCCCACAGGAGGAGTAGTTCTTCACTGGGGATAAGGGCAGGGAAATGTTATAAGGAAGAAGCCAGCCACAACGCTGGATTTGAAAGTGGAATAGAGTTTCTTTAGGCTATGAACGGGCTTTCTAGGGGTCTGAAGTCCCACAGAAAATCTTTCAGGTTTGTACACGTGCATTGGTGCACATCAACCAAACCTGCATCCATGCTTAGAGATTATCTTTCTTCATGACTGAGCCCAGGCCTCCTGAAATGGGACTCCCTCTCTATGTGCTATTGCAGTACAAAAATAAACAATAACTGCAACTCTAGAACTGAACACTGCACAGATAAGAGACGCAAGTCTTAAAAAAAAAAGAATTTTTAGGTTGATTTGGAGGAGGTATGTTTGGGGTTTTTGGGTTTTTTTGTTTGTTTGTGGCATTTGGGGTGTTTTCATGGTTGTTTGTTTGCTTATTGTTCAATTTGGTTTTACTTGGGTTTTTTTGTAGGAGAGCAAGCAAAGGTTCCATATTTGTGGCTCAGAATGTAACCAACATGCACAAAATATCTCAACTGTCACCCAAAGATTCTGCCACTAACTTGGGAAATGGACCCTGAGGGGAACAGGACGTTGAGATTGCCCTATTCAGAAACGAGTTTCTAGTGTAGGAAACAGCCAGCTGAATAATAATGCATCAATGCTTGTGAAGCAGAAGCTTCCTTAAGTTTTACCAGGATATTATTCCAGTGAAGAAATGGTGGGTAGCAGTATGCTGTGCAGGCCCAAGTTCCCACATGCCTTACCCCATGTGATACTGCTCTTTGCCAACACCGTTTTCCCCATTTCCACTAGAGCTAAATATTTGCCAACCTCTAACAAAATAAAAGCACACACAAAAATGAGGTAAGTGGAGCTGTTAGTTCAGATGCTGCTATTTGAGAGCTCACATAACTCTGGGGAAATAAGTACTCAGTATGTAATCCCAGCAATGACACTAAAGGTAAATGGATTTGGGAATTTTTGTCATGTACTGTGGTAGCAATAACAGCAGTGACAGGGCATTTGTATCCCCACATCACATCTGGTGAAAATATTTCATCTGGGAAGCACAGCTTTTATCACATAATTTGCTCCCATTATTTTAGCGGCTAATGTTTCACACTGCTGGTGATCCTCACCTGAATGGTGGCTGCAAGGTATCCCTCCACTCCACTCCAGATTTGGGAAGCTTGGGATATAAATTGAAGCCAATATATCCACTATTGGAGAAACATGCATTATTATTAAAGTTCATTCATCACACACTGAAGTAAATATCTTGCATGGGGGAATTGGAATCATTTTCAGTGAACTAGATCCATCACCTTCTAAATCAGGTACATCAGCTAGTGAATCAAATGCATCACCTTTGAATTACATAGACTCCCAGTCGAATTAGATGCATCACCTATTGAATCAAATACATAACTATTGAATCAAAAACTGTACGTCACCTAGTAAATCATGTAAATGTTACCCATACTGCATGTTGAACAGCTGCATCACCAATAAGTTTAACAGATGACATGTTAAAGCTTCTATAACATTTAAACAATTACCATAAGGGGCAAATTCAATATGTCAGTTACCAGTACTGGAAGATCAACAAGAGTCTGTAAAAACACTGTAAAGAAGTTTTTCATTTTTTCTAATATGTATTTCTAATAAGCCTATGAATAGGCAAAAGCAGAAGGACTAAGAGGAAAAACAAGGTGCAATTCAATAATATTGCCAGTGTAGCTTACAGCAACCATGAGATGCTGATAAAATCAATGCATAAAGTATGATGGTTGTTCCATAAAATTTTTAACTTATTTCCCACAATAATCACAGTAGCACATGGCCCAGAGAGGGCTAAACTCATTGTTTAACACTGTGACCACCTTTCATCTTTCACAAGATTCTCAGTCTCACTGACATCTTAGAGGTTGAGGCAGCGACCAGTAAATGCAAGGATTTGGTTTTTTGTTTGTTTGTTCTTTAGCACAAAATTTATTCCTGGGATGGATAAAGTTTCTAAGGGTAGCACCAAGAAAAAATGGACAACACAAGATGAGCTGTGTTCTGGAATGGGGGTTGAGTCAAATTCAGACCTCAGAAGATATAGTCTTTTATGAGCTATATTGTTTGTAAATTTTCTATAACCTTTAAAAGCAGCCTTATTACCAGACATTTTTAATAATTTTTATTTCTTCTTCTCTGGAATTCTAAGCAGCAGAAAGAAATCAAAATATTACTCTTTCTGACTCCTGACCCTCTGATACAAACATGGACAGTCCCATTTTACAGACTGGCAAAATGAAGAAGGCAGATTTCTAGTGAATCCTGACTTTCCTTTTCCATCCTTCTTTATGTTGCACCAATCATATAATGAATGAAGATGGAGGAGTTTTCTGTGTTGAGTGTGACTGACACATTTTTGGCAGAAAAACATACTTATCTGACTCCAGTTATCTGTAGTGCTGGAACTCTGGTTAGCCCTTGCAATAACATGATTAAGATACGTTTGTAGTCATGTCTGAAAGAGGGAAGCACAGAGGACAAGCGCTCAAGAGCACTGCAGCAGTGCTGCTCCAAATGAATGAGAGCTGAGTCTGTGCTCCCAGTTTAGAGGAGTTTCTGGATTTTTGCCTTTTACTGAGGAGCACACAGAAGAGAAGCACGAAAGATCAGAATGAGGAGGGAGAAGCGTAAAGGTCTGGTGCACGCTGGGTTAGTAAAAAGGAGAGGAAAGAAAAAGAAGGACACTTCAGTAAGGATATAAATAGATGGAATTACTAGAATACTGAATTGCTTTGGTACTGGGGACCAAAATCAGCAGCTCCTTTGTTTATTATTTGGGACAGGGTGAGGCATGTGTAAGTGAAAGAACTGTGCTGAGCTGAAAAGCTGACCTACAAGATTAACTGCATATTATCTGTAATCGTCATTTTAACCCAATAAGAACATCACTATCAATTCAGGCTTACTGACACTGAAGTAATGTAAGCATTCTCTTTCCACTGTAAGCAACCCCCAGGATAATGATAGAAGGACTTCTTGACTTAGGTGCATGTGTATACACACAGAATATTCTTTGAACATGCACAACATTTTACATCCTTCAGTCAGTTTAAGTTAAGAAAACTGTACCTTGTGTGCAAGTACTGTCATATTCTAGAAAAAAAGAAAGTGCAACACTCAACTCACAAAAATCCCCTTTAAAAGTTCTCAATGAGAATGACTTGTCTTTCCTATCCTTTGTTATCCTTGTGACAATCATAGTACAGAAGTATTAGGAACAAGACATCCGAATTGCAATGCCCAGTCATCTGTAACAGACAGAAGTTTCATGCTCTACTCCTTAACCTTTTAAATAGTCTGGGATTTTTTTGAGTGGCTGGTTGTTCCACCTTTTTTCTCCCAGGTTTCCAGGGCTGCACAAGGGGCGAACAGGAATCAGCCAGCCAGTCAGTCCAATTACAGCACGTGGAGACTACTGCTGTCTTTCATGAAGGGCATGAGTGAGGAATGAACAAAAACCTCATTTGTGTGACAAGAGTTTCAGAGAGAAAAGAGAATGAGACTATATCAGGAGGTGCCTCTGAAAGTGGCCTGCACAAGAAGCAGGTGAGCCTCTACCTATTATTTCCACTGTATGGGGGAATAGCGTGTCTTTATATTCTTCTTTTGATTTATGTTATGCAAATATCTTTCCTGAATAAAAATTTCTGCTCTTTGTACCCATAGGATGCTGACAGGCCTTCCTCAGCAAATCAGATTCTGTCTGCTAACTGTGATACTGCCCTGGCTGTCTGTGCCATCCCTGCCACTGGGGATAGTCTCACTGCAGGGTCAGCAAAATAGACAAAACAACAGGTGTGCTGATGCCTCAGCTGATGCAGTTCACAGCTTGGTGATTGCACTTAATACACTGGACATGGACTGGAACACCTGATATATGGGCACACATTCCTGCAGCTGGAGGGGGTAATTATCTTCGAAACTACTGCAAGAAGGTTCATGAGAAAGTATCTGTCAGAGCAGTTATCATAGGTCTTGGTTAGCTTTTGTTGTCTACACAAGCACGTCATCAACCTGCTCAGGTATTTTCTGTGCCCAGCCCTTGAAGCAATAACCCAGTAGTAGTACCTCCTTTATGCTGGTTGTTTTGTAGAGCTGTTTGCTTTGCAGGCTACTGTATTGGATTCCATACAGGCATGACTTAGTAGATAATTTCCATATCTAATTCAAGAGGCAAGACATCTGCTTCAAAGGGTTACTTAGAGCACTGGAGTCAGTAGATGATGCATCTGATTTAGATGGCAAGCTTGGCACTTCAGTATGAAAGACTGCACCTCCATTGCAATTCTTTGTGCAAAGCACTTCCTTCCATGCAGGAAGTATATGTGGGCATGCGTTTTGGGGGGTTGTAAGGGTGAGAGCACATTCAATTTGAATAGACACAGCAGTCTTTATGATTGTTTTTCTGTAGAGAATCTGTGTTGGAGAAAGCAAACTGACAGGCATGTCACTGAAAGGGCATGGAGGATTAGTCTAGGCTTGGGGAAAGAATTTTCTGTTTCAGGTTTCTATTATCAGCGCCTGATACCACTTGATGCAGACATTACACTGGAAAAAACTTCAGAAAGATGATGACTGCAACCTGAATACTTCATCCAGACAAGGATAGGCTTGTCTTTCAAGACTCCAACACTATAAAATTCAACTCTATCCAAAGATACTGCTCTCAGTGAACACAGACTCTTGAACAAAGCTGATCAGTAGGAATGACTCCTGTTTTCAAGATCATATGCATGCTGCAGCTGTTTCTGGGTGGGTCACATGCTGCTGATGATTTGCATGAAGAAGATTGTTAAGTACAGCTTGTAGAGACACGCTCTCCCAACAGCAACACAATGGGTCGTGATGGACGTTCAGGAAAGGAGAAGCCACAAGATTTTTTCACCAGTGCACAGCTAGGCTAGACTTTGAAATGGGAGATCAAGAAAAGAATAGTATAAACATGATTTTTAGGAACTGGCAGGTCTTGACAGATGGTAATTTTTCTTGTGACTGCAGGTAACTAATTTTTCCACATTGACTGTTGTTTATGAGACAGCACATATAGCACAGAACACATTTTACTGGGCCGTCATGGTAGCCTATGGACCAAAGATATTCTAATAATGTCATAATTCAGTGTCATGGAAAAGCCAAAGCTAACAATGGTGGAAACAGTTATGCAAATCAAACAGAATTTGGCCTCCAGCAAAACATCTGTAAATGATGTGGTAAGATCTGCAAGCTAATCACCTTTTACAAACAAGAACTGTGTACTTAGTTCAACTAGGGGGACAAATTTGGAGAAATCATTCTTTTAGCTGAGATGCTCTGAGCTTATCTCAGGAGAGTAAGTACAGACCATGACCATGTACATGCTGTGGATGGCCTGCAAATTAAAGGAGAAACACAAAGTTCCCATAATTGGACTACAGAATTTTTCACTCTTTCATCCTCCCCTGTTGCTACACGTCTTTCTTGCTTTTATTGAGTCATTATGTGATTTATAGAACAAATGCAACTGCATGTGCAGCACTGTACTTAGTGATTTAAAAAAAAAAAAAAGAGGGTAAACATTTACTTTTCCTGCCTACTTCTTCTTTATCTGCAGGCGCCCCCAGGAGAAGAGATGTGGAAATCTAAAAGTCCTCCTGATATTATACCGCTTGTTGCTTCTTAGAAATGTTTCTCTAAATGGGATCAGCCATCACTTCCTATTAGTACAACCAGCCTTTTCAGTGATGACATTACACAACGGGCAAGACTATGATTACTTAGAGTCATAAGACTAGTCTTGTGAATATACTCCTGTGTCCTACTGCATTCTGAGGGGAGAGTGCTTTGCTTTGCAAAACTACTGCAAAGATTTGAAATCTCAAGTGGAAGCAGAATGGTATACAGCCGCTCTCAGCTCTTTGCTATCCTCTCTGGCATTGTGCACCATAACTTAATATCTTCCATGTCTATTTTTCATAGACACTATCTAGTTGGCCTCATTTTGCCTTCTCAAAGGAGATTGCCATGCTGTTGTGAAGATTAATAAAACTTTTTCAGAGGAAGCATATTCGGGCAATGGGGACAGGTTGTAAATTTCAGCATCATTCCACTGACAAGGGAGTGAACTAAATGATAGACCGTATTAGTTTGGTCTGTGGTACTCCTTCTCAATGCTTTCCAGCTTACCCTTTCTAAAATCCTAGTGAGGTCTTTGTCACACGAAAATCCCTAGCTGATGTAATGCTTCCAGATGAGTGTGTCTTTGTGAATTGCTTGCAAATATCTTACTCATAAATGATTGGAAAAGTAAAAGGAGATCTAGCCAGGTGAATGAGGCAGTGATGGACATCAATCACAGAAAAATAAATCAGCAAGCACTGGATGTAGGATTGAAAGAAAGAAGCAGTAACTGCCCTCTCTCAGGGACTTACTATGTCATAGGCCATCTCCTTTTCCAAGAGGCCACAAGGAGACAGAATGTTTTATCTACACTTACCCTCTTATATTAACTCCTTGAGAAACTGGCTGACTTCTATGCTGCTTTTCAGAGGTTAGATGTCCATCTATTCTTCCTCCCCCACATGTGAAATGTATTTCTTGTATCACACTTGGGCTGTCGTAAGAAGAGAAGACACTGCTAGTCAAAGATCACCTTCAAAATCTAGGTTGTTCCTACACCAGATATTGAGATAACCACAGACAGCAGGGGAAATTCGAGCTAAAGCCCGAATTATATTGAGCAGCATTCATTTTAAAACTTTACATCAGAACAAAACATTATCTGGGGCAGTAGTTTCTTAAAATCCTGATGTGCCTGAGCTGTTTCAGTGGATTAACGGTGAGGTATTATCAGTGAAGCAGATGCCCTCAGTTTGACTGTTTTTATCTGGTCTCCTTTTCTTCCAGCTGGATGGAATTATGGAATGCTACCTAGGCAGAAACAATATGCTTGATGCCTTTTATGGAAGAATGTGTACAGATTTGCAGGCCACTAAGAAGTATTTATTCCTCCAGTGACATTCAAATGCAGTCCCACATTGTGCTTGCTCTTTAGCCCAAGGAGAATTTTGCTCCTTGCAGAGAATAGCAAAGGATTTCAGCAAGTCCTTCAACAGCAGAACTGTGTAAGTGACAAATTCTGGTAAGAAAGCATCCACTGACGTAGGGTTATAACCACCACAGAGTAAGAACTTTGTCAAGAAAATGAAAGAACTTCCCCAGGAAAAGAAACCCAAGTGTCTAAAGTCATCTCTGTAATTAAACTTTTCTATTGCAGTTTAAACTTGCAAGATCAGTGTTCTGATTTTGTTGTGGGTTCCTCATGCTATATAGGCCTTATTGAAAAATGAAAAATCATTCCCTTCTTATACAAATAGGGGAGAAATCGAAGGAAGTCAGTGACCTAACATGGATGTGAAGTCAGAGTGAGAGAAATAATAGTCCAGCAGCAGCTAACTCAGCTCTGTGGATGCCTGTGTACACAATCACTATAGCGACCCCAAAAGGAAATATGTTTGAGGAGGTCACTTCACAGAATATATGTGAAATTTTTCTCATAAAAGTTTAAATTCAGCATTGTGGTGCAGTCCCTTCAGCAAAACAAACACATTAGCACAGAAGAGAGCAGCTCATAAGAGAGGTAGAGTATTCTCACCTCCCTCTTGCTCTTGTCAGCTCCCATGGTTATGATAACCCTTCACCCCTTCAATCCTTTCATGCTAATTTCTTTTCTAAGGGCAGCATGAAAAATAAACAGTTGGTTTTTAGTCAACAAGAAGAAGAAGAAGAAAGTGAAAAATAAACTCTCGGGATGTTGTTTAAAACCCAGAGGTCGTAAGCCCCAAGACAATGGCTTTTGGTACACCTGGAGTAGGAGACTTCACATCTCAGTGACAAATTTATGAGTTCTATGTGGGCCAAGATGAGAGTGGTGGTGGTACAGGAGGCAGGGAGCCCTCAGACCAATTACTGCCAAATTCACCCCATTGTCTGAAACTGTCTGCAGAAACTCCAGATTTAAAGCTGGCCACTGTGGTTGTGAATTGGTTCCACTTCCAGGTGAACCTGCAAACCACACAGAGTAGCTCCAGGCTGCTGCTGCCCAGAGAATCAGAGACCCCCTCCGTGCTAGTGTGGGCCTGCAGTTGTATTCCCACAGTGTTATTGCCTCAGGTCTTCAAAGCAGGATAATTATATCAAAAAAACAAACCTTGCCTCTAAGTATAACTTATTGGCTTGAGCTGAGTTACCCACAGATCTGGATTTACTATTTTCCATTCCAGACTTGAAGCTCCCTCCACTGTCTCCCGCTCATATTTCTCTGTGTAAAAAGAAACAACTCTCAGCTGGTTTATTTTCCTGAAAAGCCTTTTTTGACTAGCATGTGTGGAATTGATACACAGAAAATTACTTGGACTGTAATAACAGTGTGAACATAAATGCCTTTGATGGATTAAAAAAAAATTTTGGATTGTATTGTCAGCAGTATCATTAAATGGCGCAGACTCTGAAATGACTACACTCTCTTTCTATGACAATGTAGGTAATCCTACAAAATATCCTAATTGTGTAAGAGTGTGCATGAGGGTCCCTGGGCTAATATTTTAGGAAAGTTTGTCCATCTCCCACAGCTTTGGGGTGGGATTAGGATTTTTGTGCAGCAGGCAATATTGTGCAACAGATCCTACAACTCTTCAGGGGGGCAACAGTGAAGTATATGTGGTACACTTCTAGTGCCAGCTTCTAGAGCCATTTCAGCTTGCACTTGCATGTTTAGATGGTCCCAGCTCTCCATTAGCCCTATGTCAGATCTGCCAGCTCCCTACAGACGTCATGGGTTGCATGGTTTTCAGCATGGATTACACAGCACTATAGAAAGTCCTGCATTAAGCAACTGAAATGTGCCAAGGGTGGTGGGGCAGCTGAGGTGACAAGAAAGTAGTGCTACCTATAGAAGAACTAGAAGAAAGTAGAAATGACAAATGCAAGAATGAGGAATGAGCTGGGGCTTCAGGTGTTGGATTAAGAGTTGGGTGACCTCCATCCAGTACCCTGTCACAAGCTCTTGAATAATAGGAGAGTAGTTAAATTATTAAATAATAGTTAAATAATCTTTCTTCATCTTCTTTTTGCCTTGTGTTAAACTACAGGTGATACTTGTTTCTTTTCAAGGAAGATACTTAGTTTGGGGCTTCAACTGTTTCTGCCTGTCTGCACAGTAAAACATGGATTCTTTTACTCTTCTCACAAATAAGAGAGGGAGGGCAGAGGAAACTGCTCCTTCTTCAAGTCTTCCATCTCTGCTCTTTGTCTGAGGCTGACTCTGAAAACCCAGTTTGAAAGAAAGCATGCTTGTCCTCCATTACACTTATTTTTGCAGTTTGCTCTAAAAGCATTAGATAGGTACTTATCCCTGACACCAAAACCACAGAGTCTCACTTTTTAATTTTTCTCCTGATTAGCTGATTTTTTTAAACTAGAACACCTCTTTCTCCTTCTCTGATGTGTTTTTCCCCTTTTAAAAGTGTATCTGTTGCCCTAAGTGCAGCTGAAATGAGTGAACATGTTATGTGGTGCTTCAGGGAATTCCTGAAGGATTGATTCAATTCTTCTGGGATCTGCATTCTGAGAACTGAGAGCACAAGTGCTGCAAAACCTGTTTGTGAATCAAACCCAGACATTAATATATATTAATGTGTGTGTGCATTCATGCACGTGTGCATGTGTGTGTGTTAAGTGAAAAAATAAAGGTTGACTCAAAGAAAGAAAATCAGAGACAGAAAAAAAAAGGCCTGAATCCTGAGGGTTTTGGTGTATGGTTTTTTTTAAGTGAAAGCTAATGGAATCCAATATAACTGCTGAAACCTTGTCATCCTTGCTATCAGTGAGAGCCTTTGAATAAGCTAAATCCTTAATCAGTATAGCCTAAGACCCCAATGACTATGTGTAGAAGTGTTAGTCCAGATAAATCCTTGAAGGTTTCAAAGATTTGAAGAGCACTGGCACTTTTCTGTGTAGTGCCTGCCCTTTGTCCTTTTCTCCATGATGTCATTATTGAAGTTTTACACTCACTATGCATGGTGTAAGTTGACATTGACAGTTTCAACACTTTCACACTGACTCTAGAGGATTGTTAGCTTTGAAGCTATTTGGCCTTGAGCAGTGAATTCTTTTTTTGAGCTCATACTGGCTTATAATATCTGAGAAGGTTTGCATCAGTATAGCCCCAGCTTGAATTATGAGAGAAGGCTAGTTTCCAACTTGGAGCTGATACCCACATGACAGAAATAGAGAACATTATACCATTTCATATGGGCAGCAAAGTCAATGCTCCTGAATCCCCCTGGGATGTAACAATGAGTTTTCATTTTAACATCACAGTTAAAGCAACATCAGCAGCATGGCTTTTCTTGTAATCAGAACTCTGAAAAGCAGTTAGGCTTGGAAATGACTGTAAGAGTATGCGATCTTCTGCCCTGTGATCTGTTTGTTATTAGGCTTTTTGGAAACATCTGCTTGGGGCCAGAGGCATATTTCATATCAGTGTAATTTAATTCAAGTATTTTGTGAAAATAAAAATAAAATGCTGTGTGGTGATTTAGACACACTGAATACCAAAGCATACAAGCACTAACAAGCAACATATAGAAAGTGAGCTGTTCAGACACTAACTCATGAGGAACTTTATCAAGATGACACACATAAGCAAAGACTTAAAGGCTGGATCCAAAGCCTAAGGCATTAGTGACCAGTTGGTGGTAGGTTTTGAGACTCCTCCAGCTGAAACCAAGCAGACTTCTCTACATATCTAAGAACCTTCGAGGTGTGAGGCCCTGGTGTCTTCAAGGATAAAGGGCTGTTGTAACAGGAAGAACTGTGGGAGAGAAAACCTTCCAGGAGTTGTGAGCTGAGTCTGTATCTGTCCTCAACAAAATTTTTAGATTTTCATGCATTTCCTGGTAAGGAGAAAACATGATAGTACCTGAACTAAATGAGAAAACATTCAGCTACCTGAAAATTTCTAGCTCAAGAGGTGAAATGCCATCAGCTACTATCCTTAAATACAAACAACATCTAGAGGTTCAAAATGCAGTGTTCCCTTTTGAAGTTCTCAACAGACCATATCAAGAGTAAACACAGCTGAAAAACTGAAAGAGTGGGAATGGAATTAAATCTGATTGTTTCAGTATACCTGTTTAAGTCTTTTAATTAAGGATGAACACAAAATCACTAAATTAGGACAAAAGTTTTTTCTCCACCTCTATGCATACTTAGCTTAAATCCTTTAGCCAGATATTGTGAGCAGTCACAGAGCTTATTTAAAAAGTCTTGCATCTCCTGTATAGCCAGAAGCATAGCTATCTCGAGTGCTTCCCCCAGAATGTCTGGAATCAGTGAAAATTTTTGTTATTTTTTTCTAATTGGCAATATTTGGCCATTGCTAATTCCAAAGCTATGCACAGAATACATAAAATCTTAGGGTTTGAGAAGGTATCAAAACCTCAACGCAGCCACAGTTGTATGAATAATAGATAATTCTTCCATTGAACTTTTGGCTGTGGTTCATGCTCTCAGCCCTCACATCCCAGCAGCTGCCTTCCCCTTGCAGTCTAGATTCAGGCAGAAAAAATCTTGCAACTCACTTGGTCATTGTATCCTCAACAGTGACACAAGTCTGTCTTGGGGTTTCCCCACTTGAACTGGTGTCAGGTTCAACCGGTATATGCACGGGAATGACCACACTGGCTTGACACT
Organism: Thryothorus ludovicianus; assembly: GCA_013397245.1. Lineage (NCBI taxonomy): Eukaryota > Metazoa > Chordata > Aves > Passeriformes > Certhiidae > Thryothorus > Thryothorus ludovicianus. The sequence continues at coordinate 33,427 of VZTB01015677.1, forward strand.
GATTAACAACAGTCTTCAGGGAGAGGTGCAATAGGTAGTCTTTTCAGTAAGGAGACAGAAGGTAAGAGTTGCCAAAGCACACTTTCTAGCCCTCTAAAATAAAAAGTTCTTTTATTTTCTCTGGTCAGTTCCATCAGCAGGAGCTATGCAGGTTGCATCCTCAGATGAAATGACTTCTGTAACCTGCTCACCAAGATATGTGGGCAGAGCTTCTTGTTCTCCTGAGCTTCAGTCTCTGGAGTTTTCACATCCTTCTTTTTCGTGTGGAGGTCAATCTTATCATATATTATTTATACTTATAATTTAGGGGATTCAACTTTAACAACCAGTCTTATAGCACAACTCCATTTTCTGAGTTCTAGAAGGTAAAAAAAGCATTCCCAAATATTTTTCAGGTTTTTTTTCATGCTGTCTTGCATGGACAAATAAATGAATATATCATCAAACACTTGGGTAAAGGTATTTTATTTATTTTTGCTGCAGAAATCCACATTAAATGCAATAATCTTACACTAATATATAGTTTCTGTAAGGTATGGAACTCTCATCAATAGTATTAGAACTTCAATCAACTCCATCTTTGAATTTGCTTAAATCTTCCATCAATGAAAGAATGAAGAGAACTTAATTTACTGATTTTGCTGGGCTCTTTTCTACTTGAGCTGTAAACACATGTGTAAGGTAGTGGGTGGGCTTTCTGAAGGACAGATGGAATTTTAAGAATTTTGAGAGTATAAATAGATACGAAGAAAAATTACAGTCTTAACGAAGTTAATCTTATTCTTATTACAATGGTGCAAAATGATAATATGCATTTTAATTAACTCTTTCACTTTCATACCAGAAAAAAAATGTGACATCTACTGGCAGAAAGTACCTTAACCCAGCTCCTCACTTCAGTGTAAAATGCCCTAAATCACTGAAATTAAGGGGCTAGTACTGAATTTCACCCACATAGGTTAGGTAGAACGATTGCACTGAATTATTCTTGTAGTGTGTACAACCTGTAGTACTTCTCTACTAGTGCTCTGGAGTCTGCTGGTGTTACTGTATTTATAAATTGCTTCTGGCTACCTACTCAGAAATGTAACAAAAATCAATATAAGGAAAAAAATCTTGTTGCTGCTATGATTTTCTACTTATATACAGTCTAAAAGGTTCATAGGAAAACTAAGACTGAAGCTTCAAATAATAATTTTTCTTTTCTGTTACCTAGTTTCTCAACATATAGACTCATTTTACTTTCCAGTAGAATCATTCCAAGACACAGTTTCAGTGTGTTTGGTTTACTATGTACTTTTGTGAGCACAAAATATTCCCACGTCTTTGTTCTGATGAGAGCCATTGTTCTCATGTAGTGACAGTTCTTTAAGTGGTTGGGTTAAAACTTGTCTTAAAGTGGCCTGACTTGGCCCTACATGACTCTGGTCTAGGACCTCGCTGCTGATTGAGGAAGTTTATATAAGGCAGGATAATGTGTCAAAATCTCTGATCAGGGTGAATAGCCTCCTCTTGGTAGGTTGAAAATTAAAGTGTTAGCCAGATAAAGACTTATTAATATGTATGTGTTGTTGCGAGCTAGAAAAAGACTCTTATTGACTTTCCATGACAGCTACTATATAATTTACTATCAAAATTCTTAGTCAGTTGCTGAATGATTTCACTCTTCTCCTGATGAAATACTTTGCTACAGAACAACAGTTCTGTTTTATTTATTTATTTAATGCAGTGTTCCCACAGATGGAGGGTGGGCAAATGGGTAAAAATGAACAGTAGTGAACATTTCCCAGCTATTAGTGTAGATCAACATCACCGCAGACTTGAAAAAAATGTTTTTTCCCTAAAGTCCCTACCTTTTCTCAAAAGATAGACACTCATTTATTTATATAATTTTGCCCAAAATACATCTGTGAATGGCAAAGCAGCATGAGAATGAAGCAGACACTAACTGTTGCAAGGCTCTGAGGGGCTTGTGTGAGGATTATTTGAGTTCTGATACATCTATGGGAAATAGAAGAGCAATGTGAAGTGGGTGTTAAGAATCAGCTACCTTTGACTCTAAGCACAAAGAAATGAATGAGACTTAATTACCTTAGAGACAGAAAAAGATGTGTATTAAATTTGAGTTTTTCATCATCTTGCCATTTTTAACAGATGAGTGGTGGGGGAGTGGGGCTGAAGACATCTGAAATATTTACAGAGTTTGGGAATAGCAGAGGGAGCAAGATAGGATAGAAGGTTAATGCCATCTTTAATATGGAAAAACTACTTTCTTCCTATGACATATGCCTTTGGGATAATCTTGATAAATGAATGAGTATGATCAAAATGTCAACCAGACTTTCATTAGTTTCTATCTCTCCCTTGAATGCTCTTCTACAGTCTAGAAGTTGCCTGCAAAGAGTCTGGAGGTGGAGATTATCCAGATTACACAACTACAAGGACAGTTCTTGGAGAGGGGCAAAAGACATTTCTGAGATACTTCACTCCTGTAACAAGAAATCTGAAGCTCTTGCTGTGTGCATGTGCATAAATACGGTCTAACACCCACCTTGGGATCATGCTACACAGGATGCATGCTGTTGCATCAACTTAATGACTTAACTTTTGGCTAGAATGATATTTTGGTGGCTTTAATACCGTAGCTGTAAATTATGCCTCTAACTTTGCATCTCTCCCTGTTCCTAGTTAAGAATCCTGCTGGTTTATTCCATTTTGCAGTATGATTGCATAAGAATATTTAAGGATACTTGAAAGTACTAGAAGAGACACAGTATGAGGAAACTTGCCAAGGATCTTTGCAGAGAACCCGGAGTGGCCCTTAGCTGACAGTCGTCAAAAGTTAGGGACTTCCCTGGGAGAGGGTCTTCCCCTCCAGGGAGCAAACAGCCTCTTATATTATTTGGCCTAAAATGTGTTCTACTCTGACAATCCACCTGCCTTGTCTGGACAGGATTTATCTCATCATATAATAATTTCATTGAACTCCTAGCTTACACTTGAGTGGCATCAGAAAAAAATAAAAAAAAAAGAGAAAACTTTTAAAGCAGCTCCTTGTTAACACCATAGCAGTGGAAATTGGTTGCATCTGCTTGCAGAACACTGATAGATCATATGCAGCCTTGCTAGGACAGCTGAGAAGATATCCTTATTACTTTTCTCTACCTGCATGGAAGGCTTATGGAGAGTCTGTGAGATAAACAAATATCGAAAATCTGTCTCTAAAAGCTTTGTAATATTTACAGTGCCAAATTCCTGAGGCTGCCTTATCCCAGACATGTACAGCCAGTTTCTGAAAAATAAGGATCTCTTGATGTTTTTTTTTATTCCAGATCCTGATCTCTCCTCAAAATCCACATTGCAAAAATCAGATTTAACATATCGATGGGGTAGTGAAGCACATTTGGAACAGCCTAGCTGCTGCCCTCAGCTATCAGTGAAAATTTTGGGGTTGCTTTATAAAGTAATAAGTAAGTGATAATGGTAATGATTATTATAGGGTTATTTGTTACTGTTTTGCGTTACAGGTCAGCTGGCCCCTAGATCAATGGGTGCACTGTATCATTTACATGAATAGAGAGAGATTTTTCAAAACAAAATTTGGATTCATCTCACAACAAAGAGAGAAAGTCAGAGCATGACAGACAGAGTTCCCTGGAACACAAACGAAAGCACAAAGGAATTAAAGGACCAAAGGAAAGGGAAACGATTATCTGAGAAAGAGCATAGAAGCTGAGTTTGCTGTAAATCCATGGAGCAAAGTTTTGGCATTACAGAAGATGGATAAGAAGACAGGAAGTTTAGAAAAAAGTTGTGGTAATGAATCTTGGAGCAAAGTGCAGAAGAGGGGGCCAAATATAAGCAATGTGCTGGTGGTAATAGTGCAAGTGACCAAAACACAGTGGAATTGTGTCTGGAAAAGTCTCTGGAGGAAACTGAGAAATTAGGGGAATGAAAGCAAGAAATTGCACTTTGAAAAAATCAAAGTGGATACCTGCATATATCAAACAAAGGAGTGTACCTCTTCCTTCTCTGTGTACACACAAAAGCCAACACTCCAATTAGAGTTTCTGTCAACGTGGTTATAATACGCAAGAAGGGATGGGTAGCTGGGAGAGTGGGATGAGAGAGTTACAGTGCATTAGAACAAAAATATAAAGGGAATTTCTAAAGCCTGGGATCACATACTTTTCACAATAAAGCAAACAAGGCAACTGGCAGAGTTCTATAGGGAAAATGACATCACTGCAGATTTTTAGGGATAATCATTTAACTGGATTAGCCCCAAAGTGCTGTGTCTAAAATCAGCATCCCTGTCTCTTTATGTACTCCAGATGAAACACATTAGCAGAAATATGGCAAGGGACATTCACAATGCACTGTTCTACATTATCAGCATTTTTTACAAATCTGCAATTAGTCTAAAGGGCCTGGGTAAATTAGGCCTCTTGATAAATGAAGCACCTAGACAGGTCTCAGATTTATTGGATCTAGCTGTCCTGCTGTCCAGAGCCTGTCGGCTAGGCTGTGGAACAGGGATGGTACAGTGGGAAAGTCCATGAAGCCAACATACCTGTGAACCGCTGAGCAAATGGTGAAAGGCCCTGACTAGTGCTGCTGACTGATTAGATTTGAAAGTTCCTGCCAGGAATAGTGTAAGTTTAGGGAAAATGAATGAATGAATAAGTTAGGAGATTCTCTTCAAAATTAGATATATATNATTAACCGTTCTCCTTCCCCTGATCCTAACAAGCTTGAGAGGTGAATATTTGCACTCCTGAAGGGAAGACTGGTAGTTTCTGTTATTTTCATCCCCAGAGTAATTTTAAAGAAAACAGTATAGGGCATCTTTGATACATGCAGCTATTTGCTTACATGCACAGACTGCTCCTATCTATTTTAATACCTCCCCAGAGCTAACTATCACACAATGAAGTTTCTGTAACTGGGAAGTAAAAATTGTCTGGAGGGAAGAAGGCGTAGGGAATGTCCAGAACATTCTTATTTATATCTTGAGATCATCTGCAGTGATTTTCATCTACAGTATGGTGACACCTGCCAACTCCTCTGCTGTTGCTCTTGCTGAACTCAGCTGAACAAGCCAGTTAGGATTTTCCAGCAGATGTTCAGATGTTTCTCTTCTCCCGCTCTGTGTCTTGGCTGCCTTCTGTCTTTAAAAGCCCTGTAGGACCCCAGGCTTGCAACTGTACCTAGCTTCTCAGAAACAGATCACATCCAAAGTTCCACTCTACTGCAATGCTGAGATCGACAAGGCTAATAATTGAGCAGAATGACACTTTCTACTGGTTGTGAAAAGTGTGGAAGAACAGTAGAAGGAACTAAAGTGTGTGGACCCATTTGTTTCTGAAGGAAGTGAAGAGTGCTGCCACTCCTGTGTGACTGCTTCTTTGATCACTCAGCGTTCTTTAGTAAACCCACATTGATTTCCCTGTCGATAGTGTTCCCTCCAATCACAAAGAAACCATCAGTGCCAAATAAATGGCCAAGTGTTTTCCAGCAGCACACTTAGCTAATCCACCTTATAAAAAGCTTGCTTTGCTGCTGCATCTCTCTCCTTTCAAATGAGTATAATCTATGTGATCTTAGAAGAAAGAAAGAAATCTCTTGTGCCTACCAGGGACCCAAATTCACACTGGAAGTGCACAGTGTATCCAATTACACTGCAGTTTGATCCTGCTACATTTCAAGACCTTCTAAATTATGGAATTAAAATGGTTTAGTGGAAAAAAGGACTGGTGACACTAGCAGTGTTAAGAATTTAGAATGTGCCTTCTCATATATTAAAAAAGGCTCTTTGAATATCATCAAAGAGATTTAAGAATTTTTATTCCTTTTTAAAGCTGTTTTAAAACTGATTAGGCTTTTTAGAATATGTCTGTTTCTTGCTCTCTCTTTTCCACTGCTTTTTCTCGCAAGTCTTCCCTCCTGCTGATTAATCAAACTTTTCTTTGTTAACATAGGGCACTTCTGCCAAAATATTATCATTTTGCCAAAGAATGAAGCAGGCAGCCCAGCACTGAGACCTGGCACTGTTTTGTGTTAAGGTCTCCTAAACGCTGTAGGTGTAAAATGACTAGAGAGAATCAGCACTTTTCCAACTACTTAATCTTTCCAACAACAACAAAAGTGCCTGACACTATTCTCATAGAA
>VZTB01015677.1:39637-50685 GCA_013397245.1 Thryothorus ludovicianus
GAGAAAACACAGAGGGAAGCTAAAAGTTCTGATGTCCTGTGCACTTGAAAATCATAAAGGAACTTCCCTGGGAAATGTCTGTGGGTTTTTCAGTGGGGAGATGAGGCCAGATGTATGTCTGTTTATCTGTGAGTGAATGTGCACTTTTCTGTGTTGAGGCTGAGGGCATCTGCATCCATACATCCTAGCCTATGCCGCACCATGGTGAAAATGTTGATATTCACCATTTGAAAGTAATTAGCAGGGCTGTTGTCTTTAAAGTATTCCCTGTGTTGAAAATGCTAGCAATAATAAACACTAATTGCTTTCAAAAGGCAAACTGGAACTACTGCATCTGGGTGGTGTTCCACAAGCGAGCACAAAGGCACACGTATCTGTGGGTGCAGAGATATAAATGAATGTATGTATGTTTGTGTGTGCATATACGTAGATGCAAGTGTAACATTAAACACTCGGCCATGCCTGCCAGAAAAAGAAACCTTCTGCATATGTTATACCGGTCCAGGGAAGAAAATCAGAGATAAGATGTCTCACAAAGGGCTAAAGACAGAGGAAATCTGACAGGCTATCCTGAAGTATCTGAAGGGAAGAAAGCACAGTCTTGTGGTTCAGGCACAGAATTGCATATGGCCAGCTCTACATGTTTTGACCAGTCTCCCCAAAACAAGTGCCCTGCTGGAGTCAGCCTGGCTGTCAGGGACATTCATGCTTACACCAGGACTGCAACAGAGGGGTTTTCAGCAGCCTTGATCATCATCAGGAGGAGAGCTGAAGAGATGCCTGATTTTTTTTCACACTCTAGGATGTAAAGTTGGGCAATGAAAAATAAAGTGTCTAAACTTGGTAGTGCTTCTTTAATGGTCTAGCTGATGACCTTTTTCCACCATAGAGGATCTCCTGAGGGTAGCACTGAGGCTCTGTTCATAAATGCTTATCAAATATATTGACATTCTCAGTTGCTCTGAGCTAAGTTGCAAAATGTTCTCACTCAATGAGGGATGGGTTCCTAACAAGCCCATATCTCTTCTCACACCAGTGTAAATCAGAAGCAACACCAAAACAGTCAATGTAAGCCATGCTGTCATCAAATTGGAATGAACAAGGGGAAAATCATGCCTGATTCTGCTTGTCAGTTTACAGCTAAGCTGGAAATCACATACTTGGCCTTAATTGAACAGTTCTAAATGAAACAGAACTTCAGTTCAGCTTATTCAAACCCCACAGCAAAAATTAACCTAGCCCACACTGTCAGCAATAATCAGGTAAAATCCTGTGGAAATGTAAAATTGCAGATGAAAAAAAAAAGAAAAAAAGTCCTCCCAGTGAGGATGGTATTGCCCTTTCTGAAGCATCAGAAGCTGGGATCAGAGCTCACCCTCAGGACTTCTGCTCCCAGAAATGCACAGCCCTTGCACAATTCTTCCACTGCTCTGTAAAATCCAGGGCAAGATATGCTGTGGCTTTCTCTGGCAGCTGTGTTAGGCCAAACAATGAATGCTTTAGAAAATCATCCTCACATCTGTGAATAATAATTGGAACACAAACTGGGGACAGATCTCCAGCACAACGTCTCTCTGTGGGGAGGCTTGCAGTTTCCTGCAGTGAGAGAGCAAGCGGGAGGTCTGTCAACTCCTGGAAGACCCGTTCTTGGAGATTCCAGCTTGCTCTGGTTTGGCAGGAGAGGAGGAGGCCATGAGCCCTCTGCATTGGCAGGGTTGATGCTGAATGGATTTTCACAGCTCTGTTGGTTCTTGGAGCTGCACCATGCAGGTAGCCATGCCATACAGACATTTGGGAGGGAGCCACTGAAGGACAGACACTCTGCCTGGTGGTGTGCTTCCCAGCAGTAGCATCCATGTCTTCCCCTTGCAGAAGGGATCTGGGGCCCACAGGCCCACTGTCACCCCAAGCAAGGCACAGCTCTGGCATGAACTCATGGGGAGTCCTTGCATGACAGCAGAGGATGAGCAAACCTCCCCCATTTCAATGTGCTCCACAGGCTGCCTAGGAAAACGGTGGAATCACCATCCCTGGAAGTATTCAAAAGGCATGTGGCAATTGGGGAAATGGTTTAGACATGGATATGGCAGTGTTAGGTTATCAGATGAAGTCAATGATATCAAAGGTAATGTCCAACATTAATGATTCCATGATTACCTGATACCACTTATTTTCAACTATGTTTGGAATGTAAATTCTGGGGGAAAGAGCTCAGCATGAGAGAGTATACATTTTTTTATGAGAAGGAATCCTTAGAAACAGTAAAGTGACTGACTCTACTTTCCTCTGATGTCGTCACTGTCCCTATAAAACCTATTTGCCTTCTCTCGGCCTCTCTGCGCCTTTGCTGGCATTGACTTTAGACATTAGAGCCCACAGCCTTTGTATCTCCCCCATTTAAAGTACTGTAAAACATGACTGAACAGGGAATATCAGAGGCTGTTAAACATGCTTTAAAAGTTCTTTAATTTGATGTATCATGATAACTGCACTTTAATAAACGCAATCTCTGGTCTTAATAGCCATACAATAAACTGTTATTTATATGAGTCAACGTGCCTGGTTGAGCCTTCCAGGTGTGCCCCAGACTTTGAATCATCAGAGCAATCCAGAGGGAGGATGTCGTCTGACAGAACCCAAACAAGGCTTATAAACAGGTGCCATTTTGCCTAGCCGCATCTAGGGGTATGCTGGCTATATTAAGCGCCTGGCACAACATGGCACTTTCAGTGCTTTGATTTATTTCAGTATTACATTTAATTGTTTCCTTCTTGCCGAAGCTTTAACATGCAATGCTTGTAAATATAACCTGTGCCCTCCATATGGCATGCTGGTTTTCCATTTTCAAATGCAATCGTCCTGGAATAATGACTGTGGTATAACTCAATTTGAGTTCTGCTGCTGGGGACTTTATTACATAATGCTTTCTAATTGACCCTCATAGTTTAATAAGACAGAACATTTCGCCAGAACATTGACAAAAGTTATTAATTTTCACTTCAGCAGAGACCAGTGTCCCAATTAAATCCCATGATAATGCCTGACTGACTGACTGACCTCATTATGGCTAATGCTTATTAGTCCTGCAGAGAGGATAACATCACACACTGTTAAAATGGCTAAATGAGCACATACAACTATTCAGCACGATTATAATTTACATACATGACTAATTTTACTCCACCAGTCCTTGTCTGGTGAAACTAATGCTGTAAACTCCTGTCACACAACAAGATAGCCGCTGAGAATTTTGAACCTATCATAAAAACAGACCTGAGGTGATTTAAAAGAAAAAACACCCAGTTAAATCCTGCCTGCCTACTTGAAAAACACTTGTAAGTACTCATACTATGAGTATTTCAACTGGTAATATGCTTATTCATGTTTCTTTTTAAAAAGTAATTACTTCATTTTCTTTAATGTCCAAAATAATGGCTAAGATCAAACTTTCCTGATTTTTACATGCCTTACAGTTTAACTCCTCTTCATTGCAAAGGGCTGTGTTTTTACATTTTCTTAGAAGGTGTTAAAATGTAGTGTACATAGCAATTTTGCAATCAGAAACTTTCCCTCTGCCTCTTCTAACAGTTCCTCTCCTGGAAATCACTTAAACCAAAATATTTTATTAATATGTTATAAACTGCAGAGAGCACAAGTTTCAATAAGTCACCTATTTTGACAGAGCCCTTCTGAAAGAATGGCTGCATTTTTCATGTGCTTTTAAAAGGAAGTAGGGTAAGAAGAGTACAGTGTAAGCAGTTCTTACACCCTTTCATTATGATTTTAAGTTGTTATAAATACATACATCTCATGATATGAAGCATGTACCAATACTCCATCTTCAAGATTTTCTGTGGGTTTATTGCATCCTTTTCCCACAGGACTGTATATTTGGCAAAGAACAGCAGTGAAGTTCTGTCTCCCAGAATTTGGTTTGTTCAGAGACAAGGCAGTATGAACTTTCAGAAAAGAAATTGACGAGACAGGACAAGACTCATAGGTGCTGGTAGATGAAGATAAATAGCAACACCCACTACTAAAGGTACACACATATGCAATCTTACCAGAGCCCGGTGAGGGCCTAGATTTTCAGGTTAACAAGGTTAATTTTCTCAGACACACTTCAGTGTCACCACAGTCTATGTTACCTTGCCTTCCAGTAAGATTTATCCTGTAACAGTGTGGCCTTTTTGAAAAAAGTGCTTCTGAGAGTGCTGAGCATTGGCTTGGAGGTCCTTCTTAAAAGCAAAGTCAAGGTCAGTCAGAGAAGTTGCTGATACTGCATAAAGGCTGCATGCATGGGAATGGCTGTGAGGGCAGAGTCCCTTTCATTGTATCGGTTCCTTCCCCCTTTTTTTTGTCATTCATAAATCCCTTAACTCACAAGACTGGGTTGAGTCTTTCAGTTTTGTTTTCAACCACATTTTCTGCATTCATTGCTTGCAGTCACATACCTCACAGTGATGCCTTCGATATACTTCTTGCTCAATACCCATCTTAATCACATTTCATCTTCTGTCATTACCTTGGAAAGGAATATAGCTGACATTGTGTACAAAAATGAAGTGCAAATGCAGCAGAAAATTAACTCTCAGACATATACGATAGATGTTGCATGGCTACAACTGAGCAAAGAATTTGGCCCAGCATGTATGTAAGTAAAACCTGGAAAGTGCTGAGAGATGCTAATTAAGTTGATAGTGCATTCTTAATTTAAAAATAAGTATTTGTCTTTTGTCATTTAACTGTCATGTTCCATTTCCAGTGTTGTGTTATGTTCACTAACAACATGATGAGACATTACATAGCATGATCCTTCACTATGTAAAATAAGCCAAGCAACTGTGAATACATTAAAGAAACATCTGATCACACCATGATTTATGTAAACAATTACTCCAAACAGAAAATAAGATACTGTAAACCAGATCTTTAGTCCTGGCAGAAATCATCTCCATACTCTATTTTGCTGCCACTTTTAATTGTTGTTTTCCATGCTGAGGGAGTGAGGGAGGGACGGAGGTGCAGAAGGTGTGGAAGGAAGAAAGGAAGCAAGGAGGGAAGGAGCACAGTTTGGACACAGGGAAAGAACACAAAATCAGTACAGGTAAAAGACCAAAAGGACTATCTGGAAGCTACATACAGTGAGGAACAGAAACAACTATAATTCTGACTTTAGGCTAGCAAGGAGAGTCCAAAGACATATCTGTGGAAGCAGTGTTATGCACATAAAAGCAGAAGAGAATTAAGTAACAAGGTATATAAAGCAGCTGGAAAATAGAGAAGCAGATAAAAGGCCATAAGGAAGGGGAGGAAAAACTGATGAAAAATGAATGTTCATGAATAGTCCAGGTAAAGGCCTTGTATATTTTGGATACGCTGGGACAGATAAGTAAAGCAGATCTTGTGCTCAGGAAGGTTTGAGAAACAAAAAAGAGAGGGGAAATAATATGAAAATAAGTTTGTTCTTTTTCAACATCTCAGAAGTCAAAGTGCTACACTGTGGAATCAAGTGAAAAGGAAGTCAAGGAATTTGTAAAGAAGACTTATTCATCTGGGGTCAGTCAACTGTTACAATCAGATCATGTCAGAAGCCACGTGGACAGAATGTGGCTGTAACAACAGTGATTCAGAAAGGAACACTTTTGTCCATTTATTTTAGAACAGTAAAGAAGAGCAAAAAGGTCACAAACCAGTCATGGGAGTTGAACCTAAATAAACTGCTTCCTTATTAGTTCACTCTCAGCCTTTAGGGATGCCTTCAGCACTCCTAGAAGTGTTTTCTCTCTGGTCCTTGTCACTCATGAAGCCTTTCTCAAACACCTGTTCTGAGGAAATAGCTTGCTGCTTCCATTTGTACTGTATGGACTTACAACACAAGCTTTTCACCCCAGTGTGTGTTCTTCCTCTACTCTTCACTCGCCTCTGCAAGCACTTGCTTGATACATGAAATCATGGGATGAATCTTTTGAGTTAAACACTTTCTATAAAGATTGCAGTTCCTTTTAAACACATATAACTGGAGGCCACTGCAAGAATTGCTGTCTGGAGCTGATTCTGCTGTGGTGGATGAAAACAATCTGACCTACACATCATCTGAACTGTGTAAGATAAGAGTGGAAGGAGAAGAAAATAGTGATGGTGCATGTTGGTTTTAAGCAATATAAGTGGAAATTGAGAAAAAGAGGAGGAGGGAAGTACTGTGTGCAGGCTGAACATTGTGCTAGAATTCTGTATACAAATTACTGGAAGAAAAAACTGGAAAAGGAGGAAAGACAGTACTTCCTTTCAAAATTGTTTCCACTGTGAAATTAGAAAAGAACCTCCTGTAACAGAAAAATAGCCTCCCTTCCACCACCTTTGGTGTGGAAAGTGGTACGTACTGATAGAAATACTATGCTACAGGTCAAGTAAAGATTAATCTATCCCATTGAAACTGTAAGGGGAGTCTGGGTAGGCAGTAAGGAATCATTGCATTTGGAATAGGTCCAGAATGCAGGGGTTAATGCACCCATTCTTGCAAAATATATTGTAAGACATTTAATGAGCTGAGTGGTCAGTATCAAATCTTGGAATGGTGTCTAAATGCTCTCCTGACATCATTCTGAGCTGTGGTTCAGCATGGACTAGGGATGAGAGAAGGGAGAGAAAAAAAGGAAAATGCCACCTACAGTACTGACTTGCCAACACCTAATAAAGAACAAGGAAATGAAAAACTAATTAAAGGTGAGGAAAGGACATGTGAAAAATTTTAAAAATCAAGTCCAGGGTGGACTGTAGAAGGGACTGGAAGGAATGGAAAGGAATGGAAATAATTGAGGAAAGAAAAAAAATAAGAAAATGAAATCTGAAGAATGGTAAATAGCTTGTTATCTATATAAAGATTAACAAGACTTTAAAAACCAACCAATGAACCAAAACACAAAAAAGCACAAAAACCAAAACAAAACACAGCCATAAGAAGATGAGGATGAAAGAAAGAAGAGATAGTTGGCCTCCAGGATGTGGCAGGAGTGATTTATTGACAGAAGACTTCACTGTGGAAAGAAGAGAGAGAGAAAGAGAGGGAGAGAGAGAGAGAGAGAAAGGGAGAAATTAAATTAATTCTTCCCTTCTGTGTTCACACAGGAAGATAGGAGACAAATGCCAGGAACAGACATAAATTTCCCTGGGGTAGAAGATGAAATGTTGAAGAAAATCAGGATCATGTCAGATCAGGTGATTGAGAAATTAGAACTTCTGAAGACTGACAGAACTTTACAGTCAGATTTGTTCCAAGAAAAAACAGAGAATGAAGGATGGGGTAAAGAAATGAAGGAAATCTTTACATTGTATTTTGGTTCAGCAAACCTGGGGTAACATGGTTCACAGAAAGTTCAGATACTGTTGAACCAAGTACCTCAGGAACTGCAGGATCTGTGTTTCATATTGACTGTGACTCCACTCTAGATGGACAGAAAGCAGGGGAGACTTCAAAGGTTTTCCTCACAACCACGGAGGTCACTGTCCGCCTGTTTGCTCACTTTTATGTACCTGGCACTTGAGATCTGCTGGCAACCATTTCAGTGTGGCTACAGTGACAGGGTGGGCCAGTAACTTCACATTTGGGGTGTCAGGAAGAACTGTGTTCCCTCTACCCTTTAAATCAACATTGTAAATGTGTCAACATCACCCATAGGAAGCATTAGAAAGTGCTATTTTAAAGTGTTTAGAAGGCAGCTTGGATTTTTTCCATTTGAGCTTTGTGTAAACAAGGGTTTTCTACAACCTGGGGCTCCTGTGAGAGGTACCCAGCCGTCTCAATTAGAAAATATATGTTGGAAAATACATGGCAAAACCAGAACCAGAAAAGACTGCTGTATTTGCCATGTACACATCTAGATCAAATTCAGGAGTAAAACAGTAGCCAAACCTTGCTAGAAAATAGTTGTAATGGGATACATTTCATGCCATATTTTGACATTTAGTACTTGGAATATTCTGCACTGAAGGAAAAGAAAGGTATGGAACAGTCTATATGTGACTGGGTGTCAGATTAAAAGAGATGGAGCAAATTTGAGATTGTTTGGAAGTTTGATTACTCACTACTTCTCAGAAAATTACACTCTAGTTATTTCTTTGGCTGCCGCTTATGTCACCCATATGTTTCCTAGGGTTTAAAAGACTTGCACACAAAAACGCCAAGCTGAAGGAAATGGGACTGACATGCTGCAAGAGACTACATAATTAATACCAGGGCTTTGGGTGGAGCAGGACAGGACTGCTCCAATCATTTGTTTTGTCCTGCTCATTTATTACCCATAGTATGAAACAGCTGTAATTCTTTAGCAACATGTAAACAAGATTTCTGCCAATGAATTGCAAAGAACCTCACATCACTGATTGTTGCTCTGTGTCTTAGACTGCAAGGTCTGCCTCAGACACCATCTTAAGGAGAAGATGCTGTTCATGGCTTTGCTTGAGGGTAAGAAAATATCACAGCCCTATGGTCTGAGTAACTGTGAAGTTTCTACTTTGCCAGGGCACTCAAAATTCCCAGTATTATAAGATTTCAGTAAACATTTTTTTTTTATGTAAAAGGCAATATAAATATAGGTTGTTCATGGCCATGCAGTCTCACACAGCGGATTCCCATTACAACTGCAAGAGACTTTTAATTTTTTGTCTCATCTCAGCAGAGTTGTTATGAAATGTCTACAACCCATTGGAATGACAATGTCTAAGTATTTAACAAAATCTCTTAAGATAAAATTTTTCTAACCTGGATTATTATACAGGGCTTTCCTCTTGCACAAATAACTAGTTGCCTGCACAACAACCAAATTGCCTTATGTAAATCTGCAAATAGCCAGCAAGCTTCTCTCTCTGCACATTACCTATGCATGCAAATAAGTCTTTTGAGAATAGCTCCATTTTCACTTCTACATACATTTATATGCAAGAACAGTCAGATTCTTGCTAATATTATCTAAGAAGGTTGATCAAATACTGAAAAGTTACAGGATTAATTGTTTTTCCTTTACAAACACAACCAAAGACTGAGATTCTTGTATATAACTGTGTATCACTTTCACTGGAAGCAGGAAGCTTCAAATGAAACTGCTGCGAACAGGACAACAAAGCTCATTATTTTAACCTTTGCCCTGTAGTCTGTAAGTCAAAGATCAAAGTTCCCTAGTTCCAAAGTTGTTTGCATACAGTCATTCAACAAAACACATGCTTTCAGGGAATTTCTTTGTAAATACAATTATAATGTGCAAAACCCAGCAAAACAAATCAGTCTCGTATGTTCATGTTGAATGAAGGTTAAAATCATTGGTCATTCTCAGTTTCAGTTTCCTGGGGTTTGGGTTTGCTCTCTCAGATAATAAAAATTGTGCTTTGCAGAACAAAGTGTGCAATAAATAAATTTAGAAGAAAGTTTAATTGGTAGTTTCTGGGAGAACGTGAGTGTTTGAAGTACTTGCACTATGCACAAACTTGATATGATTGTAATAATGTCTGCACAAAAGGGGAATCTTATTGTTACTTTCACCTACGGCAGGAAAGTCTGTATTTTCTCAGTAAAAGTTTTCAAGAACACTAGGCACAAAAATGTTGTGTTAGCTCTTGGCAAATCTTTTGTACTGATGAAGATTTCTGTGACTGTTTTTGGAAGTAGTGACTTAAGGCTCATTACATACTGCTAGTTTAGTGAAGACAAATGTAGTAGGTAGTTTTTCACCTATCACCTTTAAAAGTGGATTGAATGCATTGTGTTGTGTGACCAGAGAGCACACTGCTGACAAGAACCCTCAATTGCTGCCTGAATTTTTACTGCTTGATTATCAGCAGATCTGTGTGGAGCCTGATGTCTCTTCTAAAGAGCAGCAGCTCTAAAAGTGCACCACATCCTTCATGATGACATAGACAGCGAATGCCTATTGCCAAAGTAATATCCTGAAGGAGGACACAAAACACTGGGGTTTTTTTTGTACCTTCAGTGTCAACGAGCAGATTGTGCTTCTGCATGATGTTAATCTAATTTGAGAAAACAGATTGTTCAAAACATCTTGTCATTGCTTATAGTGCTGTAAGCATAAATGTGCTATATTTTCAGAATGCAATCTGCAAGAACCTCAGTTTGTGTGTTTAAAATTGTGCAAGATTTGCAATAAAGTGCAAAGACAGTTGTTTTGCACTTGTTCCAGTGCCAGAGGGACTGAGGAAAAAAATATTCTTCAAATCCTACATTTGAACCATGCCTTTCAAGGAGCTGAATAAAAACTTTAAAATAATGGTGTGTTTCTATGGGTTTTTTTCTGCAAAGAATAATTTATCAAAAGTTTTATGGTGGGAAAGAGTAGATTTCATTTTATTCTTCAGATACATAAAAAAGAATCCAAATTCTAATACATTTTTGCTTCTCTTCACAGAATACTACTAGAGATTTTATATCCTAATAAGTATTTTGCTCACAGGGTCTCTCTACTAGATCTGGATTTTTGCAAAGTTTTTAAATTTTTCCGTATCTTACCTGCTTCTAAAATGTAGCACATTCCTATTCAGCACTGGAATAAAAAGTACTTAAATACCAGAAGAAGCTCTGGTATTTCTGGCCACAAGTTCAGCTATGAAGTCTATGAAATCTTCCAGGGAAACCTATCCTAGCTAAATATCCAGCCCAGTTTTGCAGACTCAACAGATGTGGATGGTTCAAAAAAGCATCTGGGCTTTTGATGTTTACATAAAACTGAATGCTGATTTTCTGAGGTTCCCCAGACCTAGAGACCTCCCTGCACCTACTGACAAATTCTGACTGAAACCTGAACCATTTGTGACTAACCAGTATCAACTATCTGAACCAAAACCTGGGACAGAAACCATTTCTGCCGTAAAACTTTTTCAAGTCATGAGGCAAACCCAGCATTTTGGCTACAACTCTGATTGCTGTCAGGGGCTAACACTTCAGCTGGGACAGATGACAATTACACCATTGACTTCCTAGATTTCTGGATTGCTTTGAAGTGAATTTATCACTTACTGAATAACAATATCCTCACAAACAA
>VZTB01015677.1:64868-89531 GCA_013397245.1 Thryothorus ludovicianus
GCAACTCTCTTAGGCCCAGTCCTGCTTTCACTGATGTCAACAACCAGCATCTGTTTTGTAATAAATAGGTAATAGTAACAAGCATTTCACAGGGAAATGTGGGCTTGCAAAGGAAAGGCTGGACTTCTTTTAGAGACAGACATTTAACAAAATAACATTTAACCTTTATTGGACTTACATAATCTTTTCAACTTCCCACTAGATAGAAGGTCCCTGTGATGCTTGAATGAAAAACAAAGTCAAGAAACTCCCTTTCATATTGCAATAAGAGGGATCCAAATTAGTTGATGTAAAATCTAGATTAATTTTATAACATTGGATAGGAAAGCAAAGGGGCATCTAATTTGAATGTGAATTGTGTTGTCTGTTTTGCAGTCCAGAGAAACTTCCTTCCCTTGGAGTGGAGACTGCTAGACTTAGTGCTGCTCTGTGAAGGTGAGGAACACCTTCACTCTTGAGCCTTTGAGTTTTATGCAACTGACCTGCAAACCTTTACACATATCAAACAGTCAACTACAAATAAAGTCTCTGTCAAATAGGTTTAGTCACTTACTCAAGGTGATATAGCAAATAAATAGAAGAGAAAATGAAATCAAAGATATTTCTGGTTTCCAGATTTATGCTCATTCCATCAGGTCAGGTTGTAGCCAACACCACATTGAAAACACAAAAGCAATATATACAATAGTATCTTTATGGTTCCACATTACTCTCACATGCCATAACCAGATCTCTCTAAACATACTTCCAAGTTCGCTAAGTACCAGTTTATAGGGTTTAGTGGTTTTTTTTTAAAAAGAATTTGTCGTCTCGAGCCTTGAAAAGACACAGTATAGCTTGGACTGCCCAGAATGCCTTCAATTTTACTATACAACTAGGTTAGATCTCTTGGGATTTATATTCTTTCTTATACCTGTGTTACAGATAAGCTATCCACCAAATTGTTTCTTCCCTGTAGCTCAAAGTACAAGATAAAATTCCTTCCACCTGTTGGGTAGAAAAATTAATGTATAGAAGCTTATGTTGGTTTTGGTTTTCTCTTGAATTTTGCTAATAAAAGCACAAGCACAATAGTTTTCTTATTAAAAAAAAATTATTGCTGAGGTTTATAGTATGCCTTTACCTTGAAGGAATACAAAACACTTTTCAAATTGCAGCTTGGACCTGGCAAGCTTCCATGCCCTCACAGCGTCACATTGACTTGAATGATGTTCCCAACACATAAAGATTTCTCCATATGGATTCACTTGCAGATCTGCCCTCAAGGCACAATTTGTCCCTATGCCAAGAGAATAAAAGAACTTTGAAGAAAGGAAATTTTATACATTTTGGGTCAGAGTTTCCACCTGGGCTTTGTTCCTTATGGAAGAACAGGGGCTGTGAGTTTCTAAAGTGATGGGTCTTCTAGGATCTGAAGAGCCCAGCAATAGAACCCCATTCCTTTTTTGGCCCTAATACAGCACTGATTTCTGAATAACCACATTGACTTTCCTGTATACTTCTGCACATGAAATGCATGCTCTCCTGCATGCTGCTCCCATTCACCTGAGGGAGTACGCACACTCACATGTCATGCAGTTTCCATTCCTGGCATTGGGGAGGATGGCATTATTCCCTGCTCAAGGGGATGCTGGCAGTTCTAGGGATGACAGTAGGATGACTAGATTCTAGTATTGCAGCTGAGAGTCTGTCCTCAAAGGAAATATGCCTCAACAGATGACTGAGCATAATCTCAGCAAAGGTCCCTGAGCAGTCTTCCACAGAACTGAGTGATGGGGAGGACATGTGCAGCATCAGTACCTTACCCATACTCCTTCCCTGAGGTGAAACTTAAAAATGAGTTTCTTCTGCTCTCCAAAAGCAGAAATAAATCCAAGTATTTAATAAACAGTGTTCAGTCTGTATGACACTCTGTAGAAATCAAGCCACCCATTGATAGGGTAATCTGATAAGTAATGTACCTAATTTCTGTCATGAATGAAGTTTAGCGGCCTGAACACACAGATTAGGATATCTAGATTAATATACCTAATCATTTTTAGATATTGCATTAAATATCTGAAGATTATATGGGCAAACACTTTTACTTTAAGCTAATTTCCAACTACAGCCCGCATATAAGCCCCAGATGTTTGTTCACTGCATTTTTTGTGTAAACGTCATGCATAACCATTAGTATAAGTAATTGGTCATGTACTACATATGTAAGTGCATAAGCTGCAAAAACAGTTTCAAGCAGTCTTCTACACTGAAATTGTTGTTGCAGGTAGGAAGCAGATAGGTCCACCTCATTATTTGAGGGTCTGAAGAGATCACAGAAGTAATAACCCTGTCTTTAGCATGGAAGGGTTAAAATCTTAACAATCTTCTTGCAAATTAGCAACACAAAGAGCAAATTCTTAAGTTGGACTTCTGAAAATTGCTTGCAGGTGTGACATAGTGCTGCTTGTCCCACTCTAAGTTTATAGTGAATTTCTGTTAACTTGCAGAGCCATTCCATTTAGTAAAAACATTCAACAAATGTTTTCACACTGTTCTAGAAATAGTCAATATATGATTTGTAGTGGGAAACATAAAATACTCTAGATAGGTAAAATACTCTATCAAAACAAATGTATAAAAGTGTATTATTTTAGACTACATTTAGTGCAAGAAATATGCACATCCACTAAAATCCCCTATTCAGCCTTTCTACTTGAAGCATGTGTTCATTAATTGCTTGGGTGTTCCACATTGTCTTAACTAGCAAGGAGCATCCTAGCTGAATATGCTCCCCACAAACACCTCAGATCAATGCAGTGGTAGGTCTCCTTTCATCCCTAGTCCAACAACCCCCCTCCAAAAACAGAGGTCTTTTGCAGGCACAGGGCCCTGATTTATGTTTAATGCAGCAGTGTTTTTACTGCTTTTGGCACAAGATGTTTGAAAGAGGTGAAAAAGACACACAGGCAAAAGTCTGTTTAGAAAACAATTCCAACATAAGCACCATATGCCTTCAACTCATAGGCTCATTTCCAGGCAAGCCACCACAGCAAGCATAACAATTAGCCCAGGTTTAATTTTTTTTCCTTAAGAAGTGGATAGGGGTGTGGGGGAGCAAGTGAGTGGGGAAGAGTTGTTTCCTTGCTATATGATTTTTTTATTACTTTGTTGTTTTTTTAAACCTCTTTTCTTTCCTTCTGCTGGTTTACTGCCTTGTATCTACTCCTCAGGAGTTTAAAAGACTCAAGTATTATTGGGTTTTTAGTGTATATTTTCTAATTGTGTATGAGTGTGTGTGCAGGCTTGTGTTGAAAGTAGCTAAACCCTCAGGTGAGAAGGAGCAGGCTGGCTTTTATTGACACTGGTCCATTGGTAAGGATGACAATTTGCACCAGCAGGGACTGTGCCTGCATGTTGTCCCATTCATTCTAGAAGTGCAGACACCACTCGTGTTGCACATAATTTTCATATTTGGTCAAACCTTTTGACATGAAATATATTTATGTGAACTGAGAAGAGAAAGTCCACATTGCTAGAATAAAGGTAGTAGTTACAGCAGTAAAAACAGAATTAACAGTTTCGTTGCCCCTTTGTTATGTCTACGTTATTGGTAATCAGGATAAAACCCTTTATTAGCTTCACCAAAATGAGGCTGAGAAGACCATGTTGGGGCACAAGGGAGATATGACTTTATACAAGACTGTTATTACTATCTCTACAAGAACTGAAAAGCTAAAGGCTCCCAACATTCAAGATTGAAGTTGTTTTTATTTTTCCAGTAATTCAAAGTCCTCTGATGTCTGGAGCTTTAAAGGAGCAGGAAGCAAAGAGACATCATCATCATCCTTGTGATTCACAACAAGAGGAGGTGCTGCTTAACCATAAGTAGTAGTCATTATCATCAGGCACCTGGAAAAAAACTACAGGATTTAAAATTTAAACAGCATAGTATATACAGCTACAGATAATCCATTCCTCTAGCACAAGATGTATATCACCATTATTTGATCAGTAATGGCTGAAAGAGCTCAGTTTCACTTAAATTATTCAATGAATAATAAACTATTTTTGTAATCCAGTCAAAATATAGAAAAATATATTCACTGAATATCTTTTGCACTGAGTCTCAAGAAATGAATTGCAAATAAATTTTGAGGTTTCTTGGCCAGTTCCACTGCATTTAGGCTGTAGGTTCTCCCAGGGTACCCATGCTTTTACTAGTGTACCATCCTAGGGTGAAGGAATAACCACCTCTGAGAGCATGTGAATCCATGTTAAGCTTGCTGCTAGATCTGCAGAAATAAACAAAATTTACGTTAGGAGTGAACGAGTCTGTAACAAGAAAAGCCTCCTGTATTCCCTCTGTCATGATCTCTACTTGGAAAATATAAAATTCTATTCCAGGCCTTAGTGAGGGACATATTCTTTCTTTTTTGGGGGAAAAAAGAAAAGGAGAGAGTAGAAAAATTCAATAAAATTAATACAGAATGGGGGTGGAGAGGAGGAGGATGTATGGAAATGTGGTCCTTTCCTTTTTTTGTCAAAAACAAATTGAAAACCCCAGAAGATAATGACAGTGACATCATCTGCCCAAAGCTCTCAAGACACTTTACCTACATCAGCTGACACTTCTGTCACTGAGGAGAGCATTATTAGCAGGAATTTAGCTCAGGATTAACAGCATGCTGGGAAGTAAGTTGGCACATTCACAACCATGGCTGCCACACCAATTGAGGAGTTTCCCGCTCTAACAGTGTAATCCTCCTTGGACACCCTCCTCCAAAGTCCGGCCTGACAGTACACAATCTTAAGAAAGGATGAAATTAGGTTTGTTTTAAAGATAGGATTTCTTCTGTGAAAAAAGCCAGTAACCCTTTTGTTCAGTATTTCATTTGTTTTGGAGCAACAGAGATGTCAACCAAAGGAAAAATGAGACAAGATGATCCCAAGATAAGTAATTTCCTCTACTGTGTGATGACTGTGCCAGAGTGCTCTGTTATACCAGTAACTACAAGGGGAAAATATTTGTGACAATAACAGTATGACACCAGAAAAGAGAAGAGGCGTGGGAGGAAAAATTTCTGGAATGAAGAGAATTAGCTAGGGGTCAAGGGCTGGGAGCATGAATGGCAAGGTGGAAGCATAAAAAGAAACACATCTGGGGGAGAGTTCATTTCTGGGTTTTTTTGTTGTTGATTTTTGTATTGGGCTTGTTTTTTGTGGGTTGGTTTTGGTTTGCTAGGTGTTTTATGTGGATTTTTTGTTTGGTTTTTTGGAGGGTTTTTTTAAATTTTTATCTTGACATTTTAAATATTGGGGTTTTATTGCTTTCCTTTATTTTTCTGGAAACTGGAGATGGGTAACTTGGGTTTGGAAATTAAGATGCAGACCCAAACAATACAGTACTGCTAGTGCAAAATCAAATTTTCCTGTCTCTGGACTCTGCCTGACTTGTCTTTTACAGCCTCTGGCCCTTCTTTGCCCCACCTGCCCTTCAGCCACATTTCAGTCTGTATCTGGACAATACTTTGTGTAGGTTCATGAAATCCTATCAATTCACTCTTTTCTTTTCAAAGCATCAGGCCAGCAATCTGTCTGCCCCATTGAGTACAAATTCATATGTCCTCCTGCCTCCTCACCCTTTTTCGTCTTTTTTTTTTCCCTGGCAATTAAAAAAGTAAAATCCAAGACCAAAGAAATCAATGTTTACGGATTTGTAATAAGTTTCTTTCTATTTATTTATTTATTTATTTCCTCTTCAGTCACTAAAGAAGCAGCAGCAACTTGCAAGGAGCAGTTGTTGCCAGAGGGTGAATCATAGCTATATTGATTTGATTATGTAAAAGCTCAGAGGAACCTAAAGCCAGATACAGAAATATCTCATAGTCCAAACCCTGTGGGACACACACTAGTAAAAAAGCAATCTTTATATTGTTCCTGATAAAAGCATCATTAGTTTCCTCACAGTGAAACCATTTCTCTGCTGATACAGTATATGGTTTTCCTTTTCTCTAGAATCCACTCAGACCTAATTAACACTCAGTTATGAGACTTCAGGTTTCCTCTGGAGTGTGCACTTTGAGGCTGCTGAGAGCGTGGGTGCACAGTCCTGAGCATCTCTGAATCACCTGCTCTCCCCTCTGCAGAGCAGGGGGCTGGCCTCGGGGGCTGGAGTATGCTGCACTCGGGTTTCAGCACCCTCTCTTGCACTCTCATTTGGCTATTTGGTGGAGCTGAAAAGGCCCAGCTCTGGCACCACTGCTCTGTCAGAAAACATTTCTCACTCCTCTCCCTTGTTTTATACCAAAACAAAGGCACAAAATAGCACAGGCACACGGACCTGCACAGATATACTGGTATCCAGCTTGTCATAACAAAATGGTTGCATGTGTGATTTTCTGAAGAGTCGCTGGCTTCTGGGGGGAGCACTCCTCTGCCATAACTGGGCTGGAAAAAGCAAGGGCAAAGAATCTAAACTAAAACATCATAGAGAGCTAAGGCTCTCATAAATATTTTTATTTATGCTCCTACAAACCATACAGCTAATATCTGGTCAGACTGAAACTAAGATAGACAAATTCATCAGCTCCAGGTATTTCTGTGTATGGTGCAGGAAGAATACCACCCATTTTTTTGAAACCAATCTTATTAGTTCATGTCTTCATTATAGAAGAAAGATGTATTCTTAGTCAGTCTGCTTCATTCACCTCTGATCCTCTTTCTCATCAATTTCAGTCTTCTTTTGGCCCATCCAGAGCAAAATGCCAATGAACTTTAACATGCCTTTTTCAAATTTGCAATGTGGGACTTGGGTGTAAGGTAATGTAAAGTGTTACCATGACACTAAAGGTGATACTAGACAGATATGGCACAGCTATGCTTCTTGCTAGAGTACCATGTGCTTCAGAGAGGAAACTTCATGTAGGTGAGACGAGGGAAAGGACAGGAAGACTCATTTCAATGTTTGCACCTGTCTTCTCTTCAAATCAATGTGAAGACTCCTCTAGGAAACTTTCAGACTTCTGGGAGTTTTGCTGACAACTCTGAAGGATTCATACACATACAATTTGAAACAATGCCAGAAAACTCAAAATGTCTAAATGTGATGAATTGGGGGGATCATTTTACCTAGTCGCAAAAGCCTTTAACTTTATTGCAGTATCACTAACATAACAATGTTTCTGTCCAGTACTCTTGAATTGCCAAACAATTCGGATTACTATAAACCAGGAAATTATCCTCTTTTTTTGTCTCTCTGTCTCTCTCAAAGAGTACAATTCATGTCTTTTTCTTTCTCAGAGCTGATCCATTGGCTGCAATCCTGGCTGATGTATGCCTTGAACTCTTCTATCTGAAGACACCACATACTACAGACAGGCCAAAGCACAACATTCAGGAGACGTAAAATCCAGCCTGCAGAGCACTTTGCATAACCAGTGCTTGAGCAGAAAGGCTGTTCACATAACTTATTTATTCAGCCTACTATTTGCAGTGGTTTTTCCATATCAATACAGGAATCATTTCAGCAGTTTCAGGTCTCTTCACCTGATTCTGCAGCACCCACAAAGGTAGGGATATGACTGTATAGTACATCAAGTGTAGGACAGCAACGTATCTGCCTGGCTGATTTGTTCAAGTAGGATGGATCACTGCTGTTCATATCCCTCTCTGTCTTCCATTGCAATGTGGTGCTGAATTCCAGAGAGTGCCACAAGACACTGCCCTCAGCAGGTTTCTCTGAAGGTTCCTCTGAAGAAAACTTTAGGTTTCTCTGGGTTGAACCTGGTGCATAGTGTCTGGATTTCTTATAGCACAAAGGTGAAAACAAATCTCATGAGAAGAGAGCTTCAGTCATTGGAGAAGCAAGGGATTCACCTGTCTTTTACACATTAACATAGGAAGTTTCTATGCATTATGCATTAAAGTGCATTATGATATGGTGTTTTTACTCTGAATTCTGTATACATTTGCAGTTGAACCACATGAATTAAGTCTTGTTCTAACAAACTCATGTTCTTTGGTGGTTTTAATTGTAACTTGAAAGAAGACTTTACCTTTTGCATGACGTTTGCAATTTGAGTGATCTGCTAGCATGGCCTATAGCATTACAAATCTGTTCAAATCATCCATAGACATTTGTCTCTTCCGTTTTCTCACCACTCAAAACCTCACTTGTGGCCAAGAGAATTGCTCACATTTGATGGATGACATGTGATTTGAACATATATGTGCTAAAACCAAATGTAAGACTGCCTGGATCCACTATCTCTGAAGTACTCAAAAAACTTGACCCAAGAGCAGCTGATATGTTCAGAAAGAAGATAAACATGTAAACCTTGTGTGAGAGAGAGTAAAAAAGCCCAAACTGTTTTTTAAGCAAATGCTGCAGTTTGGGAGTAGCTGACACAAAATTTTGTTTTTAATAGATTTACTGACTGAAATACTTTTTAATTAGAAATGTTTTAATTAGAATTCACTTTCATACATTATAAACCAAAAAGAGAGAATTCATCTTAATTTATCTGAAAACATAAGCATTTCTGTTTTAGAGAGAACTTGTGTTTTCCAGTCACTGGAATTAAGTTATTATGATTGTATTTCTTGTCTCTAGCAATCTGGGTCTTCTTCTGTACAAAGGCATCAACGTAAGCACCAAAGAAAAACTGGGATCAAAACCACTGACACAGATGAAATTACAAGATGGCTCAATGGGAAACCTCATTTTGATAAGTCTTGCAACTGAAAATGTGGCCAACAGAATTGGTTAACTTTATACAACAAAAATTCATATGTTTTGGATTTTAGTCTACATCTATTTAGCGAGAAACCTTTCTTTTACAAAAGGTGTTCTCATACTGAATAATGCTAAGTTCAATGGCTTATTCTCTGCAAGAATTAATAAACCTCTGAAAAATTGCTATGCACAACAGCTTTAATAGCTCTGTCCGGCTGCTTCCCAGTCTCTACCTCTGGAAAATAAAGCAAACTCTAACTATAAATCAAGGCCACTGAAATGAAGGTCAGTTGCACATCACAGAGAATGATTTTATAGGTGGAACGTGGGCTTGCTAATTTCTAGAATAAATTATTGTGCTTTATTGAAAGCAGTTCAATTTACACATTTTATAGTTGCAAAGACTTGAAAAACAAAATCACAAGCCCTGCATTAGGCGAATTTTAACATGACTCCTTCTTTTCAAGGCAGCTATCATCATAAAATGTTTAGCTGACAATGTGCCAGGAAATCTGTTTCATTAAAATAAACACCAATATACTCATTGTGAAGTTATCTCACTTATAATATCAATGATCTTTAATAGAGTTGTTTTATTACTGGAATAACATTTCTGTCTGACAAGTCTGGAGTCAATATTTAACAGATTTAGGTCAGATTTAGCAATAGGATTTTGCAAAAACCTGGGAAGACTGAATTCTGACTGCAAACTCATAAAGTAGGTTTACAGATTACAAAATGAGCATTTTCATAAATATGCATGTCTCATAAATATTTGAGAAAAAAAATGAAATGAGATCCAATATCTAAATGATTGTCTAATTAATAATTCTTTTGATAGGGTAGTCTTGAATACATATTAAACACGTGAGAAGAAAGAGAGAAGAGAAAAAGAAGGAAACAAGGAAGAAGGGAAACAAGAAAAAATGGAAACAAGGAAGGAGAAAAGGAAGGAAGGAGAGGTGGAAAACAGGAAAGGCAGGCAGGCAGGAAAGAAGGCAGGCAGGAAGGCAGGTGAGGGAGGGAGAGAGTGAAGGAGGGAAGGAGGGAAGGAGGGAAGGAGGCAAGAAGGAAGGCAGGAAGGAAGGACTCCTCTTTCAAACAGTAGCAAGATTTTTAAATCTTACTTCTCCATTTTAAAATTTCAAAATCAGTCAAGAAGACCTTTTAACCTCATAAATATTATATGAAAGTCCTCACATGTACAGCCTGTTGCACATGAAAGATTGCTATTTGATTCCCGGCACAGTTGGGGTCCAGGGTTTCAGGCAGCAGGATTGCATGAATTTAAGAACACTTCTGCTTGAGGAAGTGTAAATCCTGAGGAAGTGGAGATTGGAGAAGCATGCTGATGATGACCCATTGCATGCTCCTGCAATTCAGCTTTGAATGGGATTTCTACACTAGTTGCTCAACCTGTAAAGTTACAGCAGAGTCAAAATGTATTAAAAGTGATTCCCAAATTATTTCACAAAAGCAAGTGACATAGTCATTCCACAGTCAATTGAAGACCTCAGTTTCCTGTAATTTGCAAATACTTTTATGGACAGTTTATTGACAGAGCTAAGAAATCCCTAACTCTTGGATGAATGGTCATTCCCTGTAGAAATAGAGAGAAGTATTTATCATTTTCTTTAGACTGTAGTTCTACTCTAAGTGTTTTTGTCACCCACACAGAGAAAAGAAATAGTGATGGCAAATAACTCATGTAGTGAGAGCTTTAGTTAGTCATCTGATTGGGCAGAAAAGCAGATTAAAGAAAGGCAACAGGCAACCCCAATATCCTCTGCACAGCTTTGAGCAGTTACATTGAAGAGGTATGGATGGAAATGCATCTCTTGGCTGGCAAAATGGAGACAGATATGTATACCAATGGAGCTGGCTAAAACCACTTTTCTCTGGAGAACGTGGCAGAGCTGTGATTCATAAACTGGTGCTCTGCCTACTGCCTAATTCCTTGAGTTGCAGTAAGATCTTCATAGTCCCTCCCACCTCACTGTTTACCCATCATTCCCATACATAAGAAATTGCATCAGAAATGCAAAGTCCATAAAATCAATGGAGGAAAAGGTTTGTTTAAGTCTGAGTCATCTCTCTAAACTTGTAATTTTCAACTTAGTTGAACCATTTTTGTTGACATTGATGAGTACTGCTATTTATGACGTTATTGTACTTGTTCACCCATGCAATTATTGACGACAAGAAATTTTTGCCTTTTCCTCATACCACATTAGCCTTCCTCATCTGTTCTCTAGTGGAAAAAGAAACTCTAAGCAGTTTTGCTTAGAATCACTCAAGAATTACAGCTTCTGCTGTATTTTCAAAATAGTTAAGAGAATGGGTTTCTTTCCAAAGGAGTGGTGTTCAAGGTTCAAGATATGATACTAAATCTGTTTTACATATAAAACAACATGCCCAGCAAAATGCAGCCAAGGTGCATTAAAAATAAACAAGAGATAAGCAAGGAATGCAGCTATTGCACTTTTCAGAAGTTCAGAAAAGGAACTCCTACCTTCATGGCTTGTGAAGAAATAGAAGTTTTGCAAGATACCAAGAGTAAGAAACTTGCTGTTTCCTGTCAGGTCCTGCACAAGAGGGACATAGAGGCATCTGAACTCATCAAGGTGGTCAAGTATTTGCCAGGGTGAGGCCAACACCTCTTCTTTGTTATGAAATATGGATCCAGTGTTTCAAGTTAAAGCCAGGAAAATGATTTCTATGAAATGCGTAAGTGCAAGAATCACATCTGCTCTCCAAAGTGTTTGCATCTAAAGTATTACCAGTTAGCTCAGAAACTATTTTCACTATAAATTAAGATGGCTGGGTTTTATGAGCACAAACGTGCATTTGTATCATTTCAGAGATGCAAAATTAGTATGCAGTTCTGATCATTTTGTAACCATAGCTGTAACCATTTTGTTTTTAATGTCCTTTCAGCAGCAAAAAGACTTTCTTTATCCAGACAGAACCGAGCTCTCAGAAAGTTGCACTGTGGGTCTCCTCAGTGCAAATTTCCCTAATAAATTTCCTTAATAAATAATAAATTTCCCTCATAGAAAATGAAAATGTGTACCTTGATTTTGGCCTCATCTCCTTAGAAGATGAGAAAAAAATCACTATCCCTAGTAAGTGGCACATACTTAGATGCTGAAGTCCAAGGCATTTTTCAAATGCTTAGGTATATTATTTCCATATTAAGAAAATTAATTAAATGTTGGAAGCAGATCCAGACATGTTATGGACATTTTGCAACATGAAACTAATTAGCAAAAGATAACTAATAGAAAGTATAACTGACTGCTCTCAAAGTACTGCTAAATTCTGTCATTGTTTTCTATAGAGATTTCATATATTTTAAGAGATGCAAATTTTTCATGGCCTTCATGAAATTCAATTATTAAAAGCATCATTCCTGAACACAAAAAAAAGCAATATCCTCAAAGTATCTTCCAGTGCTGCAGTGTAAATAAATAATAGTGCTTCACATTATTATACTTAGTAGTATCAAATTGGGGAGAAATGTAAGCAGAATGACTGTTTCTTTAATTCACTAATATTTCTCCATAAGGAGAAGGTAAAATAAAATCAAATTGTGAATTAAATTATTTCAGAAGACTTAAAACAGCAGCAGGATGGGCAGCAAAATTTGGGGTCAAATGTATGAAATATATGGCAAGTAAACATAAAATTTGTGTTTAGCACCAGAGCAGAATGAGCCCAGTGAAATCACAATGCTCACATTTGACAGCATTAGAAAACGTCATAACAAAACCACTCCAAATAACTGTAACTGCCATTTTCCCAAGCAATATAATCAGGAAATGGGTTCTACAAGATGTGAAGTTTCAAGTACCTGCATGAATTAGCAGCACTTCAGCTGAAACAGCAAAATTCTCTGCCCTTACAGTGGTGGAAATAAACTGAACACCTTCATTTAACAAAAGGAATTTTGTATTAACAAAATCCATATTAAATTTTATTTAAAAATTAAACAAAAACAATCAAAAAGGATAATATACTATATTTTTGCATGTACCTTACCACTGTAGGTTAATATTAGCTCTGTTTCTTCCCCGACTTTCAGGAGGAGAAATGTGATGAAAGACCATCAACACAAAATATGCTAGCTGCTGGAAGAATTAACAAATGTTTGTCAGATTCTTTTACTTATAATCTGACATGCATAACCATAAAGCTAAAATACTTTACACAAATGAGGTCCCTGCCCAACATCCTTTGCTGATCAACAGTGTTTTTTTACAAGGGTTTCATTATCATATGCCCTTGAAAAATTCTGAAGCTGAGGGGCTCTGGAGGGCATGCAATATTATTTAATAACACTTGAAGTGTATGTTAGTGTATTGATCTATGATGTGTGCCATTTGTACAGCCTGGCAATTAGTATAAAGTCCAAGCAGCTGGGATTTCTGTTTCAAATTCTGATGTTCACTTGCTATGGGACATAAGGACAATTGCTTATGTATCTGTTATGGGGGTGAAATTAAAAGACTTACACGACTTTAAAAATTTCAATTGGTCTAAAGAAGAATAGGAATCACTGGGTAAAATCTTCAATATTTTCTAATCTTGGTAGCTATTCAAATAGCTCCCAAAGCTATACTGTCTCAGTGTCTACACTACGTAGGTGCTATTTCATCTATTCTGATAAGGAATTTATATGTAAACCAATAAAAAAACCCCAAGCCTTAAAACAAAATAAAGTAAAAAAATTCTCTGTAAAGAAATAATAGGACAACACACAGACAAATCCAAGCCAAATGAAAATTAATTTTAAATGTTTGCCCTCTGCAGTACATCGCATTCACACAACCAATTAAAAGAAATGCCATCTCGTTTGGAAAATATCTATTGATTTCCCAGTTCATCAGATCAGCTTGATGTGTCCGGCAATGGCTCCTATGACATCATCAATATTTTTCTATTTAGAATAATGACTTATTTTATATGCCAAGAGCTATAAAAAAGTCTATATACATATATTTCTAAAGACATCACCTTAAAACCCATCTTGATTTCCCTTCCTAACATACAATATTTTTTATCCAACTTTTAAAAAAATTTGAGATCTTGCCATGAGATTCATTTATGATACTCAGTAAATTTGTTTAGTTTATAAACTGACCTCTAAATCATGTTTGTCCTATTAGATGCTGTCGCTCTGGCCTGCATTTGGGGTCCAAATTACACACATTTTTCTTTTAGATTATGCAGAGCACATTTCAGAGAAATTCTCTCAGCCCTGCTTCCCCCTCCTTCTTTCTTCTTTTCCTGCCTCCTATATCTTTTTACTGCTACATATTACCTCTAAATCTTTCTACAGAGTCAAAAAGGCATCCATTCAGCTAGATGTTTATTCTGTCCAATTCACTCATGTATGTTTTTTAAGATACATTTACAGCTGACTTCCAGCCCAGTTTCTAGCAATGGAAAAGAATATTTATATGCCCCGGACATAGATGTGCCTTTAATCAGACCTCTGCATAGAGCCAATTGGCATATAAAAATCAGGCAAAATCAGAGCCAGGAACCAGCAATGAGACAGTTCTCACATCTAAACCCATGCAATTCTTTCTTCTAAGATTCTCACTCTGAGAATGGGGGAAGTGGAAGAAATTCCTTATCTTTCCCACTTCTTTCCAGCCTATTAAACACGGTGGGCTCTCAAGTTCCCCACGGACATTATTTCATCATGGGCCAGGATGAAGTTTAGCAAGCTTGGAAAGCTCCCTTCCCCTGGAATTGCAGAAAAATGGAGTGGTATTGCTGTTTTTTAATATTCCTGGTTTGGACTGCTTCTGTGGAATTCAGCCTGTTTCAAAGGACGTGGCCTGTGGGACCGTGCGCAAAGCAGGCTAAAGCACAGTGTTTCTACCCTTGCAGCAGGGCTGAGGGACACGGACTAGCTCTTCTGTCACTGGCAGGGCCATCACCTACTCAAACTCCGTCTGGGGCCCGCCACGGCACTCTGAATACTCAAAACACAACACGTGGCTCCAAACCCAGTCATTTATCTTACCACTTCGGTCGTCCCTGGAATGTGGTTTGCTGACCTCTGGTGGTTATCCAAGCTACGAGAGCTGTGGCTCGCCTGTCGGACCTGAAAGTTAGAAAGGAAAATTTATTAACTCCTAAGGGGGGTACAACCAAGGTGTTAGACAGTGGGAAAAACTGAAGATTTAAATACCAAATTTCAGAAGCTACTGTCCTATGCTGCTGGCAAATTAAAGTGCAAGACTTAATCCTGTGTTGCTTTATCTTGGTATCACATTACCCAGCAAAAAGAACAGAAGTAAACAAAGCAGAGTGGTAGATTCTGTGACACATATGCTCTCATCTGGGTTGTTTCTTTTACTCTTGCTGCTTGCATGGCTCATCACTCTAATTCCTCATGGCCCTGTGTTCCCAGGGGAAGATTCTGATGTCCTTTAGCGCCAGACTCAAGGAATGCCTGCAGTTCCAGGTGCTTAAAGCCACCAAGGCTGAAGAGCAGGGTCAAGCCATGTCCTTCTCAAGGCTGCTCATAGTCTGTCCCAAGAAAACCCTGGGTAAGGCTAAGGACTACCCCTTCTGTTTTGGGCCTAAACCCTTGGTTTTCACTCATCTTTGAAAGCAAGTCTAAGGTGAAACTGAGTCAGCAACAGTGTGTGCAGGGTCTGAAGAAAGCCAAGTCCCCAGAATCATGCTCAGCTGATAGAGAGGCACTGCTTCCCCCTCTGTCCCTAACAATTCTCCCTACCACACACTGCCCAGTGAGTCAGCGAGCAGTCCAGGGTTGCATTAAATCCATTCTCTGAGAATGAAAAAAAAGCCAGCCCTTCATCTCAGACATTATTAAAGTCTGCTATGAGTCATGTTTGTCCTTGGTTATATCCCTTCCAAGGAAGTACTTTCCTTTGCTCATGGAAATGTACACTAAATATAAACACAGCTTTCTAAGTGACATTTGACCAGTTTAATGACTATACCACCTTCAAGGACACTTTCTGTTCTTATGTACTGAGTCCAGATTGTTTCTATTTGCATTTTTCTGACAGAATAGTGGATAAAACAGACTACAGTCTATTTGAGTCTGAAATAACTTCTGGTTACATGACTGCCTGAGATTTTCCATTTAAAAAGTGACAAACATTCTCTCCTTTTTCTTGTTACCAGTCAACATGCATTACTCAGTTCAACACTCTATTGTCTTATCTATTTTTCTAACTTTGTCACTGATCCCCTAAACTGTTAGCAGTGCTTCTCAGGATTTGTTGAATAACCGTGAATTATTTGATACAGCCAATACCAAAAAGGATTCCAATGAATATCCTTTTAAGATCAATCTACTGTAAAAAACTTGCTCCAAATGAATTTTTTCAGCCCAGTTCTGACTTAGATAGGAGGGATAGACTTCTATGTTAGAAAATAAGATAGCAGGTGGTCAAGAGGATAACTGGATATCAGGCTTATAGAAAATCTAGAACCACATCCACACTAACTATTCTATAAATGATATTAAACTCATGTTGTGCTAAATAAATGTAAAAATAGTGTGTGAATATGGCTTTAGGGTGAGTACCCTGACTTAATTTACACTATTTTTCTGGACTGAATTCATAAAGAATCCATAGAATACCACTCTTATAGGTGACTCTTGGGACAAATTATCTATGTAAACAGTTAGGTCTCAATTCTCTTGTGTAACCAGGTGTAAGCCAGCATTTTCAGTATCTGCTTGGTGAGACAATAGCTCATTTCTTTATTAAGGGCTGAAATTTGTCCTCTGATATGTGTGAACAGCTCCCAATGTAGTAAATGAAAGTGTCAATTAATTATTTAGCTTAGTTACAGGGGTATAACCAGAGCGATAATAAGAAGAAATTAAAAGAAGAAAAATTTAGATTGACTATCAGAAGAAAATCCCAGGCAGTAAGAGTATTTGCATATATCTCTGTCTCAGTTCTCAAAGTAGATCTGGACTACACTTCGCCCATCATCATCATCATAACATTACACAGTGCAATAATCTCTCAAGGGAAAAGAACACTTGGGAACATTTAAAGTAGATTGGAGAAACATCAGAAAATATAGCACAGAAATCAATTCCACATTAACAGGAAGATACAGTGGTTGATCTTTATCATCTTTGCATTCCACATCTTATATCTTATTTCCAGCTCCAAGATACAGAAGTCTGAGGAGGTGAAAGGAGGCGGTTGAAGTTATCAGGTAAATAAATACTTCTGCTCCTTACAACAAGTAATCTCCTATACAGAAAGTGCCTGGAGCCTACAGAACAAGGTTTGCCTTTTCTTTCTCAGCAATGAGAAGAAGCGGATTGATCAAGCCGAGGCAGTCTTATTGTTCAACCTGGAGTGTCCTTCATGTGCAAGGTACACAGTGACTGCAACTACTGGAGGCAAAGTCTGATAGTGAATCAAGGTAGTTCTGTACGTTACTGTGATTTGTGCCCATGGATGAAGGTAAGCCTTGCCCTTCCTGTTGAAGTTGGCCTGACACACAGAGAAATAGCAAATAGTCTCACTGCTGTATAATCTAACTCCAGAAATTTTACAGTCAACTTCCTTGAGATAGGAGAAGAGTGCACTACTCTTGTGCACCTTGGAAAACTAGAATACCATTCTAAAAACTGCTTCCGCTCACCTTGTCTTCAACAAAGAATATGCACATCATCTTCAGCATTTGAATAAAACATCAAATCATATGTCCTTAGTATAAAGAAGTTGAGTATCAGATGCAGAGGATAATGTGTGAACCATCCAGATCTAAAATCTGTTCTACAAATACACTCTCACATGCATATTCTAAACCATGGCAGCAGAAATGATGGCAAAGCCTTTATGTTTTCTGATAGCACAGCTCTTTGAAACACTGTTAGAGGACTCTCCATAATATCACACAGGACAAGGAATGGGACAGGGCCCCGGTGGTTCTCAATTCATAGACATGTCATACAATCCAATAAGCCAGCTTTAAAAAGGCATCCTGAATAAGGACCTGTGCCTGCAAGGGAAATTTAATTTGATTCCTTTACAGCTTGCAACAATCCAATGAAAAATTATGTAAGAACAGCATGATTCAATTTCAGCATGCTCTTGAATAACAATATTTTTTAAAAGAAAGAATTCTTCATGCACACACAGGAAAAAAAAGTTAAAAATGAAAACAAGGTAAACCAGCAGTTTTCAATCCAAACACACTGCATGGCCTAACTTTATTCACAACAGCACAGACTTCATGTGTACCATTGTTCCAAGTCAGGATATGAAAGCACAAATTATATACAATTTGATGTGAATATATAAGCTCTCACAGCTTCTGGATTTGATTTTTAGGAATAATAATGGAGTCTTTCATTTTTACCTCATACTCTGAATCAAAGAGACTGAGAAAAGAACAAATCACAAACATTACAGATTTGTGCTGCTTGGAGGTAACTAAAATATTTCTCTGCTTTTCATCATAGTTTACATACATTTTTTCACATTAAGTAGTAGCCAAATACAACCCTATGATCTTTGGGTTTCTTAAGGATACATGTAAGATGCTTGCAAGTGTGCTTCTGTGTGTGTTTGTGTAGCTGTATGGCACACGTGCCTAGCGACGGTACCTGACAGGGCAATGGAGCTGGTGAAGATCTAGACAATCGGTCATATGTAGAATGGATGAGGGCACTGGAGTGGTTTAGCTTGGGAAAAAGGAGGCTTGGGGGGGACCTTATCACACTCTACATGTGCCTGAAAGGAGGCTGTAACAAGGTGGGTTTCAGCCTCTTCTCCCAGACAGCCAGCAACAGGACTAGGGGATTTCGCCTCAGGCTTTACTGAGGGAGGTTCAAGCTGGACATCTGGATAAATTTTTTTGCTGAAAGGATGGTTAAGTATTGAATGGGCTGCCCAGGGGTATGGTGAAGTCACTATCCCTGGAGGTGTTCAAGAAGCAACTGGATGTGATGCTTGATTCCAAATGAAGGTGGATTGAACAAAGATTCGATTTGATGATCTCGAAGGTCTTTTCCCAATTAATGATTCTGTACTTCTAATTACTGTATGAAAAGTGGCATCTAAATTGACAACTGTCTGTGGATTTCTTTTACATCCAGATAAAGTAAATTATCAATCCAATGGTAAACTCAAATGATTTTATTATATTCAATATAAAGTGGGAAAAGGGACTCAAATTAAAATCATAATTGCTACTTATCTTCACTTAAGTTTAAACCTGTCCATCTTATATTCTTGTCTCTCAGTACACAACAAGTTCTGGACTGGTAATGTAAAAGTACTTTGCATCTTTTTCAGTGACTTCAGCACACAAGGAGCGAAAAAATGAGATTTATGATCCAGAAAAGAGGAAAAGGAAGTTTGAAACTGTAGAATGAACGTTAGTTTTATGCTTCTGGTAAAATTATCATCAATCTCAATAAGAATGATATTCATAATAAAGATTTATCATTAATTTTTAAAAAGAAGACTGTCTTTCATAAATGGCTGAGCTCTTTTTCAGAAATTACAGTTCAAAACCTAAAGCCTTGAAATAAAATGTAATATCAAGTGCATAATACTGCAGGAAAAGGTAAATTTTGTGATCAAGTATATAACATTGACTTGCAAAACACACAGAGCAGTCAGTATTACAGCAGAGATCCCTCTCTTCTGTTGTTCTCTTATTAACGTTTTTTATTTTAAAATTTCTTCTACAAAATTTTTTTAAAAGAAGAATTCTTATCCAGAAGGCACAGGTATTTGACTTTCTTCAGATTGATGCCAGGATGGTTTATGGCCTTATATTTATTGATACTTGAAGAAGGATTTCCTCAGACAGCCTGCCCTCACCTTTCAAGCACAAAGGCTGTCTTGAGGCTGACAAATTCCTCTAGTATGTTTTGACTGCTGATCTGAGGGTTCAAGCCCCAGAGGTGTCTATAACTGGCCTCATACTTTTGACATTTTTCTCCCCCTAATATTTAATTTTATGCCCCTTCTGAGCCCTTACTTGGGAGGAACTATATGAAAATTATCATTGCTAGAAGAGTTAAAATCACAGGGAAAAACAGCAAAACTGAGCCATGGACGAAGTGGATTACACCAAGCCATTCACCACCCAAGCAGCTAAAAGGCTTCTAGTCTTGTGGCTCATCTGGTCCAACATGGACCTGCTGTGGCTTATTTTATGTTTAGCATTAAGGTCCTTTGAATTGAGTGGGGAATGGAGGGAAATTAGCTTTTTGGTACAAATTCTTGCTGTCAAAAAGGAATTTCTGAATTGTTTCAAGGAGAAATCTAACCTGACTGCAGTGAACCTGTGGAGCAAGGCCAGTGGAGGGCCATGAAGATGGTCAGTGGGTTGAAGCACCTCTTTCATGAAGAGAGACTTAGCGAGTTGGAGATGTTAAGTCGGAGAAAAGAAGGCTCCAGGGAGACCTTAGAGCAGCCTTCCAGTGCCTGAAGGGGCTCCCCAAGAAAGCTGGACCTTTTGACAAGGGCATACAGAAATAGGATAAGGGAGAATGGCTTTAAACTGAAAAAGGGTAGGTTTTAATAAGATATGAGGAATAAATTCTTTACTGTGAGGGTGGTGAGGCACTTAAGCCATTTAAAAGCTCTGGCTACTCCATTTCCAGCAGTGTTCAAGGCCAGGTTAGATATCAAGTTGAGAAACCTGGTCTAGTGAAAGGTGTCTCATGGTAGGGAGGGTTAGAACTTTAAGGCACCTTCCAACCCAAATCATTCTATGATTCTGTAACAGGAAACAATGATATTCAAAATGTGCAGGGGAAAATATGCAACTAGAAACAGAAAAGAAGCACCAACAGGAAGTCCTCAAATTTTCAGAACTTTCCCTGGGAGAGTCAGAAAGAACAATGGAGAATGTAAAATTACTGTAGCACATTAGTGGAGCGCTGTTAAAACATAACTGTTTTTCCTAACTTAACACTTTGGCCTTGAACATTTCTGGGGATGGGATATACACAACTTCTCTGGGCAACATGTCCAGTGCCTCTTGTATTCCAGTGTGTTACTGGAATATGTAATGTTTCATACATATTCACAGTTTTGTAAAATTTTTTTCTGGTCTGGAAAACTCAGCTAAGTGATTTTTTCCATTCTCCAAGGTGCAGAATAATTTATTGAAATACAGGGAGGTAAAGGTCAGCTAGCATTTAAACCTTGGTACTGCCCTGTGGAGGTGGATGAAAATTTTGCCATGGAGTCTCATGGGTAAACACTGGGCCTTATGAAGCTCAGAACTTTCTAGCTTTAAACTTTATGAGTTTTGATTTTGATTTGTTAATGTTTTTTGTTTAGAAAATGATAGACAAAGTCAGGTTTTTCTCTCGATCTAATTCCATCTTTAGAAATATTTATCTGCAAGCAGGAATCGCCGATGATGTTAGCATCCATCTCCACCAACCTTCCATTCACAGTATCAGTCTCAAAGTTGCTGTTTGTTATAAAGGACACAAGTTATTCTATTAATGTCAAAGAATAAGTCACTTAAGCCTTTGCCTTCTGCTAGGAGTGTTGAATAAGGGTTTCCATTTGTCTTTGTCTGGCATGGCATACACAATTTGATTGAAGGATAGATGTGTAGGTTGATACTATAATTGTTTTCTGAGTAAATATTGTCATGAGAGCAAAGGATACAAAAACAATAGTTTGTGTCTGGTGACTGGTCAGATCTAGCTTGTTCAAATAAAGCATTTACATATTAATTATAGTTGTGAAAGCATTCTTTAATGGTCCTACTTAAAAGCAGACATCTACTATTGAAACTACGTTCCTTTTTATATTATTTTGATAGGCATAGATTTTACTATACTAATTTACATTGCATGAACATGCTCAGCATCTTTAGATGCTTAAGACTAAAATACCTTAATTTAGAGGAAGCTCAAACTAAATGGACAAGTTGAAGTCCCTTGTGAAGTTCTTTGACATTGCTTTATCCTTTAGAAATAAAGAGCAAATTGCCTTACAGATATATTTTTGTTTACTTAAATAAGTGTTCTATGATGTAAACCACAATTTTGAAGGTACAGATTGCTCACGTGTATTTAGAAATGTAGACTACAGAACCGTCAACCAGCAGTCATTTCTTTTCCTTTGTCAAAATATTAGTGTAACTGGTTTTATGTTTGGCAAATATACTTCACCTGACACATACTTTAGACGGAACCAGTGATTAAAGATTACTGAGCTTTTTTATTTTGTGGCCAACACAGATGTCTTCTTTGAGTATTTGTTTTCTCTTCCTTGACACCTTCCCTTTTTGTTTCAGTAGCAAAGCAGAAGCTGAATGTGAGTGGATTGGAGGAGAAATGCTGAAAATTTGCAGCCCTTCCATTGCATCACCTCCACTGGACGAAAAACACCAGGAGTGGGGTGGGAGTGGGAAAGCTGGGTGGACCACCAGCTCCTCTAGGAAATGAAAGTTCAGATCCAAGTGCAGGTCAGACCGTGCTTCCAAGTCAGGGTGTTTTGAGCAAACTGCAAAGATTTTTAGCAATTTCCCCTTAGTTTCTGCCTAGTGTTTAAGTTAGCAGAGGCTGACCAAAAGCAAACAGATAAACCTGTGACTTCAAGGAGAAAGCTAGTAGGTGCGTCTTGGGCATCACTCTGAGGATGTACAATACTTGTAACACCAAAGGCAACAACAAACCCTGGAACAGATGGAGTATATAGTGAAATTTATTCAGATTAGGCATGTAGACAATAATATATGAATAATTATTACAATGTTAAATTTGTCTTTCAGCCTAAATCACATCCATAGTACTGAATTCTCCCAGCCTCCAAGACAGTGAGTCAGTTTGTGGTAGCTCCTGAAGCCTTCCTGGTAACCTCCTGAGAGAGCAATAGTTGCCTTGAACCAGGGACTGTGTTGAAGTAGTGAAACATCATTTTACTGCATTGAACAGTTTCCTGGCAATGTTAATTAATATGAAGGTTCACTAATGAAATCCATGCTAACAAAATCCATGCCTCAGGGTTAGATAAGCTCTCAGAGCTATCTGTTCAAATGGCAGTAGTTCTGATATTGCCTCCTATACAATCTACTTGGCAGTGCATTGTTTCACCTTTAAAGCTAAGGGAAGTAGTCAGAACAGGAAACAAACTGCTAAACCCTTTGCTAAACTGTGAGATTTTAAATCTGTTCAAAACCAGAGAAACCTACTAGAGATGGAAAAGAGCACAAGTACCAAGGGAACTAAAGAGGCATTGCCAAGATGCATGAAATGCAGTTAGAAAAGCAAAAGCTCCACTTTAAAATTGGCCAGAAATGTCAAAAATTTTAAGAAAGGGTCCTTTGGGTACACAAGGTATGTAAACAGCGAGCAGAAACAGAAAGAAAATATTAGACCTCTCTCAGACATGAGAGGGGAATTAGTCACCAACAACCCTGAAAAGGCAGAAGTTCTCAAAAGTTCCTTTAACAATGTCATCACCAGCACAGTTGGGCGCCAGACCTTGGGAACATAAATCCAGGTTAATAAAACCACAGACCCATCGTCTGTTAAGGAGTATTGGGATCTGAACTTTTACAGAAGCTTGGTTCCTATGAATTCATAGGGCCTGACCATACCCATGCAGGAATGTTGGAAAGCTAGTGTCTAGTGTCTAGTGTCATTATGAGGCTTTCCATGATATTTGAGAAGTTGTGGAGGCTGAAATGTGTCCATAAGACTAGAAGAAAGCTAATGTCACCCCCATCTCTAAGGAGGGCTTAAAGGAAGACCCAAGAAATTATAGACCCATCAAGTCCACAAATTTTACCACATTCCCTGGAAAAGTTACATAATGAATCCTCCTGGGATCCATCACAAGTCAAATAAATCACATGACTGGGGGAAGCAGCGTGGATTCACCAAGTGCAAATCATGCTTGATAAGACTGAGCGCCTTCTATGACTAAGTAACCTGCTTGGTTGATGGAGAGCCAGCTGTGGACATTGTCTACTCCTATTTCTTCAAGGCTTTCAGTATGATTTCCCATAGTCTCTGGTTCCAGAATCTAATCCACTGTAGTCTGTGAGGTGAGGAACTGGCTGAAAGGAGGCACCCAGAGTGGAATGGTAAATGGCTCACATTCCAATCAGCAACCTGGCACAGCTGGGGCTCCCCAGGGGTTGACTGGGTCCAACACTGTTTCATATCTTCCTAAATTATGTGAAAGATGTGATCAAATCTACCCCGGTGAAGTTTGCTAAGGATGTTAAACAAAGTGAGGGGAGTGGATGCAGTGAAAGGGACAGCCACTCTGCAGGAAGACCTAGATAGGCTGGAAGAGTGAACCACATGAAATTTTACAAGGTCAAGTGTGAAGTTAGGCATCTAGGAAAACATAATACAGGTGTACAGCACAGGCCAGGATCTATCTGACTGGGAAGCAGCTCCAGGGAAAGGGACCTAGGGGTCCTGGAGGACATTGAGCTCAATATGAATGAGCAGTGTGCTGCTGCCACAAAGAAAGACAGTGAAATCCTGGGCTGTATCAACAAGTGCATCACCAGCATAGATGAAGAACTCTCTACTGTCAACAGTTGTCAAGCCACACCTGGAATACTGTGTTCAGTTTTGATTTTTGCTATACAGAAAAATGTGGACAGGCTTCATAGGGTCCAGAGAGTGGCCACAATGACCAGAGGACAGTAAAGCCTGCTATGTGAGGAAAGATTTAGAGGAACCCTTAACACCATGCTTCAGTATTTGAAGAAAGAAAATGAAGTCTTGCTTTTTACAAGGAATTACACAGAAAAGATGAGGGGCAATAGGTTGAAGTTTGTCCTTGGGATATCCCAATGAGACAGAAGAGTAAAACTTTTCATAATGGGAAAAATCAGCCATTGGCATAATCTCCCTAGCCCCAGCTTTTAAGGTTTGGTTGGACAGGGTGCTGGCCCATCTTGTCCAGACTGTGCTTTTG
>VZTB01015677.1:103076-121283 GCA_013397245.1 Thryothorus ludovicianus
ACAGATTTTGGGCCAGATTTGGATCTCCTGTAGGTAACTGTGTTTGATTTGCACTTTTTCACTTTAATTAATGTGGGCTTTTTTCTCCAGTCCCCTGAGCAGTATAAGTCATATCTGTCTGCATCCTTCTTCCCACTATTATTCACTTAATTCACAGGCATGCTATAAGCAAGGCACATCACAAGGGAAAAATACAAATATTTTTGGCCCAAAGGTTTTGCATCCTGCAGTCCCTACACCACTGTCATTTTGGACTATATGCATGCAAAGGCCTTTAATTTCCTCCAAGTAGTGCATAGACAAGAGGCTTTCCTGGGAAATTAGGGTTCTCTATTTGGAAGAAAGGGTGAAAGAAAAATAGGCTTGCAGGTCTTGAAGGAAGCTTCTGACTCACCAAGCTTGGCCCACTGCATCCAAAAATGACAAGGTTTGCCATGAAAGACCCTTAAAACATCTCTTCCACATATCACCAACAAAATATCACAGTAGACTTCCAACCTACCAAATGGACTGAAAGGCGGATTTTGTCACAGGAAAAAAAATGCAAGGGGTCAGAGAAACCTCCGCCTTGTAGGTAGTGAGCATTTGCCCTAACTAACCATCCAGTTGCTTTTAGGTTGTAGGCTACACTTGCCTTCTCCAGAGATGAGTGGCAGATGGGGAAGAAGTGCCTGTCAATTTAGGAGAACAAAAGGGAGGTAGGAAATAAAAATCTCCTATTCTAAAACAGCTGATGGGCCTGATGAGTCCACCAATGCCCTTTGCTGGGAGAGGATGATGCCACTGTAAGCAGCAGCACAGCTCAGAATCAAAAGAAGTATTATCTTTTCTTTGTCTGAGCTTCATAGCTGATTTCTTTTGATTTAATTTCATAAAATTATTTAATTCAAACTGCACTTATGTAGTTTTTTTCTTAGTTACTTCAGTTATGTAGTAATATTCAAAATGTGTTAAGAATATAATGAAAACCTCAAATATACAGATAAATAAATGCTACTGCTTAGAATATCAATTGGATTCTATGATCATGAAATAAAATATATTTTAAATGCAATGTTTTTTAGAAGATAGTCCTTCACATATGTGTGAAGGGACACCTTACTGCTCTCTGTGTTCACCTCTAAAAATGGCAACCACTGCTATGAATGCAGACCTTCCACAGATTGTAGAAGGAGAATAAGAGAGATTTTATCAAGTTCCAAATTTCCAATGAGATATTTCTAAACATACAGAGAAAACTTATGTATTTGTATGACTTCTTTGCACACATGCTTAAAATAGTACGAAATTGGCCACTGTTTCGATGAG
Source organism: Thryothorus ludovicianus (assembly GCA_013397245.1). Taxonomy (NCBI): domain Eukaryota; kingdom Metazoa; phylum Chordata; class Aves; order Passeriformes; family Certhiidae; genus Thryothorus; species Thryothorus ludovicianus. The sequence continues at coordinate 104,385 of VZTB01015677.1, forward strand.
ACAAAATAAATGATAGAGCCAGCAATAAAATTATATTAATATGTCTAAATAGTGACTTCCCTCAAGCTCTGCAACTTGTGAGATTGGGCCAACAGACCACCACCAATCTCCCTGATGCACAATCTGCACATGTCAAACTCTTCACTGCAATGATTGAAAGATTCCTGATCCCGAAGGAAAATAATGGCCAGAAAACTGTTCGTTAAATTCAGAAACTATTTCAGATGTAGTGTATAGCGCCTGAAAAGAAAGTGAACTTATTACTCACAGATGTATTGCAGCATATTCAGAGATGAAGTTATTGGAGGGCCTCTCATATTTTCTTTGGCCTCCACACAATTGTTGACATCATTTATTCACTGCCATTCATCTATTGTTGTTCTGAGTTTAAAGCTGTATTTCAAAGACAGGGGAAGGTCTCATAAATCAGTGGGGCAATTCCTCTGGGAATTCCTGTACCTTTCCTATTTTTCCTGAAGACTACATGAATTAAATCCAGTAGTCATGAATGCCTTTACAATTTTCACTTAGTGAATTTAGGATATTAAAAATTCAAATTAATAAATAAACAAACTCATAAGTAGAAAAAGGATTGCACAATGGCTTCAAAGATATTTATGGTCTTCATATTGCCTCACAGAATTGAAATTAACAAAGTGACTGAGGTTGGAAGGAGCCTCTGGTGGTCATCTGGTCCAATCAACTTGCTCAGGCAAGGACATCTAGAGCTAGTTGCCCAGGCTGTATCTCCAAGGATGCACCCCTGGACACCTATGGTTTAGTTTATGCTCATAGAATACTAGGTTTTCTTAAATTTTGGCTATCAGCATTCCATGGGTGTTATTCCTATAGCACAAGTATTCATGATGACTTTCATAATGCACCATGAAGAAAGAGTCAGAAGTCAAGGATGGCAGCAGACACAAGGAGACAATATTTCTGAATCAATGTCTCTAACACTGATTTGCAACTGTTATGCAACCACTTTACAGAAAGGTTGTGACTCAGAAGTGAGTTAAGCCATGGGCTGACATACAACAGCTCACTTGTGATTATGAATTAAGTGCTTGAAGATCACTAGAGGCCTTGGCTTAGCTGGCTAAATTGCTATTTAGTTTAAACTTTAGCACAATGGTAACTGTACACTACACTAGTGTAAGTGGTTGCTAGTTCTTTTTTGGGGGTATGCAGTATCATCCTTAAGTAGATGAAGTTGCTTTTGATGTGGAGAACCAGGACAAAGCTCACACAGCAGAGTTAGGCAGCAGCCATGCTGTATTTCACACTGTCATCCATTTAACTAGAACTGGGATTGCATGGAATTTTACATATCCAAACTTAAAGCATGGTGGAAATGGGCCAGGTTGCAATCACATTGCAACAGCAAAAGAAGTACAGCTCCTGCACCGTGCATTGTCATTTCAAAAGGTGCACATAATAATCTTATCCCTTTTCCCTCTTGGTCAGACAGTTTTTCTGAGGTGTCACTTTTTGCAATGTCTCTTTTTCATTGAAATGTACCTTTTTTCTAATAGATACATGGTATATGTTTGCAGTAATTACAGAAGATGTTGTCCTTTTCATTTATGCCTGTGCAATCCAGTTTGACATCATGTCATAAAAGTTTATGTGTTGTGTTCTCTGAGCTCCTTACTAATATCCCTGGCATTCTCCCTGACTATCCAAAATCAATACCATTGCTCCTCTCTCAATAAAAAATGGAGCATTGAACAGGGTCCAAATGTGCTCACTGACAATTTCCAGCAATTAGATGCTGTGCTAACAAATGACCTTCCCATGGGGTGATAAAATAGGACCAGAAGAATCACCAATGTCTTTCTCAGGGGAGCTTACAAATAACTGGGACATTTAAGAAGTGGACTCAGTCTCTGTCTCTGTTTCTGTCATTGCAAATTCACAGAAATATTGAAATCAAGACAGAGAGGCATTCATATTAGGAACCTTAGCAATCAATTTTTACTTGCAGATGGTGGATTGTAATCAATGTTAATTAACCAGACTCCTTTTCAGACCAGGCTACACTGAGAGACAACTGTGTACATTCTTGACCAAGACAACTGATTTTGCTGGCCTCCAGAAAAGGATAGGAATGGCTTTGTGAGCCATAACAGAATACAAGCCTAGGGAAAACAAAATAAAGAGACTGTAAGTCCTTTATGACAGTGTACCTTAAATACCTTCAGAAGTAGATGAAGCAGCAGCAAATCACAGAATCACAGAATATTCTGAGGTGAAAGGAATCCTGAGAGACCATCAAGTCCAACTCTTAAGTGAAAGGCCCATATGGGGATCGGATCCACAACTCTGAGATTTGTGGAGGTGTCAGTGGGATAGTGCAGAGCTGACCCTGTGGCTCTTAGCTCAAATTCAATCCTAGATGCAAGGAACTAAAGTTTTACATTTTTTCTTTTTTCTTCTCCTTCAGTGAAGTATACAAAATAGATTTTTTTTTTCCTCAGTTCAAGTTCAGGAGAAAAAATGCTGAATCAGAAGTGTCAGCCAAAATGTTACAGTCTTCACAGATTTGTCTGGTGAGTTTCTTGCTATTCATAAAGCCTTGTTTCTTTTAAGGTTGCAATTAGACAAGCATTTTAAATTTGTATATTTTTTTCAAAAAGTTTAATTTTCACTGCTGCAGAAATTCCATGCATTTTCTGAAAACATGGAACCTTGAAAATTTCTATAAGCCTATTTCCTTTCCTATTTTTAATTGAGTGAGAGAACAGTAGGACAAGGGCTGCACAGTGAACTCCTGGAAAGATAGTCAAAGCCTGAACATACAGGCTGAGCTATCTCCTGTTTTCCTGAAATTCTTGTTGCCAGATGAGTGGATGCAGTCAAAGAAGAGTTCTTGGTCTATATCTGTTCTTCAGAAGAGCAAAGGAGAACATTTTCTAATGCTGTCAGACAGTTTCTTCTTCTTAACACAAGATTCTTTAAAACTTTGCAGTGCAAGAAAAGGGAGATATACTGCAAACCAGGATTTATATACTCACATGTATGCAAATCTTGTTGCACTGATCTGTAAATTTTGTAAATAAAGCTGTCTTTTGAGGCATCTTTGACTGGAATGAAGATTGAGGCTTTCAGTGATCTATGAGTGGCACAAAAATGAGCTCCAGATAACACCAGAAAATACTATTGTTCCTCAAGTTCAGCAGGGTTCTTGGTGGTTAAATCATCCTGACAGGGACCTTTTCTGTTCTGCATTTGTTCTCTGGAAGCCATCAGACACAGTTTCCAGTTAGTTCTTCTAAGTACAGTAATGACACATTGGTATTGCTACAAAACTGGTATGAGTGACTTGGTCTGAGAGAAAGCAAAAACATTAATACAGCAGTGTGCAGTACTACATGTATGATAGCAGATAAAACTCCAGTTTCTGAGACACAGCTACCACAGGCAAGTCATTCAATGACTGTTGCTCAGTTTCTTTTATGTTTAGTTATTATAACAGTAGTTCCTTCTATCTGTCCTCTCTTTTGTCACTTGAAATGTAGTCTTGCAGAAAACAATACCTGCTTTATGGTTTTGCATAGCAAGAAAAAGGATACAGAGAAGGAAATGTCTTGACTCCACAGGGATTTGCTTGGATTGCTTTGATGTAGGCAGTATTATCAACTAGAGCGAAAAAATAAAAATTAAAACAACATTGACTAGTGTCAAGTAAGTTTTACAAAAACACGGAATTTCTTTCTCATATTTCAGAAATTTAGGGGTAATTTTTTTTCCTAGGAAGCACAGGGATTATGGAGTGCATATGCTGGGAGTGTCATTTAGTCCAGTTTTATTACAGAACTCTCCTACCACTACTCAGAGAAAAAGATATCCTCTGTCTAATGCTACTAATACAGGAGGTAACAGTACATGATTTGTGCCATACGACTACTCAAACACACAGCAGAATGATCCAGTGGAGCTTTCAGTGCTACAGGAACAACAGTAAATGTAGATTGCCTTTTAGTGCAAGACCTGGAAAGCCATTCCAAAAGAAGGAATGGCTTCTTCAAAAGAAGGGGGGAAAAAAACCCCTGGTGCCACACATAAAAAACCCACACCTAAAAAACACACCTAATTTTCTAAGAACATATTTGCTGAAAATAATAATCAAATTTACCACTCCAAGTATTCCTAGTACAGTCTATATACAGAAAGAAAGCCTCCTTTTCTTTTTTTCTCTTTAAAAGGAACTAGTTTCTAGCTTTCTATGAAGCAGAAACTTCAGTCCTTAGAATGTGAATTGTAAGATGTGGTAAAATATATGTAAACCACAAACACAACTTCTGCTGAGGAAGAAAGAAAAAAAACTGGCTTGGAAAAGAGATAATTTAGCTTGTGATTTACCAAACAGAAGAAAAGTTTTCACATAATATAATCCTCTAAGTCTTGGCTGTCATCAACCCTCATTCTGTCCAGAGATGGCTGGCCTTTAACAGATATTAATAGGCTTATTATTCACAGAGACAGCAGTGAAACTGCAATGCAAGTGAATCTTCACTGCTTTTTTACCTGACTTGTTTCTGTTGGGGAGCGTTAGTAAAAACTAAAGAGCTGAACTCTTGAAACTTCTCAGTCAAAAGTACCTCAGCCAGTGGATACTGTGTGATAATGCATCAGCATTGCCATAAAGACTTGTCTTGGTGACAAGTTGTTTGCTAAATGCCATGTCAGCTGAAAGGCAACTTGCAGCAGCTTAGGCAGGTGAAGGGATTGAATGCCCTACTATATGCAAAAGGTCTTGCACCTGATGTAAAGAAATAATACCATAAATTTCAGGAAGCTGAACAAAAATCTATTGGCAATAACATTTGAAAAACAGCCTGTTTTTTTTTCAGGCTGAACACTGAAGTGATGTTCATCTGTAAAGTTTGAATTCTGATCTATTTCTAAGCAAACTTAAACCAGCTTCTCTATCTAATATGAGGTTCAAGAACAGACTTTCACATCCTTTGGTTAGAATTTGCTTAGAGATTTTGAATAAATTTGAAACAGCAGCAACCAGAGAATGCCAGACTCCAACAGGTCTGGATTAACAGTGGTTTCAAAGAAGAGCAATTTCAGTTGGCATGAGCTGTTCTATAGTATGCAATTCCAAGAGTCAGCTAAGCAGAGAAGTGGATGAAAAGCACCATGAACCTTCTTACTGAGATCTATCACATGCAAGTCCACCAAGGTAAACCAAATACTTTCTGACTTGATTTGAATTTCAAGTCAAAGAAATATATATGCTCTCGAGAATTTCAGACTTGTGAGCATTGCCAAATTTCAGACTTCTGCTGAATCCTCACAGAAGCTCAGCAGTATAGAAGTTGAAAACATTTCTCATTTATGCAAGTCATTCTGCCCTGAGAGTGTTTGCTATGGTGGAACATTGTGCTGAACTAAACTGAACTTAGGAAACTCCACATACAAGCATGGACCAACACCCCATAAGTGCTAGGACAGCTGAAGTCTGTATCTAAATACTAGTGAAGGATTAACAAAGTACAGTGGAACTTGCATTCAGAGTCTGAAACATATCAAGTATTTAAGAGACATTTGCAAAAAATTCCCATTTCTTATTTAATAAAGACAGCATTCAGTACCTTGAAAGACTGAGGCAGTGGGTAACCTTCTACTATCTCATAAGTATCACTTTGCAGTATGTCCTGTGGTTCAATGTCCTGAAGACTAGCTTGGCCAAGCAACTGATGTATTTTCTGGTCCCTTGAGCAATTCCTTAAGATATTTTTGTTAGAGGATAATTTTGTCTAACACTGAAATACAGCCTCCCTTATGGCATAACTTGGCAACTATTAAATAGCAGACAACAAAGTTGTACTAGAGCTTTAAAATGAAATGTTTCAGAAGGAAAATGGCTATGACAAGGAAACCCTTTTTTAAGTGGCTAAGATACTTCCCTGCTTGTACTGAAAATATTCATTCTAAAATGAGTAAATGCAACATCATGATGAGTGAAACACCATGACTTTGCAGATTTAATTGACACTAAAACATGGGAAATATATTCATAATTGCCTACATATATTCAGTCTCCAGAATTTGTTTTTCTAATTTTCAGAGCATAAGATATTTCTGGCACTTAACATCCAGAAGATGCATGCTAGAGAGCAGAGTACATAGGGCTCTGGATAAATCCATGCTCCTTCAGCAAAAGACTCAGGCTTGCTTTTTAGAAGGTTACCAACAGGTAGGTTAAGCATCTTGGGTTTTTTCATAGAAGTGGTCTGTCCTATTTATTTGTATTACAGTGCTAGTTTTCTAATGCCTTCACCAATAAAAATTCTGTTGGCATGAATGTGTGTTATGTTCGCCATTGGATGAATTCATTGCCTTATATCTGTCCAAGCAGAATTCCAGTGATACTGGCAAAGAAAAGAAGCAGTGCAAAAGAATTTTACCTTGCTGACACAATATTTAGTGTTAACTGCAGGTTCCGTAGAATAGCAAACTTATTTAAATGTAAAAAATAAAATCATTTTTGATTGTGTGACAATTATATTTTTAGGGCTTACATGACAGTCATGCTTACTCACAAACTAGCTTTCTTTCAACAAGCTCATTCAATGTTGGCTGGAAAAGAATGGTAAGTCAGTGCCAGACCTTCTCATCTACTTACTTTTCTAGTTACTTCTTCACAGGTTTTGGTCATTGAACAGTACTGATGGACAAAGTAAGGGATCTGAATCCTAGTGTCAACCCTTTAACTTTCAGAGAATTCAGAAGAGTCAAGTGATAGATCTTAAATTGCTGAACAGAATTGGATCTTTTCAAAGGACAGTTCAGACCTGACGGGGGCTCAGCTATGTTTTCATCATCTACAGCAGAGTTAACCCAGAGTGAGGAAGTCGTTTAATTAGATACCTCTATATAAATGTCTTAAATAGGGTAGGGTGAACAAAGGCCAAATGTAGGTTACCATTTCTGAACCTGGCCTGGCTTCCAGAAACTCAGAAGCCAGCTTTTCAACATTCATATATAAAACAGAGGCAGTGTTACCAACCAGTGTAAAGCCATCTGTTTTCCAACATAATGAGCGGCTCATTGAAATATATCTTTAGTTTCTCACTTCTGTTGTATTGTGCCATAAGTAAAAAGCAGTCAAAGCAGACAGGGAAATATGTTCAGACATAGCTTCATCAAGAACACTTAAACGATGACAGGATTGTCTGCATACATGGATGGAAGAATGAGGGAGATGTCAAAGAAAAAAAATCTCTGTCCCCAACATCTTTCCAAAAGTTTTCTGGATGAAAATGTAGGGTAAGACAAGGAGAGTCTGTAAAAAAGTTGGATGCAGATTTGAGGGGGGAGAGTAATGGAAATGGAGTTTTTCTGGAACACAAAAAAGATCTTTCTTGAGAAAGAAGAGTGAGTGGAGACTGGCAGAAACACAGGGTTTGGTTTGTAGAGAGGTGACAAAAATGAGACCAAAGAGACAAGCTAAAACTGACAGTGCAGAAAATATATCTACAGAAAGAAGCTAAAGACAAAATATGGCCAAAAAGTAAGCCCATAAAATTCCCTAACATGAGCATTCTGAGGCTGAAATTTTATTTTCTTTTTATTTTGCAAGTTGTAAACTGATATTGCAGTTAGAAAATGCTTTAAATAAGTTCTTTCTAAAAAGACTAGTTTCCTTGTTAAAATTGCAGAGGATTTCACAGTCCCCATGAGCAGCCATTGCATTTTTGTGCTCTTGCCCTGAAATAAGGGCCAAAATCTCTGTTAATTACAAAGCAGATCCTGATATAGGCATACAGTCCTGTGCATAGTACTCACAGATTGTGCTGCTCACTATATCTGAAAACTAAAATGCAGATGTTGAGAAATTATAAACTGACTACAGTAGCCTGGAGGCAAATATTTATTTTAGTAAAGACTGGTCCATCTCTTGAGTTACTGGAAGATCAGAGTTAACTTTCAGCTTGTGACGCAGCTGCAAAACAATGCCATTTTCTATTCTCAAGCCAGCAGACAGCCCCAGACAACACCCTTGAGAAGACACGATGCTTAAATCAGATTTTCTTCACTTAGTTTGAAAACCAGATTTTTCAGATGATTCTGTGTAAATCTCTATTATTTACTGTCTCACCAATGAAAAAAAGTAGGTGAGAAGTACAAATTGTATCTTGATTCATTACCTCACTTTGCTTAATTTTTGGCTGGGTTGTGGAAAAGAGTTGCTGCTGTCAGGGTAGTCCTGCTCATAGAGACAGAAAAAGAATTAAAAGGAAAATACTTTAACAAGGCCTAGCATCATATGCAGCAAAATAAAACAAAATAAACCCCCCAAACAAGTAATCCAAACTAAAGTGTCAAAACAGATAAGAATTTCTGTCTCTCGTTCAAATTATAACATGATTTAATGACAATGCTGTGGGTTTTTTTAATCAGAAGTAGTAATATAGTTGTGTGAAAATAAAGTATTATTTTAATCAGAAAGGCTGAACTTAGTGTAATGTAGCAGATGTAGAACAGGAGTCAGTATCATGAGTAAATGTATAAAGGGGCACTGCAAAACTTGATATAAATAAAACCTTCTCTTATTTATACTTTCCTGGACAATCAAGGAAAATATATCTGAGCTGACTCATTAACAGAAAAGAGAAGTTATTAAACTTTGCTGAAAACAGCACAGATATTCAATGTTATATCAACTTTTTAACCTTATTTACAGAAATGAATTGTCAAATATTCATTATGTTTGGGCAAGTCTCCACCAAAGTAAGAAAAGTCAAAGGAGGCCTTTCTAGAAGGATAGATGCCAAATGTTTAACTTGTTAGACTGCAAGTATCACAAGACTCTACTTGGAAATATGTATAGCCGTTAGAACTCAAGAAAAATTACTCCATCATCATCAGGGGGCAAGGTTTACTCAAAATTCCTTTTGCCTGTGTGGGTCACTGGTCCTAGATTCTGGGCCCAGAACAGAATTCTACCTTCCAAGTTGCGAGTGCTAGTATTTGTGTTCAGTGATCATCATTTCATTTCAGCCTGATGTATCTCCTAAATTCTCTTCAATTTTCTAAGTTGTATAGGAAGGTAAATCAGGAATTATTTTCAAACCAGAGTATTTTTTTTCAGTATGAAGTCTACTTCTGAATAAATAGCTTCCCATTTTTAAATTAAATTCATAGAGTTTTGGTATGTTTGTGTTTAGGGGTGAAACATGCAAAAGAAAATAGAGAAAGGATTATGTCTTAGGTTTTGTGAATCACGAATGACATCAGCTTCTTTTATTTATAACTTGTTCATAAAAACTGGTTGCATCCAAAAAGATTTCTCCAGGCACACTTTTTGGGGAATACTTGTGATGAGTTTGCCATTGAATGACCTCACTCCCAGAACTCTGTTTGTAATGAGTAATAACAACAATGAAGATGTCATCAAACAATAAAATCCCCCAAAGAACTGGTGCCTGTTCTCAGCTCACAGTGTATGCAAACACTGGAAATAAATGTAGCATTGCAATATCCTATATCTTGCGTGTAAAAATGAAACAGGACAACTTTTCCTCCTTATAGAACCACATGTGTTGCGGTGTGTCTCAGGATACCTCAGGCCCCTACCAGATGATTCCCTGCCAGGTTTGTCAATCATTCCTTCTTTCCACATTCTGAACCCTGATGAGTGCTGCCTGTCCACCCTGAAATTCCAGAAGGGTGTTCAGTGGTTGGCAGAATTCAAAAGATGCTTCCCACCCCTGGGAAGACATTGGGCCATCCAAGTGTCCTCTGTCCCATAGGACCTTCCCCCCCCATACCTGGTTGGTGTCACCTGTGTTCCTTCCCTCCCCCTCTCCCCTGGTTAAAAGGGCTCACCTGCCATGCAGTCGGGGTTCTGCTGGAACTGCTGCTGGACTCACAGGCCTTTGGGCCAGGAATAAAACTCTGAGTCGAAACCCTCCATCAGAACCGGCTCCTTTCCTTCACCATCACCTTGGAACCTCTCAGTGGAAGGTAAATCTGAGCTCTTGCATTCCTGGACTTGTCTCCAAGCCCTCAGCTGTAGCATCCTGTGAGCCTGAGGTACCACTAGGGTGAAAACACCAGTGCTGCTAGGTAGGCAAACAGCAAGGGCCAGTTAGCTCGGGCACAACCCCCTGGTAATACTGGATCTAACTCCAATATTTTGGCATCCAACATGTGGCTCGAACCCACAGCCCTGAGATTAAGAGCCTCATGCTCTACTGACTGAGCTAGCCAGGCAGGAGGCTGCAAGTCAAAGACACTGATGAAATCTAAATCTCCTATCTGTCCTGTGTTAAACACTAGTTTTTCTCCCTTTATTTGTCTTTCTGTAGAGATTACAGTTGCTGCAAGGGAACAGCTTGTGAATTGTCACTTTTTTCCTCAGCTTTCATTTCATAGCATATGTGCTTTCTGCATAAAGATGCTCTAGAAATCCATGAACACTCATAACAAATAACTTGGAAAGCAACATTTTGCCTAGCACCATGTTATCATCACAGCTAGCTCAAGCAGTCTGTTGTCTAAGGGATGATTGTGAAGGGCAACAGGATCACTGCACTCTCTTTTTCACACAGTTAGTGGCAGCAGTTTCATGTTTTTTTTCATTAGTTGTCCAAGCTAGTTTTATTGCAAACTCATGGGCACCAGCAAGCTGGAGATCAGTGAGGTGCTAAGAAAACTACTTCATGCACTTAGCCCTGGCAAGGATGATAACAATTGTTCTGGGTGGGAATGCAATCCTGGTTTAGGAGTTTGTGTTCCTAGTATCCCCACCCAAGAGTGTCTTGGCAAGGTTGACAGATTTCATAAAGGAGAAAAATAACATTGAAGTCAACTTAGAAGATGTCTTCAGGAAGAGTAAAGAGTATTTGAGATGAAAGATTTAGCTGCACCAAGCTCCTGGCAGAGGAAATCAGACAAGAGGAATGCAGCAGTCTGCTCATAAGATGGCTGTGGCCATCCCAACCCGTGACACCCAGTATTTCATGCACCTGACAGACAGAACTCACATGGGCAGCAGATGTGGAAATAAGTAGGCAGGGTTGGTGGGCATCAGTGTCCCACAGGAGCTTCCATGCTGGATGGAAGGTGGTGTCTTTCCCTTCTCTTTGCTTCTCACAGGGAGAAATTGTATTTTTACATCCTTAAGAAAGTGGTCATAGCAGTCTCTTTATTTAAAAATAATTGAAAAAAAAAATCACAAAGACACAGCCCAGAGCCTGTGCTTGTGGCTTAACATTTCCCTCTTCTTTTTATTTGCTCAATTTGCGTAAGCACAGTCTAGTTTTGCTGGGGTATCCTTTGTTTCTCAAGTGCTTGCAGTGGTCAAGACTTGGCAAAAGTTGAAGTTCCCTGTAGTATGCTCAAGGCTATATTTTATCCGCAATTGATCTGCATGTAAGAGAATCACACTAATTTCAGATAACCTTAAGAAGGCCCAAACCGTATGTGCATGTTCTCTCTTGTCTTGCTTGTTTGAACAGACAATCCTGGAGTGCCATGAATTGTGGCCACTTTTTGGGGAGTTACCTTGCCAAGAGACTGTGTCTGTGACAGTAGTGCCATATGCATGCACTTGAACACTGGAAGGATGTGTATTCTGGGCTCTATCAGAGTGAATTTTCATCTTGGATTTACATATAAGTATTCTCTCTACCCAAAGATTTCTGGAAAGGTCATGATGTCCAACAGTCCCTCTTGCCTTGTTATTTCACATGACCCACAAAGGAAAACCACTTTGTTGTGTTTTGTTATATTCACAGTGGAGTGAGGATTGTTGCATGTTTGGGGAAGACCACAAGGAAGACCATCCAAAGAAGAAGGTGTCTCTGAGCAAAATTCTAGAGAAAGGAAAAGTGATGAGACATCGCAGTGTTCTTGGATGAATATGTTAGTTTAAAAAGGGAAGGAGTTACAGCATCCAGGCTGGTTGTAACAAGGGTTTTCAGTGGAAAGGGAAACAAATTGAACCTAAGATTGTCTCTGAACCCTTTATGCTAATCAAGAGCTTCTTGATTAGCATAATGGCCTTTTTAAAAGTGAGTAGGGTATCCTTTGCAAGGCTAGTGTGACCTGCTGACACGGAGCTCAGAAGGTAGCATACTGTTCTACAGTTTACACTGGTCACTGCACAATCAGGGACAGAAAGGACCTGTCAGTGAAGCCAGACAGGTGCATAGAGTCAGATCATTTGGCGCTGGGGGCAGCCAGCACTTTCAAATGTCAAATATTTCTGCTGCTTGCTTAGCAGAGTGCCACAGTACACAGGCCAGCCCATGAAAGTCTCCCTTCCTGGGACACAGACCACAGAGTGCCACAACACCTCCCTTTAGTGTAAGAGGAACACCTCTGTCCTTGTTGGAGATCTCTTGTTCCTTCTACTGCACCCTACTCACACAAACCTTACATGTGAAGACAGAACAAAAGAAATATCAGCCCTCTGGGGCGGCAAGGCACTCTAGGGAGTACAAAGAGGAGTACTTGTCCACAATGCTGGAAGCATTTCCTGTTAGTGTGAATTGCAGGCAAAGGCAGGGCTCCTGGGAAGTGCAGTTTGATCCCTTGCATGTTTGCCGACCTAACCTGCATTGCTATTGACAGACAGAGTCAAGTAGCCACCTGAATGTGACAGGATTTCAAATCTGAGAGCCAAGTCAGATGTCCCACCTCTGCAAACCATTGTATTTGTCTATCAGTCACAGACCTAAAACTAGAAGAAAAGTCTTCTATTCTTATTTGGCTAGCCTCCCCAGGATGTGAGGGAGGCTGAACTGAAAGACCAACTCAGGTGTATGTCAGCATTTTTTTAAATGCTCCTTCATCACCCCTCAAACTCCGCTGACAGCCTTTTAAATTAGGATTCACCTCTAAATTAAGATGATCTCCTTCAGTTTAAGCCTCACAAATTGAGAGAGAGTGATGAATTTACAGACAATATTTACTCATTCCTTCACATAAGAAAAGAGATTTCCAACACTCTCAAGGAATGCCTTTGTGAGTGCACAGCACAGTAGGCTTCAAGAGAAACACAGAAATACTGTCCCTCTGCTAATTTGTCACAAAACAACTACTTTTTCATGCAACCCAATCAATTACAATGGCAAAATATTTGCTTCATACAAACACATGAATGATTTCCAGGGATAAGGCATTTCTTACAAAGATGAGCGAGCAGGGAGAAATAAACCAATTAGCATTAGAGAGAGGAAAGAGGTTTTTTCAATGTGAGACCAGAATTCATTAAAGCAACCGTAGGAGCCCATAGAGTGGCTCAGTGTGGGTGCATGAAGAGAGAACATGGATTATGGTAGAGAGATGTCTGCCATCATCCTTCACTAACCTCACTGAATACTTGTGCTTCAGAGCAAGGTGTAATAACAGTGTAATGGACTAACCTAGAATAAACTGACCCCAAGAGAAGCTTGCACCTAGCCCCCTGCTCAATTAGTGAGTGGTTTTTGCTCTAGAGCTTTAGGGTTTATAAGACACATTTGTTTTTCTTGCCTAATAATGATGGATCTTGTAATTATCCCTGTGCTGTCTGATGCTTTGATAGAGCTCATTATGCTCTTAATCTCAGTGATACACTGCATTGGCCCAGATGTTGGACAGTATTCCAGGTAAAGTTGCATGCTCTGGTGTTTTACAGAGTGGAAATTCAAATTCCTCTTCCACAAACCCACCCAAAATATTATCTTGAAGGAAAAAAGCCTATTATAGCCCATTTTCTCTAACCCTGTGCACAGCTCTGAAACCTCTCCTAAGCTGCACTCCTTCCCTCCACTCCTTCCCAGGGTCCAGGTGCCTGTCATCCCCTGGCATGGGGCCAGAGGTTCCCTATTTTTCCTCTGTGACTTCAAGGTGTCTCTTAGCCTGGCAGTGCCCCATGGCACCGTGCACAACACCTGGCCAGCACCAGGAATGCAGATAAGTGAGGCAGGGTCAGCTGGCTCCCCTCTCAGAAAGTCTCTCATGGACTCCCAGGATCACAGTAGAGTCTGCAAATTTGGAAACTATTGCTTCAGGCCTTCATATTTGGACAAAGAAACAAAACCAACAAGTAAAAATAACAGCAATGACAAAAAAGGAAGTTACCATAAAATACTGCCATCTGAACTTCCACCATGTAAAATTCTGTTTCATCACTGTCTCATTCTTCATCTCCATTGAAAAAAAACCAACATTTTTTTCAAAGGGAAAAGTTCAATAGGAAATTTACTTTCTACATTCCTTGCAGTCTTCATATATTTGGCTTGTGTTCTTGTGGGTCACTTTGTAACCTGTGTCATGTCCTTCTGCTGCTTCTTTGCAGTGCATTTGTTTTTGGTGCATGTTGGCAGGTGTTATCCACACGCTTTGCAGACAACCTGCTGATCACATAGAACTGCTTTAATACCTTGCTTCCAGCTGCTTGGTCATGTTAAAGAGCAAAAGGTACATTTCCGAATATTCATTGCCCATGTGAGGAAATGCTGTAAGCTGTGGCAAGAATCCTGTCACCTATGCTATTAAATATGCTATTTAAACCACAGTCTGTCTTATTTTTACAAAGAAAAGTCATTCAACCTGTTAAATGAAATAAAAGTGCAAGTGAAAAAGGAAAAGTAAGATAATGTTTCTTTTTGTTTTCATTAAATGGTTATTAATCTAGATAGGGCTATTAGAGAGTTTGCAGTGTTTATTTGCTAGGAAATTATTTGGAGTATTTTAAAAGCATTTTAGAGTCATTAAAGCTATTTATGAAGAGTTATGAAATATAATGAGATTGTGCATGCCTTAATTGCTGTCTCACCATAAGAAATTCTTCACCCCATCAAATTCAAGATAGTGGTCACACATGCTGCTGCATGGGTGCCACCTCCTGCTGAAACTTAGGTTACAGGGTAAGGACCTTAACATGACATGAAGGGTAGGGAGATATTAAGAGATATCTAATTGGAGCAGACAGATAATTCCTATTACTTTGATAGCATCTCAAATACTTAATATGGTATCTCCAAGACAGTATGATCAGTTGAGGAGCAATGATTTTTCCTTAATGATTTATTTAGGTCCACAGTGTTAGTGATCTGTTTTCTCATCAAGTCATGAAAATGTTAAAAATATCTTGCAGGCCAACAACATGTTCTTATTTTACCAAGTACAAACTCATAAACTCTGCTTGCATTTCTAATTCTGATTCTAGTCAAGCTATTGTCAGATAAAAAGGCATCCACTTCACTCCTTTTTCTATTCATAGATTTATTGTTAACTTTGACTCCTTTTTTTTGTTTTACATTATTCCACACTGGACTGCTCTAAAACTAGTTGCAATTTTAGTACAAACTATATATTTTGCTGCCATATCCTGGGAACAATCAATGACCTTTCTTAATAATGTATGACTTTACTGAATGTTACACGTAATTAAAAAAATGAATGCATGCTATATTTATATTTGGTAGTAAAAAATCCCTGCTCAAATAATACTGCTGTCAACAGAATCATATAGACAGCCATGGCTATTCATGGTAATGTATGAACAAAACCGCAGAGGTCAAGATTCAAAGGTACAGACCTTTTAGTGGTGTAATCATAGCAACATGCATTTTCTTTTCTAGCTGATGTATTCCTACTTAGTATTTTCCACTGCTTTGGGTACAACCTGTTCTGGTGCTGCATCTTCACTGATTTCAGCTGAATATTATCAGTCTGAAGACTGCAAAGAAGATTAGAATAAAGAACCACAAGTAAATGAGTCTATGTGTTATAGCACAATTTAGAAAGTGGTAGAGGACTTCTCAGGATCATCATGTTATGATACAAAAAAGTAGCTTCTTCCATGTAAGTAGTAGGGCAATTTAATGCAGAATTTGTTGGAGGACAACTTCTTGTTGCAGCTGGTGGGTGAGCTCACCAAGGGAAAGACTATGTTAGATATATTTGCAAATAGAGATGGGCTGGTGGGAGATGTGGTGGATGGAGGCCGCTTGGGGCACAATGATCATGAAATTATAGAATTCTTGATATTTGATGAAATCGGAGGAACATAGATAAGACTTCTACACTGGATTTCCAGAGGGCAGACTTGGCCTATTTAGGAGATTTATGTGAAGAGTTCCTTAGGAAGCAGCCCTTAGGAGTTCAGGAAAGGTGGGAGTGCTTCAAAGCAGAGATCTTGAGGGCACAGGAACAGACTGTCTCTGTGCGTTGAAATATGAGTCAAGGACAGAAATGTCCAGCCTGGATGGGCAACGAGGTTCTGAAGGAACTCAGGAAGAAAAAAGAACATATCATCTTTGAAAGGAGGGTCAGGTCTCTCGGGAAAAGTTTAAGGGGACTGCTAGGGCATGTAGGAAAAAATTAGGAAGGCCAAAGCTCAGTTTGAACTTAAAATGGCAACTACTGTAAAGGATAATAAAAAATGTTTCTACAAATACACTAATGATAAAAGGAAGGGTAAGACCAACCTTTGTTCTTTTTTGGATGAGGGAGGGAACTTAGTAACTATGGATTAGGAAAAGGCAGAGGTGCTTAACAACTTCTTTGCCTTGGTTTTTAGTGGGAAAGCTACTTGCCTTCAGGAAAACTGTCCTCTTGGACTGGAAGATGGTGTCAGGGAGCAGAATGGTCCTCCCATTATCCAGGAGGAGGCAGTCAGAGAACTGCTGAGATGCTTGGATGTTCATAAATCTATGGGACTAGATAGGATCCATCCCAGGGTGAGGGAGCTGGCATATGAGTTTTCAAAGCCACTCTCCATCATTTATCAACAGTCCTGGCTCACTGGGGCATTCCAGATGACTGAAAGCTGGCCAGTGTGACAGCCATTCACAAAAAGGGTAGAAAGGAGGATCCTGGTAATTACCAGCCCGTTAGTCTGACCTCAGTACCCATTAAGGTTATGGAACAGTTTATACTGAG
>VZTB01015677.1:121431-132402 GCA_013397245.1 Thryothorus ludovicianus
GGGCCCAGAGAGTGCTGGTGAATGGTGCTGCATCCAGCTGGGGACAGCCACCAGTGGTGTCCCTCAGGGGTCTGTGCGGGGGCCAGCTCTGTTCAATATCTTTATTGATGACAGGGATGAGGGTATTGGATCTTTCATTAGTGAATTTGCAGATGACACCAAGCTGGGTGCATATGTCGATCTTTTGGAAGGTAGGAGGGCACTGCAGAGAGACCTGGAATGGTTGAATGGATGGGCAGAGTCCAATAGGATGAAGTTTAATAAGTCCAAGTGCTGGGTCCTGCATTTTGGCCACAATAATCCCCTGCAGTGTTACAGGCTGGGGTCAGTGTGACTGGACAGTGCCCAGGCACAAAGGGACCTGGGGGTACTGGTGACAGCAGCTGACCATGAGACAGCTCTGTGCCCTGAGGGCCAAGAAGGCCAATGGCCCCTGGCCTGGATCAAGAATGGTGTGGCCAGCAGGAGCAGGGAGGTCATTCTCCCCCTGCACTGGGCACTGCTGAGGCTGCACCTCGAGTGCTGTGTCCAGTTCTGGCCCCTCAGTTTGGGAAGGACGTTGAGATGCTGGAGAACATCCAGAGGAGGCAACGAGGCTGGAGAGGGGCTGGGAACACAAACCCTGTGAGGAACTGAAGCTGAGGGAGCTGGGGGTGTTTAGCCTGGATGTGGCACTTGGTGCCATGGTCTATTTGAGGTGTTAGGGCATGGGTTGGACTTGATGATCTTGAAAATCTCTTCCAAACTAGTGACTCTGTGATTCTGTAATTCTGTGAACTTCAAACTTGGATCCTTTTACCTTTTTCAATAAAGCCATTCTTACTCATATTAGCCTAGGCAGGGAATCATCTGTCATTCCTAAATGTTCTTGACTCCCAAGGCTATATGAAGAAGCATATTACAGAAGTCCATGAAAACTGGCCAGTCACTTTTCTCTTTTCCTAACAGATCCTCACATCATTTTTCAACTATCTCCACAGAGCATTCCCCATTGTTCAGCTTCCTAGTAATTAACAAGGTTTTCATAAACCCAGATTTCATAAATCTCTGTATATGCAGTCAGCTAGCTCACCTGTAAATTTTCTGGGGAGAGAGGTTATGATAGGCACCATCCTACAGGAACCTCCTCTTTAGCTGTTGCAACATAGTCTTGCAGTTTTGTGTCTTGCTAGAAGATAGGAAGTCTATTTCGATAGGTTTAGTAGCTACAATTTTCTACAAACTTTGTATATATATTCATGTCCTAAAGTATTTGGCATATTAGACAGACATTTGATATGTTGCAATATTGCAAAATGTTTAAGGAAAGGAAGAAATGCTATCCTTGCCTTTGCAGGTTTGATTTCTTTTTTGTGATTAGTACAATGCTAAATTAAAATAAATTGAAAGAACATATTTTTTAAAGGAGATTTTTTTCCTCCACTGTTTATTAGCCATGCACTACTGCTTGAATGATAGGGTCACCTTTGCAGATCATGCGTTCTTGCATAGTAACTCTTTGTGTATAAATAAGACTTGAGTGTTCGAAATCCAGCACACACTGACTCATGCTGCTACTGATTGTTTCCTTACTATAGGCACTACATTTTCAACAGTGATGTCAAAAACCTCAATTATGAAACAGCAAGATGCTTCCTTTACTTGGTGTAGAAAGGGCCCAGTGATGGCCACGAATTACAGTGAGTTTAGAAAATAGTCAGGTCTTTGTAATAGGTAGCCTTAATTTTTCTGCCAGTAATTCTGGGTTTAAAAGCAGGCAGTAAGAAGTGGCCAGTGCAAAATATCCCTGCCTCATCAGCTTGGATGAGCACTTCGGCAGCAGGGCTTGGAGTTCCTACACATCTCACAGGGTCACTTGGGCACAGGCCAGTTATTAGATCTGAGAGTAGCCACCCCTCTATTGTGACATGTAGCCTGAACACAGAGATGCCTTGCTCCACCAGAAGTGCCAGCCTGGGCAGACAATCCAGGTATCTTCTGAAGTTTACTGCTGCCTTTTTTAAATTCTGTCATAAGTACATCACACTTATCTGTGATCTGGTGAGGTTATACCTCTTTCTAGACACAAATCAACCTAAATTTAACCAAGAGGCTATGTAAGTGAGTTACCATTTCTTCCCTCTTCCCTGGCAGCAGGACTTTGTCATGGGCTCTTGCCTCTGAACCATGCTTTCTCAGGGTGGTAAATAAGTGTACGCACTGCAAAAGAAACACAAGTATGGTGTGTGTAGGAATTAATTTAAGGGTATTACTGGAGAAAGAAAAGTGTCTAGAACTCCTTATCTGCATAAATTTTTACTGTTCAAGATTTGGGGTTGGGGTTTATTTGATTTTTTCGGGTTTTTTTTTCCCAATAAACACAAGCTTGCAGTAAAAGCTGTTGCTTTGAAATTAAATAATTTGCCATCTGTATGATGTTACTGGTACTGTCTGTGGAGCTGCTGTTACTGAATATGTTTTGTGTAACGCTGAGTGTGGTGACAGGGCTCAACACACAAAAATAATAACACAAAGTTTGCTTGGTCACTTTCCGACAAGAAGAATGAGCTCAATCTGATTTGGGAGTGTATTATGGGTGATCTCCCCTTCTATTTTTTCTTAACTGGTGGGAGTGATCCATTGTCGCTAAATCAAGCTCCTCTTTGCTGTTGACTTCCCACTGACATGAGGAGCAAGCAGCGATTTTGCTTCCAGATGCAACCTAAGGAGAACAAACATCTGTGAAGAGTGGAGAATGGTGGCAGCACAGTGAAGTGCCTGGGAGCAAAGTGTTCAGCATGCTCACTAATAAGTGTCAGTTTGATTTGAATCACTTGCTAAGGTGCAGTCTGGCTGAAGTCGAAAGAACATACCTTTTCTCAATGAAATGGAATCCCAAGGCATAAATAAAAGATTTCACCTGGGAAGAGTGATTTATTGTCTCCATCCCAGGAAAGATGCCTGTGATTTACCACACCTCCTTGTTTCAAAGCAGAAGCAAAAACAATCCCTTCCCCCAAAATAACCCCTAACCAGCAGTCACCAGCACTATCTCCATTAGCTGGAAGAGAAGTCTAAGATGCCTTTATACCAGTGATTTAGTTGAGGTCAACAATGAGTCATTCAGATAGGATAACAGACCAAGGGTCCTTGAAAGGGACAAACTGGGGCCATGGCTACAAAAATATTGAGAAATTCAGTAATACTTAAAAAGCAAACAAACATAAAAGGCTGTATCACAGTGGCTTCTGTCCAATCTAAGACTCTGATCACATAGCCCAGTCAAAGGAGCCAGCTAATCCATTCCTGACCATATGGATGTTGTAAAGTTATAGAGATCAAACCCCTCCCTGAGAGAGTCTTGGATCAACGAAAGAAAACATTTCTACTCCTTCCTGAGCAGCCATTTCGGGTTTTATGGGGAGCCTGATCCTTGTTGGGACAATAGTTTGAATGGTTTAGTCAATGCTAAAGAATATTCACAAAGCAGACACAATCAATAAAGCTTATCATTTATTTACTTCATTCCTGAGTCTGAAGGGTTTGATTTAAGGAGTTGACTTGGGATCTCAAAGTGAGCAGTAGTTTTCTGGTGTGAGTGGCAGGTTTTAAATACTGTCTAGGTCTTAGTAGATCCTCCATAGCTTCTTGTTGAGGACTCCACTGAAAGTAAGACAATATTCTTACACACTCTCAGCAGATCACTACATTCTCTGTGTCTAATTTACATACATAAAATACAAAACCACCAGGTAGGGATGGTGGGCCCCTTTTGATTCCAGTCAGCAATGAAGCTTGAGATTCTGTGGGTTTTATAATGTGGAGCACAAAAATTTATAATTGCATATAGTTTCTACTTCCATCTTCCATCCTTCTACTGACTGAAGTTGCAAAAAGGAAACAGGGTAGAAAATCTGAAGTGGTTGCAAATGAAGAATAACTGGGAGCACTTTTTTTTCAGCTGTGTACCCCCACCTTTTCCCAAAATGAAAATTACAGGGAAAAGCCTAAAAAATCTTTTTGAGGGCCAGTCAGTAGACTATATGTTTCTCTCAAGCAGACAAATTTACTCAGTTTACCATCAACTTTATCCTTCTTTCCAAAATGAAGCAAATTATCTGTGCTACTTGCAGTGTTGGAGTGCAGAGCACTTGCTGAGACAGTAAAACATTCTTAGGTGAAAAAGCTCTTTACTGGAAAGCCTGTGCTTCAATTTTCTCAATCTTTAAGCCAAAAATGGAAGCCACTTCTGCCACATGAAGTGCTTAGTACCTTTTCCTTTTCAATTCTTAGCAAAGTGTCAGCCAGATTGAACACAAACTGGTCAAGGGTAGAGACAGTTGTGAATGCATGGAAAGGCTTGAAAATCGGAGTAAATAAGTTGAAGACACTGCAAGAAAAGATCACTGAGATACTTACCCCTTGTTCTCTCCTTCCACGTTTTGATAATCTCTCATAAAGATGAATACAGGGTGACTGCATAACACGCTCAAAATATATTTTTATTTACAAGATGCTAGCTACTGCCTAGGCCTCTGATCCCATTTACACTATAAGACATAAATAAGCAGCTTAAATTCAGTGAAATAAGAAATGTGAGCTTTTGCATGTGCTGCATTTGCACCCATGTTCCTTTAAGTTAATTTCTTTAGGTTCCCAGATGATGGGAAGAATTCCATGGGGGTGTAACAATGGTGGACTGGGAACATCCCTTAGTCCAGGGAGCAGTGTCCTCAGCCCTGTGGCTACATTGTCTCAGATCAGAGCACACTGCTGGTATTCAGCCAGGGAGAGCCTGTGCACAGTGAACTAGAGTGATAAGGCAAAAATAAATAACCCTAAGCCACCCCTGTTTTCCATAATAAAGCAAGGGCATAATAAAGCAGAGCATAAGAAGCAGATGGCACTGACACTTCTCTGAGACCCATTCTGACTATCTTCTAAAAAAATCACAGCAGGTTTTTCAGTGTCTAGGTGGAGACCACACCACTGTGAGGCATTCTTTTTTCCCCATGTGCTGCATGGCAAGGGCCCTTACTGGTAGTTGTAAAGGCACTAGAGAAATAAGTTTATTTTTGGAGTTCATTGGCCCTCTGCTTCTGCAGCTTTTCTACATTTCTCATGTCTTGCAAGAAATTACAACACAGAAATTATCTCTCCTCAAGGTAAAGAAGGTCAAATTTTCTTCTTAATGAACTCAGAAAGCACATTGTCCACCCCAAGTACTTGGCAAGGACTGTACAGTACATGTACATGAAAACCATAAGCAAATTTCGCACTCAGGAAGAAATGTTAGCATTGGCTGCCGTACAAAAGGAATTATAAAACAACAAAGAGAAGCAGAGACCATTTGGGATATTCCCAAATGGCAAAAAATACAAATGGCAGGAGTAAGGTAGATAAAAGATTCATGTATCAGACCAAAATATACTTTTTCTGTTCATAAAATTATACTTAAAAGGTATACTTTGTGTTTTACAACTCAAGCCTACATTGATAAAAATGCCATCTCTCAGCCTTCTCTTTATCTAAAAGGTGCTCTTTGGTCCTTCCTGAGTGAGATGAAGGATGATTTATTTGTCAGTCATAGAATGATCTCAAAAAGAAATTTTCTCTTCTATTTTTTATCTGGAAGCTCAAGGGAAAAAAAAGCACTTTTCCTGCTAATATACCTGTGCTTAACATGGTCACCAGTCACTGCCATCTGTTCTGGCATTCAGCATCAGAGATGTTGAAATTTCTGAAGAAACTGGAAAATTGCAATGAATTTCCAATTTCTGATACCAATACAGCATGAAGAAAAAAATGCTGCCAGATTGCATGACCCAGTGCCGATTCTATCTGGAAAAACTGTGATTGACTTTAAGAATAAATTTTCCTTTTTCTGAGTAGTTTTACTTTGCAATAACATCTCTGCCTGCTTAAGTAAAATGGATGTTATTCTGCTCTTGAATGAAATTTATTTCACCCTTGGCAAGAAGTTACCAGTTTATTCTGGGGGATGTAGAGTCCTTTTTATAGAAAAGTGATGGGCAGAAACAAAGAATATACGCTCTTCTTTTGGAAGCTTTGGAATTTTTTTAACTACTTTCCATTGGAGAGAAGTTCCGGAAATCCCACTTCCATGTAGTCTGATAAACCAATATAACACAGGTCTGCTTGCTGTTTTTTGCATTGTGTTGAGTGGGTATTGCATTATTGCTGGATTGCTTCCAAAAATCATCAACATAATAATAAAAGAACTTGTTCAGAAGATGTTTATCCAAATACCTAACCAGTTTTTTGAGGAGAAAATCCATATTGAGCAGAGATATCATTTGCAGCAATAATGTCTGGAAGAAAAGAAAAATGAAATATGTCAGTCAAAGTAAACAGACTCTATAATGCAGACCCCAGGAGGCTGTGTTACAGTGTATAATATATTCAGTTGCGTACACCTAGCCCTATTTTCAAAGTCATAAACTGGGGTGGATTTGTCAGAGTTTCAACAATATAATTGTTTAGCTGTAAATTTTCCTGCTGGCAAGTTCCAGAGTTTTCAGATAATCCCAGGCAGGGATTCAAGCTTGCCATCACATACACAATAGATTGTTCACAAGTAGTGTACAGAGCCTGCAAACCATGCTGCCACAGAAATATGCTGGGGATCACGAGCTCCCTCAAGCACACAATTTAATTTGAATATATGATACACAGATACTTCCAACGTGGTGCACAAAAAGAGTGCCATTGTTGTGGATTATGTATGATTAACAGTGGAAGTGCATAGTAGGTTTAGAAGAGTGTAAATCACTCAATTTTTTTTAGCATCTTGAGCAGTAAGATGCATTCCCACTTGAAGCCATGTAGAGAGGGCTTGACTGAGGCCTTTTTCCAAAATAGTCAGGGGAAACACCTGTGTCTCTGTTAACATGAGGCATGGCCCATAGCTTCTTATTCTGGCTATTTTTCTCCTGACTACACAACTTATGTCCCAGCAGCAAGATCTCCTGAGGTTTTCTGTTTCATTCGAATGCTTTTTTGCTTCCATCTAAGTTATACAATGGGGCTTGAACTGTTTATAGGAAAACCTACAAAGATAGCAGTCCTACTGAAACCACTTCTTCGCAGGTAAACATGACGGGAGCTGATGTACATAAACTAATGAAGAGGAACGGAAAGAGAAGAGCATTTCCATTCCTCACTAGATTAGGAAGTCAAAGACTATTTGCCTGATTGAACTGGAGCTTTCTCTAAAAACACCATACACAGAGGCATTTATTTATTCTTAGATGGAAGCAAAGTAATGCTAGGAGGCTCCAGAGAATGGTGCTGTGTCCCCTCTCTCACACAGTACCCTCTCTCTTTTCTGAAAGGTAGCACAAATCCTGCCAACACAGACTTTTCACCACTAAAATTAATTGCAAATAACATTCACCCATTCCCAGGACCTACTGCAACAACTATAACCATCTGTGTCCCTAAAATCACTTTACAGTGTGAGAGCAAGGCAGTGAAACCCTTTCCTCTATTCTTTTTTTGATCTACTGCTGAT
Source organism: Thryothorus ludovicianus (assembly GCA_013397245.1). NCBI lineage: Eukaryota > Metazoa > Chordata > Aves > Passeriformes > Certhiidae > Thryothorus > Thryothorus ludovicianus. Next base: position 128,945 of record VZTB01015677.1, read on the forward strand.
CCATCCAAATGACACTCCTAACCCATTCACAGTGAGTTGCTACAGCTGCAGTTGTGGGATTTACCTATGCATCTTAAAGGACCACATGATTTTGGCCCCACTGTGCTGTGGCACAGGACCTGCCACTTTACCTTCATGACTTTCTCTCCCTAGCCATATCTGATCACTGCAGTTCAAAGAAACATGTCTCACAGGAGGTCATCCAGAACATCCTCGAGGGCTCCTCTCTGAAATCACTAACTCTCCATGTTCAGTTCAGCTTGGGAAAAAAAGAAAAAAGAGAAAAAGTGGAACCATTTTCACAATATTTTGAATAGGAAAAATATGTCAGACTATATTCACTCCACGTTACAAGGCATTATGCAGAAATCAGGAAAAGCTGTGAGGAGACTGGGTATCTTGAAGGGCCAGCATAAATCATAGAACAAAGAAAGCTGAGGTTGAATCAGGCTTGCAGGCACTTTCCTCAGGTGGCCCAGCACTTCCACAGCATCCTGCAGTACCGGGTTTGCTACTGACCTCAGTGGTGCAGGGAGATGAAGCACAACAGGACAGAGACACACAGAGTCTGTCATGATGTTTACTCTTCCCTTTGCCACTTCTGCTTCATTTATATGTGGCAGGGTATTTTGCAAACACCTAACATAGTGGCACAGTTCAGGTGCTGTGATTTGGTGAAGGGCAAATACACAATGTTAAATGCAGCTAGTTCTTTTTGCTGAAAACTTCCATAGTTCTTCAAAAGTAATTGGAAGTAGAACACAGCATTAGAGCATAATATTGAATACTACAGAGAGAAACATGTATTAGTACTTGCTGTCTCTTTCTCTAAATAACACATAGAAAGAATTGTCTCGTCTCTCTTTTCTTTGAACACTCCTGGAAATGAAGAGGCTGATGCTCAAAGGTATTAGAAATTCCTCTATAACACAGTTATCTAGCTGGTATCTGTAACACTGTGCTTTCCTAAAGCCTTATCCAATAATTAATCCGATTGCCTTGGTCACACATACTTGGACTGTAAAATTTCTCTGCAATAAACACACACAACCAGTCCTGACTCCACAAACACAAGGCATCCATTTGGTCCAACTAGAAGCAAAGGTATTGTTTCTCACCTGGGATGTGATCCAGCACTCATTGATGTCAAAGACAGTGTTCCCATTGACTTCCATGACCCTCAGGATCAAAGACTTTGCCCACCAGCAAGTGAGAATAAGTCATGTTGGTAAGGAGGACAAGATTCTCAAAGGCACTTCAGAGTGAAACAGATTTATCATTGTGTCTTGGGTGACAGAAGGTGATCCTTATAACCAAGCCATCCAGCCTCATCATTTAGCACCTGTGCTGATCAGCCATGCCACAACAGCTAAGCTTTCATTTCAGCCTCTGTTAAATTCAGTGTAAAACTCTGAGATAATTTCCTTGCTTCTTTTCTTTCCTCCTTCCCTCCTTCCTCATGTCCCTTCCTCATTTCCTTCCTTTACTCATTTCTTTTCTTTTCCTTTCTTCTTTTCATTATTTTATCTTTACCTTTCTTCAACTTTCACAACTTTATCATTCATTATCTTTCTTTCTTCTTCTTCTCATTCTGTCTCCTTTTTTTTTCTCCCTCTCATTCTACCTTTTTTCTGGCCCTTTCTCTTTTTCATCTTCTTTTCTTGTTTATGTCATCATTTTCCTCTTCTGTTTTCCTTCAAAATATCATAACTTCAGTTATGCTTTTGTTAACAGCTGAAAAAAATGTGTACATACAATATGAGAGAACATACAGGTTCTGGAATATCACATATGCAGCCACTGGATCCTTCATTCAGACTCTGTTCCTGCAGCTCCCTGAGCTCCAGAGTATGCTGGGGGAAAGTAGTGTAGAGAGGCAATCTGCCAAGCAGATGGACACTTTTCTTGCACAGGAGTTCACCTTTATAAGATAAACTTCTTCAGTTAACATTTGGGTTCTTTAGGATTTACAGTAACTTATTTGAGAGCAGAATTACTCCTCATGTGAGAATGTAGGTTTCCCCAATTACTTTAAACTGACTTTTCATCTTTAAAACTGGCTTAACATCTTGATTGTTAGTAATTTCTTCAAAGAAAATGTGATATTGTTTCTTCCACACATTCCTTAGGGCTAACTATTCCTATTTCTGCTTTTTCTTCCTTTTACTTGGCCCTAAATGCACTAAAATGTCCCATCTCCCATCATTTGAAGGTTAGGGGTGACTGGTTTATCTAGAGTTCACTTCAGTTGTATCGACATACAAATGCTGCAGCTGGCATACTCGGGCCTCTGGGCTCCAGCTCTGAAAGCCATTTCCACACTGTAAGAGGACAGGATGCAGGCTGTGACCCATCAGTAGGCTGTCTATACGCTAAAATAATGGAGATAGTGATAAACTGTCACCAGAATACAGTCTCAGTTCCCCAACTCTTAATGGTAGAACAACACAATAGGGTCAGACTAAAAAGGTTTCCTTATGAAAATTTTATCAGCAACTTTGGTAAATTGCTGTGGGAAAGGTGCTTTGCTCTCAGGCAGACCTGGAACCTGTTTTTACAAGGTACAGCTCTCATGCATTGCCTCACTCCCGCAAGATATTAAGGGCACTCAAATTGAATTAACACCAAATCAGGCCGGTGCACTTAACAATACAAATGCACTTAAGGGACGCCTCAGGATGATTTGTGACTAAAGAAAGCAAAGAAGAAATCAGCCTTGAAGACCACAGGGGTGGTGTTGTGTGTCATATACAGGAAAAGCCATAAGTAGAACTTAGAATACCGGAAAACCATGAACTTCAAGGGCTCTCAGATACCTTAGACCCAGCCGTAAAGTAGATGGTCTCTTTTTGTGGTATGCAGAAACAATTGATAAATAAATTACAGCCAATTTTCTTAGCGGCATGCTCTCCATTACCCCTGACAGCAGTCAAACTACTTTGCTAAAATGATAAGAGGTGAATAATGGTATATCAGGTAACAGCAAAGGAAATTCTCTGAGTTGCCTGTTCTCTCCATGAGAACAATGACACAATGCAGAAGTGAATGAGATGTGACGTGGCAACTGACAGGGAGCTCCATGTAGACTGATGCTAAGGCCAAAGCAGCTGAACCATAACCTAGTAAGAGCAGGGAAGTAGTGGGGTTTTGGTTTTCTGTTAAACTGTCAGAGTCATCCTTTTCAGGAAGCCACCTCTCTTCACCAACTTTTTTCATCAAGTTACTTAATTGTGTCTCTCTCTGACCCTGCAGGCTGTATTCTCCTTGTTGGGGGTTTATTTTCATTATGAGATAGGATTTAAAAGGAAAGAGAAACAAAGCAAATTTAAACTTGAAAACACACAAGAAAAAACTTTATTAACAAAGCTAAAAGAGGGAAATGATAATAATGAGAAAATCAGAACCAAATTCCAGATAACCTTTCTTTTTTCCACTGACAATGCAAAGATAAAACCCAC
>VZTB01015680.1:1479-12429 GCA_013397245.1 Thryothorus ludovicianus
AAAAAAAGCTGCTGACTGGAAAGTTTGGTGGGAATTAATTCTGGCAGATATGACAGAAAACACACACCCAAGCAGCAGGGTGACCTGATTTTCTAAATGGGCTTGGGAAATACTGTTTATAAATAGGAACACGGATTGCTCATATTTGTTTAAGAATCACTGAAAATGGGAAACATAATTGTAAGTTGTGAGAGAATGTTTTGGCGATAAGGACTCTACTGTATTTCCACTAACTACCACCCCTACAGAAGACCATGCTAAATAGAAAACTCAATTCCAAGGGCAGGAGAAGCCCTGACACTTTATTGCTAGATTCTATAGCAATTGGAGCTCACTTACAGTAACCTTATAGTACTCTATATAAACTGAGAAGCTTGTATCAAATTCAGGCTTCCATTTAAAATAGATATTGCAGATATTAGGCTTCAATTAAAGAAGAAAAATAACCTTCAGTGCTTTTTTTTTTTTCTTTTAAAGGCAAAGTATCAAAAAAAATCCCCAAACTAGGTGGAAGTTATTAGATTTCTCCAAAAAATTAAGATGAGCTTTCTTCTATTTCTTGAGACAGTACAATTTGTGATTCACAAGGTAGCTGGTATCAAACACATGGTAATGAAAGCTCGTATTTGCAATTTTATTCCTATCCATAATGGCAGACACTAACAAAACAAAAAGAATTTATCCTTTGAGTTCAAGTTAAAAAATAACTTATAAAGCAGTGATATATGCAACATAAAACAGTTCAGGAGGGGAGAGGGAAAGCAAATTTTAATAATTAAAATGTAAACGTGAAAAAAAAAAAAATATAAAGGAATACAAGTCCCTACTTCTGATTTCTACGTAAGATGTCACGTGATCCTATTTTACAGTGTCCTGGGGTCTCTGTGTGTGTGTGTGTGTTTGGAGTGTCACACACACACACCCCACGCTGACCCACACATGTACACACACAGACAGGCGCTGGCAGCTCCACCTCGGGCACTTCTGTCATGTCACTCCTTACAGTTGTCTCAAGCATGTTTGGGACCCACTTTCTTGACAAAACAGGGTAAGACGGTAGGGAAAAAAAAAAAACAAAACAACCAAAACAGGTGGGTCTGATTGTGTCTGAGATCCTTTAGTTAAACTGTACACTGGGACGAATAATTTTCTTCTGTGGTAGCTCTCTGGAGAGGGCCAACTCACTGTGGTCTTCACGGCAACACTTGTGAATGGGTCACACACTCATTGTCATGCTAGGGGAGTACTGGAAAAGAGGAATCCACATTTTAACAAACATTTATCCCACCCCCAGGCAGCTGCATCCACACCTAGACTGCAGCGATGGGTTCAGAGCTCCTTGAACTCCCTCCTGAATTTGTGCTGAAGCCCCCATTGAGGCTGTAGTTCAGTTTGTGTCCCCAGAACTTCCGTGGTGCTTCTTTCATGCAAAAATACAGCCACTGCTGTAGGACTCTCTCTCCTCTGAGGGCTGTTTCGGTGTTACCTGGGTGCTGTGATGAACCAGTACCTCACTGAGGCCTTCCACATCCCCTCCTGCCCAGGGCTGGCCACTGAGGAATTTACCTGGGCAGGTGCCTAGTCTGAAGTAGACTGGCTGCATTTGTGGGTGGCTGAACCACACAGGATTTTGGGGAGTTTTTGATTATTATATGGGAAGACAGGAACAAAGATATGTATGACTGTGATTAAACTTTGGTCTGTATTATTTTGTGTTAGCAATTTTATGGGGCAAGCTGAATCAGGGACCAGTGGTCATTCTACTTTATGGGAACCACATCACACTATTGCAGTGACAAAAACTGAACTGCAGCCTTTACCCAATCTACAGCTCCCCCCAGGTTAGCAATGCTTCATTAAAGTAATCAATGGGACACCACAGTGCCTAGAAGAAATGAATATCTATACCCCTAATTTGCTTTTAAATTGAAAACTGTGGATTGCAAAACACTTAATTTGGTCTAACATCCTCTAAGTAGAAGAAAATGTTGAAATGCAAGAAGATCAGCATTTTGAAAATTGACAGAAGAAAAAGGAAAGATAAATTTGCCTGTGTAAAACCACACGTGTCCTAAATATTTTGCCAAGTCTTGAGTTCCAAGCTGGCCATTTCCAATTGTCCAAGCATATAGAAAGAGTATTTTAGATGGGTCTTCCCACTGTAAATTACACAGGTCTGACTATCAGCTCCAAGGCTTAAAGCAATGCACCTGCTCAAGTCATTTCCTGTATCTGAGCAAAGGTATCTGGGAATCAGTTTGGGAAAGGAATCAAAGATGGTCTCAAGGTGTTTAGGATTTTCCACTTGTATTAAGCCCTCTGCATTGCTACCTACCTGTAAACAAAATTCCTGGTGAACTGAATAGCAAATCTCCCTGAGAAAGGACTCCATGATAACATGTATTATGAGCAGCCAAGTGGCAAAACATGGATTAGAAAGCAAAGCAACTCCCCAGGATGACAGAGCAGCCCGTGTAACAGACAGGGACACCCCTGGCATGTGCCACTCCTGCCTTGCAGGCACACATGTCAACAAAACCTTGAGAAATCTGAGTCCCTGGCTCTTCCAGGCTGCACAACAGCACCCAGAGCCCAGGAAGTGTCTGAGAACAGCTATTTTCTCCAGAGTACCACTGATGTCTTCTGGTTCCCACAGCCCTGTTTCAGTGACCCTGTGGGCCCTCAGCACAGCAGAGAATGCCAGACTGGGAGCCAACGGCTGCCAGGAACAGGGACCACATTTCATGGAGGTTCTGTGCTTACTGCCATTTTGGCACATATTAAATATTGCTCTTTTTAGGTTATGTATGACAGTTTTCTTCAACACTCCACACAGCCTGAATGTGTGCCCACCAACAGCTAACTGGCAGATACTCTTCCTTTTCACTAGCTAAAAAAGAAAACCTCCCAAAACCCCTCAAAATCTGATTCCCAGAAAACTTTCCATGGAACTCAACTATGCTGTGACCTAACAGAAGCTGTTTACTGATCACTACTGGCACAGGTAATGAGGTTACACTTCTGTTTAGGGATCTAGATGTGGATTTAGAAACCCAGCTTCAGGCATATGAGTATGACAATACCACAGTCTTGCTCTGTAAAATGTTTACACCACATTTTGCTGCTTTGAGTATTCCATATTTAAAGAAAAAAAGAGAATAATTTGCCCCAGAATGAACACTAGTGGGAACCTCTGCCTTTTATGGGTGTAACACCATACTGCATCTTTGCAACATGGAATCTACTACTGCTCTCAATCACATACTTGAGTGTAAACCCTGCTTGTTCACTGACCTTGTGACCCTAAGAGTTTCTGCAGTAAATCTGTGCCTCCCACCTATTACAGTTTCAGCTCTCTTTTCACAGCATTTTTTATTCAAATCAATGCTGTACTTTCAGAAACTATTAAAAACATGACAGACATGGTGCTGCATTACTGGCACGTCACAAAACTTGTAAATTTTCATTTTCTAAACAAAAGGCCAGAGATACAGGTCAACCTTTGCAATCTACCAACTCAGGTAATGAAATACTTACACTCTCACTCTGGAAAGGATTTAGGAAGTTTCCACCCATCTCACTGTCATCCCTGGGAGTGCCAGGCTGGTTGCTCATGCTCATATTACTGGGAGAGTTCTGTTAAATAAAATTGCAAAATACAGATTCAGAGCTGAAGGTTTCAGTTCACTTCCCAGCCTCACCAGGTGTGCCCAGGGCATGCTCCACACAGAACCTGGTGCACTCAGGTGGACTGTGCAGTGCACTGGCCTTCTCAAGGATGAAAAATCAGCCCCAGCAGGGTTCTGGGTGATTCAGTCACTAATTTTAGTCTGCTAAGTAATGTTGTCTTCCCTGAAGTAAAGATTATTTGCCTGTGTCTATTTACCTAGTTTTAGGCTATAGCCAGCATCTCCTTCTGCTGAAGCCAAGAAAAGCTATCTAAAAAAAGGCTGCAGCAGGGATATGAGGAAGCTCTGTCACCACATTAAATCGTGTGGTTGAATGTAGCTACGTCTGTGAGCCCTGACATATATGAGTTATGAGCATGTGCTTAAAGACAGACAAAAGATGTACTTAAAGGCAGGATAGAACAGATCTGCACAGAACTTTGCATAGGCCTGTGCCTGAGGGCTGTTCACCATGGCCACAATTTACTGAAGTAGTAATAACCTGAAGCCTTCAAAAAATTAATTGTTACACTTTTCCTTACAGAAGTGCTCAGCAACCTCTGCAGCTTTGGAAGGAGAATGGGTGAAACAAGGTAATTGCCACAGAAATTATTGTGCATCAATAGCTCACACATGGTTATTGTACACACTGCCATTAGTCAGGTATTCTTACAAGGCTGGTTTGCAGCACCCTGCCATGCCTGAACCATGGGCAATCCTCTTTCCATCACATCTACTCAGAAGACTCATGATGCAGAAAGAGTAGTCAGGGAAAGAGAGGAGAGAAACCATGGACCTCATAATGGAATTCTTACATCTATCACAGTTCTCTACTTGTTTGTTTTTTTGGTTTGGTTTTTTTTAAACCCAGAAAAACAGCAAGCAATATAAATATAAATACCAAACAAATTACATACATGACATGCAAGCAGAAATTCTTTACCAGCATCTGAAATGCAGCTCAGACAGTTGGGTCAAAAGTCCTGCCTGAACCCTTCTGCTTTCCTCAGTCTAATTCACTACTCCCAAAACTGTGATCCTCAAGGCCATTGGGCAACAGGTCCATCACAGGCAACTAAAAGCCTGACGAGGTTATTGACATCAGTTAATCAAGTGTGCTCTCCAGCGAAGTCAGTACCCCAGATATTCTGGACCCACAGCTCAGAGAAGGCTGAATCTCTTGCCTTGGCTCTGCCACTGCTGCTGTACGTTCAGCAGGCATTAATTAGGGGAGCCCGTTGCCTCTGTTACATAGGAGGTCAGGCTACACAACCACACCACTGCCTCTGGCCTGAACATAGAGGAACACAAAAACCTTGTAGTATTTATTTTATGTGATGCTCCTGCACTTTTGCTCATTCCTGGGGGATTTCCCCCTATTTTTTGTTGCTCTGTCTAGAACTAAGCTCTGACATCCTGCCGTTGCTGCAGCACTCCAGCCCCAGAGGGGCAAATTCCTGAAAAAATCCCATTTTAGTGACTCCCCCAAGCAGTTTTTGTGGCCACTTGAGGTCCAGCACTAAAGCTGCAACTGGGATTTTCCACCCCTGATGCCTGCACAAATTCCATGGGCATTGCAATAAATGAAGGTTATTAATGTTTATTTAACATGCATAATTTCTGTTCATTTACTGCCCTCATCTGAACTTTCTTCATAAAATACTTTATGTTCTGCCATTCAGTCAATCTTCTCTACAAAGCTATGAATACTATGAGCTGTACTGATTCTGCCAGGACTGGATCCATTTTCTATGGACAAATATCTTACAAATAAAATTAACAGCATTTTTTCTTTTAGTTATTTAAAAAACACATAGGTCAAATGTGATTTCCATAAGTTATTCATGCAGGTTAGCATAGTAGCAGACTTCCAAGTAAATTGTTTAGGACCCAAGTCTCCAGAGCTGCTAATACCTGTATCAGAACATACTGAACAGCTGTAAGTGGAATACTAGTTTTAAAAATTATCCCATGAGAGTAGAAATGTTTTGCCTTTTTTTCCCTTAAAAAGTGCTGTAGTTTTCAGTAAAATACTGAAGAAAAAAGAAACTTTAATTAAAAATATTCTGTATGCTGGTTGTCTCACAGGAGGGTTTTATCAAATCCCTCACTACACAGCCCAGCACAGCACAACTGAGGCAATGTGGTCTTTTTCATCCATCCCTTTACATCGTGCGGAGTCTGAAAATGTAATAAAACTTAAGAACACAGGGTCTTCTTTAGTTATGCCCCTTTACCAATACCACATCAGCTCATTAATTCCTAAGTTAATGATGATCACATCCATAACAGTTTTATTGTTACAGAAGTGACGCATTGAAGTACTATTTTTGTAGATGCAAAATCCCTGCAGACTAAACTCACATCCTTTTCCAGCTATTTAATGGTTGTTATATCAAAACAGTGCTTCTTCTAAAACAACTTCTTAATCTGGATTTTGGAAATTTATCCTGAGGATTAAGATATTAACATCACCTTACAGAGGTGATAAACCCAATCATGCAACACACCCAAAGGAGATTGTCCCAAATTTACATTTTACTAGACTTGATTATTAGAACTGGTTTCATTTCTTTTAAGAGTATCAAACACTACAACATGCTAGATCAGATTATGAACTGGAGGTAATTATATGTAATATAGAAATTATATAATAAAGGTGCATAACAAAAAGGTTCGTAACAGAGACAAAGGAAATTATTTTAGAGTGAAACACCCTAAAAATTCCAAATATTTGATTAGATACTCACTTTGGAAATACTGTCCATGTCTCCTGAGCCTGAAATTGAAACAGACAATTGCTCAGTTACTTTTGAGCTGAAGCTAATCCAGTAATTTTTTCCATAGAAAATACATAGTGCAACATCAACATTTAAAAAAAATAACTAACTTAGTGGAAGTTTAGAGTTGGTACAGAATAATCTGCTCAGTCCATCTGAGGCTCCACCAAATTTTGCTACACTGCATGTACTGAGTGTCTCTTAGAAGAAAACAGATGATCCTGATGAGCAGAGTAATGGAATCAAGTAAAATTTAATATAATGAATGCAAGACTATTGAAAACTTATTGAGGACTTTTTTCACATGCTGTAGCTCTCACCTCAGGTAAAGCACAGAATAAATGAAATGCAATTTTACAATGGATGAACAAAGAAAAGCATTTTTTTAAGCAGCAAAAGACACATATTTTCAGGAAAGACAAATTCTGGAAGAGAACTGAGTGAAAAACTAGAAAAGTATCACCGCAAAACAATCAGAAATGGAGCTGTGGGAGAAGACTGAAGCAGCTATTTCATACAGCCAGTCAAATTGGGGCTGAGAAGGAATATAATTTCTCCCTCTAAAAATGTCAGATACATAGATGTTATCAGAAATTATTTTGTCATGGCCCAAAAGGATAAATTATGTGCTAGGTACATGTAAAATCCTCCCATAACTGTAGCAATTTAATTTTTCATTTTAGCTAAGGAGAAAAAATTCCCAGGCTGTAGAAAGCAACAAAAAAGGTGTGGCTGCCTCTCACACAGATTTTCATTGATTTGAATGCAATGTTCATAATTGGCAGTTAAAACAACTATACATTTTAGGTAAAGAAAGAGTGTAAAAGTGTCCCTATATTAAGTAATCTAAAATTTCAGGGCCATGCTTTCCTAAAAAAGAATTATTTCTCTTTAGGAGATAGATGCTGTGCTGAATTGTCATTGTTCACAGTAAGTCTGCTCACTGAGCTTCAATGACTTTTTCTTTCATTGCCACAGCCTCTTCAAATCACTCCCTTCATCTTACTGATGTATATACAGCTTTTTCCATACATTTTAACAAGCTGTCTTCCACAGAACTCCACAAATTAGTCACAGAAAGTAGCACTGCCACTGAAAATTCACCATGTTGGCAATATTTGCTGTTACCTAATGATCCATTCATATGATGTGAGTCCATTCCACCCAGTCCACTCATGGGTCCATCTGAGCCTGGCCCCAGTGGGAACTACAAAAGGAGCAGGCATTAAAAACTGTACAATTATTTTTCACACAACCTAATAAAGGAAAAATATTCCTCAGGAGAAGGGGGGAAAAAAAATTAAGGACGAATCTTCAGCTCTGAATGAGAAGAGACTCTCAGGTCTCATTCAGACCTTTAGGAGAAGGTGTCTCATGAAGACTGAAAAATCTTTTTTTTTTTTTTTTTGNATTAATGATTTTTGGAGACTGTCATCTCTGTAGGCTGGAATCCAACACAATAATAATTTAATAATTTATTATTTACTTCAATGCTTTTTGTATGACTTTTCAGACTCCTGCGGGCAACTCACCCCTATCCCCACTGAAGTTACAGGGAACTTTTATAACTCTCTTTAATCCATCAGTGATTAATTAACAGCTTTCAAACCCTACCTGACCTATCAGAAAGCACCTCATCACCTTTACAACTTGAGCGGTTTCTGTCCAATTACATAATTAACCTTAAATTCAGCTCTTCACACATTTAAAAGACACTACCACTATAGCCAAACAATCTGCAGTTTACTGCATGACTCAGCATATCTACATAAATTTATTTTGAAGTTCTACTGGCATTTTTTTTCCCAGAGGCCCATAACTGAAGAGCCACCCATAAAAATTGAAAGCTTAGCAATAATTGTGGCTGCTGGAAATGCAGTGTTTGGATAAAGAAAAGGCTGCACTACTCAAAGAAAGATGTAAATAGATTCATATTTACATTAGGTCTGTTGGGCCCAGGTGGCACAGCGTTCATTAAAGTGTACATGTTGTCTCCAGAGTTGGTTGAATCTGTAATAAGAGATTATTTTAAGTGCTAAAATACACTTCTCAATAAAATTACTCACCTCATACATTTCCTGTCATTTTGTTCATATAATTACTGTGCCTCAATCCCATACACAGTGGCAATATAATGGCAGATTTTATTCCCTCTCTATTCATAGCTGCCATACAACAGGGATATGAAAAGAAATAATTGCCACGGTACCCAAGTGACTACTTCTGGGCTCCAGTTCTATGCATGGCTGTTAAAATGTTTATAAATCATCAAGAATCTGTTAATATTTAATTCCAAAAATGCTCTTTCCTGGAGTTTTAAATTTCTTCACTCATCTTCAATATTATCCATAGAACAGGAGTTTGTTTCTTATCAATACTTCCCGTATAGTTTTGTTTTTCATCTGTGATAAATGATTAAAAGATTCTCCTTACACAGACTGAGAGTTACAGTTTTTTACTCTCATCCCTGTCAAGTCCATATAATTTTGAATATATCCAAGTTTTCAGTGGAACATTGTGCAAAGATCCTTCATTCCTGAGGGAGGCTTTAGCTGTTGTATCTTCATGGTACAGCCTGGTGCAATGCTTGCAAAAAAACCCCAAAAAGAAACTGAAAGGAGAGTGACCTGACAAAAGTCTGTATACATTCCTAAGGGGATTGTGTGATTTAAAAAATATATTGGCAAATCTGGAAAATCAGTATCTGCACAGAGAATAAAAAGAGCTCAGCACTCTGTAACCAGAGTCTCCACAAGCCCATTCCACACCCAATGGTCTTCTATGCACAACAGGAAGATAAATCAAGGGTTTTGTATACTAATTAATATTTCCAAGGTTATTTTCTAAGCATTAATCCAAGTAAATAATTACATGATACACAGAACACTATGTAACACAAGAACAAAGATGCTGTCTGAGGATAAGGGGGAACAGAAAGGCTTTCAGCTTAAAGTAAAATCAGCACATAAAGTTATTTTTCATATTCAGTGAGACAGGCAAAAAGTTCTTCATCCATCAGATCTTTTTGCAACACACATCCCTGGCTGTCCCTAAGTTCTGCTGGCTCTTGTCAGAACACAAAGGGGATGGCTGGGCTGTGGAATCTTGGAGCTCTCAGCAAAACACACAGATGGCCAATTTCTAAATATTTTCATGCCTTGGAAAACAGAACTTCAAATTAACTTTACCTTAAGTTGCCTTTTTTGTTTGTTCAGTATTTGATGGGTTTTATTTGTTTTTGTTTTGATTTTTATTTATTATTTAAATCCCTGAAATTGTATTCAATGAAGTTATTACACTGGTGCAGTAAGTTTTTATGGCCAGTTAGGAAACTTTCCTACCCTCCTGGAGAGGTCAGCAAGTAGGGGAAAAAACATGATACAGAAAATGTAGACCAAATAATTTAGTTATCTGATTCTTTATTAAAAAATAATTTGTGTACCTCCTGAAATCTTTTATAATTTTGTTATTTCAAGTATATTTCAGTACCTGCAGGACTAGGCATGATGGGTGTTCCTGGTGGCCCTCCACCTCCTGGAGGACCCTGGGGAGAGTAAAAATTGTAAGTCATCATGAATTAAAAAGTTAGAAAAAACCCAAAACAGACACACAAAAAAAAAAAAAAACCCAAAACAGAAACAAAAAAAAAAAAAAAAAAAAAAAACCAGAAAAAAAAAACCAAACACATCAAGGAACATATATTTTTCAAGTTTTGGATATTTCCATGTCACAAATCTGATCAAGGCTAAGAAACACAAAATGCTCTGGCTGTTAAACAAGAGTTTTAGGATTCTTTAAGATTTCTCCAGGAATTTAATCTAATCAACCTAATCATTTACTAAGAACAGGAACATAACATCTTGTTTCCTATGTTTGTTGAACTCCTTCAGGTAACATGAAAAATTACCAACTTCCACTTTGGAAATGTCTACATCAATTAAAGTCAATAAATGTTGACTTTCCATAATAAAATATACACAGACTGCTAGTAATAATTATTGTTATTTTCTATTGCCATATGATTATTACTGTACTTCTTTTATTTAAAACAGCAGATACTCTGTTTCAGACAGGGCAGCAATTACAAGGGTCTGGTTGTTCTGTCTGCTTTCAGGATATCTACCCATATACTTTTTATCTATAAACTTTTATCCATAAATTTATATCCACATTTTATCCATACCCGTATGGCTTCCTAGGCATCACAGACTCTTCATATACATTTTTATCCATATACCTGTGGAATAAGCCCACTTACTTGACTTTTCTAAGGGCTCTCTCAGCATATTTTTCAATATCACATGAAGAGATATAGTAAGAACTAATTGATCATTTAAGGGAAAAGTTGTCTTCATTAACTTTTACATCTCATTTTAAATTTGCTTTTACTGTCATTGTCTGTCTTTTCTTCTCTTAGAGAGTTTATTGGTATCAACTATTTTCACTCTGAGAACCTAATTTTATTTATGTATAATGAGTATACATTTGTATATTTATACATA
>VZTB01015680.1:17533-53509 GCA_013397245.1 Thryothorus ludovicianus
ATGGTGAAATATTAACTGGGGGTTTTTTCCCCCTTGTTATTTTTCTTATTTTTCATTGATTTATTGGATCCTCTCTTTCAGAAAAATCAGGAATATTTTTTTCAACACTTAAAAGTCTGTTTTCACCCCAAACACTTGCACTCATTTCTGTGATACATACTGACTCAGAGACACAACTGGGTTAAGCCACAGGAATATGGAAACTCAAAAATTTACACTAAGACATGGGAACTCACCTTTGATCTAAAAAGCTGTTGGAATTTTCAGGTTTATTGGACAGCTGTCAGTATACACTTAGAAATCACTGCAGCAGATTCTACTGGAAAGCCACATGGATTTTGTGGAGCCAAATGCTTATGAAACACACATAAAAATGCCTAAATTGCATTTCTTTTTCTTTTTTAATTCTGTGTAAGAAGGCCTTTTGTCTTTTCCTAAATGTTTATTTTGGAAGCACCAACAAGGTCAGAACACATAACCATACAAGCACTAATTCCAAAATATTTCATGGAGTATCTGTGGCTATGACCAATTTTTTTAGCTGCATTTTTTTTTAAGAGTTTGTCCTGTAAGTGTCAATCTTGGCTTGAAAAAATAAAAGCCTGAAATTTTCGTTTTCCAATAGGCAAATATATTCCATCAGGAAATGAAACATCTAGACCCAAGTTTGTGAAGTTAAAAGACAAAATCATACTTTTTTCTTTTTTTTTTACATCTGAGGCATGACTGAGATATTCTTAGTGCTTGAGACAGAACTGCAGGTCACACAGGGTGTTAAAAATCACCAGTGAAATGTAACACTGCTCTCTGAAATCTGCCTTTTTGTTCCAAAAACTGGCAGAGACATGAAATCTTCCTAAAAATGGCTATGTCAAGTTTCAACTGAAAAACTTACAGCTAAAATAAAGTCATTCTGTGGAAGAACATGGGTTGGACATCATCTGTGTCCAGCAGAAATCTGGGGGTGTTACTGATGACAAAGCAAGGAAATAACCCAGCAGTACTGCATTTGGGGATTGTATAGACTGGAATGCTGCCTTAGGAGCCCTCAGGCTGCCATTTCTGACCACAAAGAACACTTTCTCACTCAGAAAAATTTTAACATTTTATTTGGCAGATAGTCTGCTCTTAACCAAAGCAGCTTCCCTTTGCACCTTCCAAGGAGAAAAAGCTGGATTTTAAACAGCAGCTGCTTCTGTGGAGCACACATTTTTGTACTTGACACTGCCAAAAATCCAAGAAAAAGAGGGACAGAACACTGGGAAATTGTCCTGTAAGGAAAGCACTCAGGTGTGAAGGGACATCCTTACGTAGAGCTGAAATGTGATTTCTCCAGCTGACCCACTCTGCTGCTTTCTGCACTGGGATAAAAAGTGAGGGGAACACAGGGAGCACATTTGGGTCCATCCTCTGCAACTGCCCCCAGGCCAGCCGTGATTCTCACTACAATTTCAGAGACAGCAGTAAATTCACAGTAGGAAAACACCCTCATGTCTTGAAAATACAATTCAAAGACCCCCAACTCAGAGCAACCCTTTAATGAAATGTGTTTATAAAAAGCAGCAATATTAGTACTTCAGTCCATCTTCTCTCTTTATGGTAGGCCAGGAGATCATTTTGGCATCCAAGAAAGTCTTTTCTTATTTTTCCTGTGGAAACTCTCACTTATGTGGATAAATAGTTTCAAAATATCTATCCCTCAATATTACTTCTGGGAAGTTAATTTCCTTTTTTTTTTATAATTCAATTTTCTGCTGAGGAAAACCTCTACAGTGCTTATACTTGACTCACACTGAATTTCAAACGTCTAAATATTTTTTCCACATCAATTTATTTGAAAAACATAAATGTCTACCCTCTGGAAGGTTCTTAGAATTGTCTTAAATCCCCATATGTATGTGATATCTATGATAGAGCAACACAGAACTTCAGAATTTAATTTATTTGCTTCAAGAATTCAATGTATATCTGGAAATCCAAACTAATTAGAGGTATGGTGGATTTTTAAAATTACATTCTCTATTTCTGTACCTCTTTGACTTCTTAGGGTGGTAACTTTTTATTTGAAATGAAAATTATCATTTCTTATTTATGTTTTCTATAAAAACTAGGGTAAAAATGGGTATCTATGATAAAATGAGAAAAGCATATAGAAAGCTTTACTGCTTTCTTAATGTTACATTTGTAGTATTTCCACACACTTAAAGGAGGAGGGTTGTCTTCAGGGATACAAAGTGCAACACCCTGCCGTGGCAAAATCCATGTCAGGAATAAATCTGAACTCAGATTATATCCATTTTTACCAGATGCTTTTCCAGACCCAGAAATACACAGAAACACTGACAACAATACTCCCATATCTGTAAAGCTCCCCTATCCGTTTAGACTGGAAATAAACGTAGTTAAGGAAATAAAAACTGCAGTTTAGGAAGGCTTCCAAAACAATTGTGTCTTTTTTTTTTTTCTTATAAATAGTTCTAGACAAAGCCTATTTTTCTACAATTAAGTACTTATTTATTTCACAGAGAAGAAACGATCCCTCACAAGATACTTAGTAAGCAGAAATATAAATAGTACCACTTTATAAAATGTATACAAGTGTATATCAGTGATTATATCGACAGTATTTGAAGTTTGATCTGTGAAAGAACCTGAGTATTTGTACAGACTTGTTAGGGCAGCCAAAACTGTGTAAGAGTGTGGGTTCACTCCTTAGAATTGCATTTACTGGTGATCAAAGCATGCTCTCCTTGCCTTATCCATCCCAACTGCTCCTTCTGCAATGCAATAATGGCATTTTCTAGGTACAGTAGGATTTATGTCGTGCTTACATGTTCATCCCAGGCATCCCAGGGCCACCTAAAGCGTTCAGAGGGGGTCTCATGGCACCTCCATAGTTCTGCAACGACAACCAAGGGTCAGACTACCACAAAACAAAAAAACAAAACCAAAGAGGAGGGGGAAAGAAAGGACAGCAGGTTAATGACATCCCTGTGCAGCTGCTGCCAGGACAGGCCATGCCATTCATGCTTTCAGGATTCCCTGACTGCTGACTAAAATAATGGGATCATTAACCCCAAGGAGAAACAATACAAACAACAGAAATTGGCTGAGAATGGTTAACATGGTTTCAGGGGGAATTATTTTACACACATTGAGCTCAAGTTAATGGCTACCAAGGGTCGGGTTTTATAATGAATTCAACTCCTAAACCAAGGCAATTCAAAATCAGAACACCCTGCTAAAATTCTGAGATATCAAATGGTATTATTTCTACCTAGATTTCATTGTGTTTGTATAAAATTGAACCTGATATAACTTTTCTAATGTATCATTACACTTCTCTTTTCATTATTCAATTCTCATAAACCACAGAATTCCAGGATGGGACCTTAAAGCCCGTCCAGTGTCACCCCTGGCCTGGGTAGGGACACCTTCCACTGTCCCAGGTCTGTGATAATTAAAATGAAGAGTATTTAATATGGTAATCAATGCCTTAGCAATGCTAACAAAATGAATTCCCAATGCCCATAAAATATGAGTTTATGCCCTGATATCATGACCAAAGTTTGACTGGAATACTTACACAAAAAAATAAATTACACTCATTTTTATTCAGTGGAATAGAAGCAGAACAATCTGTCTCACCTGACAGTCTAACTTCCAACTGTAATTACTACTAATCTTAAGCAGACGTACTTCTTTGCCCTAAATAACAGCACTGCCATTAGGGCCACCCATACAGACGTGTTTTCAGAGTAGTGATGCTCTCTGCAGAGCCTGGTGGCCCAGGTATTTGGTGATCCAATTATTGTGAACTCAAATTTTGTGGATTTAAATTTTGTGTAGGTTAGGATGTTGAACACAAGAAGAAGCTTACAAAAACACTGAATCTTAAATAACAGCAAAAATGGAAAAATTATCCTCATAAAAAGTGGCATGAGATTTGCCTGCTGTGTGACTAATGGTGCAGCATAAAGGATCAGCTCAATCTCATATGGCAGCACAGCAGAGCTCCTCTTTCTGCCTCCAAAAATGGTAAATACATTCCAGGGCCACAAAAAAAATTAAAAAAAGCAAATTTAACGATGTTTTGTTGGGCACTCAGCAGAGGTTGTGAAGAACTGTACAACTGGTTTCTAGCGAGAAGACCAAAAATTGCACAGACAGTTGTGAACAGATTTGGAAGGCAAAGCTACTCAATCATTTAGAATTGAGTTGTTATTCAAACAAGAAGCCACCAGAGAGATTATCTGAAACCAGGAAGCAGAAATGCACAGTTTGGGCACAACAAGCACGCTGTGAAACAAAACACTGGCACACAAGTGGGGAACACTACCACCTACATGCCTCTCACAGCAGTGCTGACAAAACACAGAGGGGCCTCCTGGATTTGTGTTCCATGGGTGCACCAGGCCTGTTTGCCCCCTGCCTTGGAGCTCTCCTGGGACAGAGCCGCAGGTATGCTCAAGGTGGACCTGGGGACAAATGGCAATATGGATGTCTCACTTCACACTAAAATCTCTGCTGCATGTGCCAAAATTTAGATCAACAGTGGATGAAATAAAAACTTTGCAGAATTTGGAGAGATATTTTTGGCCAAGTTAGAGGGTATTAATCTTTTCCTTCTAAACAGCATAATCAGTGAGGAGGAGGAAGAAACACCTACTCCACTTCTGGTCTCCTTTGCCAGTGTCAGTCTTTGATTACAACATACACTTTTCTAAAGAAAGCAAGTGAAGGGATTCCTCTCTAAATTCCAAATATTAATGAAAAATGACAGATCTTTCATTTTGATTTTGTACAGCTTCAACTCAGAAGGGATTTTATTGGTAAACCAGGAGATTTGTTTTAAAAAGGGATTATGAAAACAAGTCCTGGGTGCCTTCAAGCTACGCAAAGAGAGAGAATAGAGACTAAGAGCAGGCCTGTCACTAAGGATAACCCATCTGTAGAAAATACCTGTGGTCCTAATGGCACCATTCCCCTTGGAGGAGTCATCCTCTGCATCGGGCCGCCCATGTTTGGATGACCTGCAAATAAAATATAAAATACATTATATTTATACATGCAATACGCAACTGATTTAATTATGCCAGACAAAAGTACCTTTTACAGCTCCTTTTAATGACATTATCATCTCTTTCTAATTAACAGAAAAGCTTAAGGATCTGCAGAAAGGTTTGAAGTGCAGGGAGAAAGATGCCAGTTTGTGAGGACAGCGCCGTGGAGAGGTCGCACACTCACCCTGCTGCCGTGTGGGGTCCATCCCGCTGGGCAGGAGGGGTTGACTCCCTGGGACACCTCCAAGAGCCTGAGGCAGAGGAAACACAGCAGAAAACCACAGAATGCCTTGAAATTCATGTTAAAGACACAACACATGCATTTCATTCCTAATTCCTGGATGTTCCCTCTGAGTCAAGAGTTAACGTGCTTTTAAATCCCCACATTAATCTGCCCTCTGGGTTTACTGAATTAGGTTTAAAGCTCATTTTTACAGGATTTTACCTGTAGCTGAGTCAAGCAGAAGAACACTTTTATGAATGGATCTTTGTAGCTGATCCATGAGGTGCTATTTAGCATTTCGAAGCACCATCACATTTCCAGTAAAAATGTATCCTGAGTGAGCAGAATCTCAGAATAGTTTAGGTTAGAAGGGACCTTAAAGCCCATCTCCTTCCAACCCCTCTGCCATAGGGAGGGACCGCTTCCACAATCCCAGGACCTAACTACCATCTAAATCAAAATTTGGGCCTTAAAGCTGCACCACAATAGTCTATTGCTTCCACACCCTGCCCATCCACACAATGCCTTGAGTAATGTCAGTGCTGCTAAAGCACTGAACTTGAACTTGGTGTAATGTGAACATACCAAGAGCTGCAATTCACTGGGACTTTGTGATTATCTTTCACTCTGGACTGAAAATACCACCATGTGCAGACAAAAACACTCCTGAAACCAAACCTGCAGGCTGGCAGTGCTTCCAGCTACCACATCCCACCTGCCAGGGATTCACTGAGCTCAGTCACAGAGTGTGAAACACAAACACTTGGCTTAGAGGCTCAGACACCTCTGGCTAGGATTGTACTGGGAAGTGCAAAAATCAGGAATGCCCTGAGTTACAGCAGTAAAATGTCATCAAATATTGAGTGCAGTACTAATGGCACTGCACAGATGATCCCTTCATCAAGGCTAATTAACTCCCCCACTGCCCTAATGAGAAAGCAGCCCTGGTATAGGTAACTTGAACCTGACCCCAAACATCACCAGGCACAGCAACATCTGGAGAAGTCTTGATATCTGATACATCCAGCTCACTGAAATTTAGATTTCATACCTTCTGGTGGTAGTGTGCCAAAAGTAATGACAAATTTGTTGAAACTGTGTTACATAAATATAAAAAATAGCCAGAAATGAGGCTGGGGTATATTGTGACAATAGACAGGCAGCCCTTGAAGCCAAAGCTGAACCAAACTACCTCTTCCTTTTATCCTTTCTACCTTCCCTAATACTGTAAATGACCTAGTTTTCCTCTCAGACCTGCACTGATGTTTTTCTTTCTGCTTGTCTTTAACTTTTCATCTGCTGACAACCCTTTCTCCTCCTCTATCTGCACTATGGAGAGTGAAAACACAAATGTTCTCTACTTCCAGAACCCTCTTCTCATAGATGGGCCAAATAAGGTCACTGCTGAAAAATAGCAGCTCATTACTCATCCTCATCTCGCTGGCATTGCACATCCTTTGGCGGAGATGAAAGAAAATTGTGAATTCAGTGTGAAGTCCTCACAGTGTCTGTAGAAGCCTCAGAGCACCTCATGAGACCTGTTTCTCACCAGTAACGCCCATATTTACTGGGAAATAAACATAATTTTTATGTCCAGCAGAGAAAGGCAGGGACTGATGCATTTGGCATAGAACTGAGTAACACAGGGGCAGACTCTGGGCCAGCAGAGCATCAGGCATCAAGCCTTACCTGGTTGGGTATTCTGAGAGGTGGCCTTGGACCTCCAGGGTACCGGGGGGACATGAAAGGCTGCAGGGAGAGAAGGAAACACTGCTGAATAATCCTGTAAGTCCTGTAAATGCCAGCCCGTGTCACTGCCATGCTCACACCCATCCAGCCTGAACACTCCCATGAAGAGCTCTGGACATTGTTCCGCAATGTTTAGCAGTATTACATAAATTCAGCGATTCCCAGCTGTCCTGGGTTGATGCTAAAATTGTATCCCCATTCGTCTGTTTAGCTCAGAAATAAGGGTTGTACCTTTAAAAATTGGATCTGAGAGTGAAGGAGGCACACTGGAATGCATGAGGCAGTTGCTTTCAAAACATAAAGGTAAGAGTCTTCAGCTTTCTGACACACAGGGCCTGTGTTGTGGGCAGTGTGGACAGCAGAAGAGAGCTCTCCTTTGCTTTTTGTTAGTTTTTTGCTAGCTGAGACAGAGAAGTTCTCCAGACTGCGGTTTTTTTTTTCCTTTTCTTGAAACTGTTTGAACCTGCTCTGGACTAAACACCCAAAAAGGGCACCAGGAGCTCAGCCCTTGGCCACCGGGCCTGGCCTGGGCCTGGCCTTTCCACCAGAGGAACCGACAGCAACTGAGCCGAGCTACAGCCACGAGAGAGACTTTCTGGCATCTCTGCGGAGCGGCGAGAGGTTTTCTGTTGTTCAGGGTTGTTCCTTCGTTTGTTGGGCTGGAGAGCGCTTTGTCTGTTAAATAAACAACTTTTTCCACTTTCTTCCAAGGAAATTTTTTCCTATCCCGATTCAGCTAACAGGAGGGGTGGTCCATCTAGAGGTTTGGTTTTTTTCTCTTTCTTTCCCTCTCCCAAATTTGCCCTAAACCAGGACACCAACCCATCCATCTATCAGGATAAATTATTTAACCATTTGCTTCAGCACTTGTAAGTGCAGATTATAAAAAACTTAATGCATTAATAGTGAAGAATAAATGATAATCAGACATATATACTTTCCACTGGAGAAAGGGGAAAAGATAAGAACCTTGGAATAGAAAACAAAAGTGTTCTAGGGAAACTTCAGAGGTAAGGAATATCAAAATAATTCACTAATACTTTTCATTCATCTTTTCATAATATAGTGAAAACAACACAAAATTTAACCTATGGGGTCACAGATTCCCAGTTCATGATGCAATTATTTAGAATTTTGCTGGTTTCAGTCACCACGTCTATACAGTGCTGCACTCCTGCCATCCCTCCCTGCTCATACACTGGATCTCCTCTCTCACATCTCAGTTTATACCCAAATCTGGCACACTACCCACACCTTGAGGCACACACTTCTGCTGGCTCTTGGCTACTCCTGAACTACCTCAGCCCACAAATAAGGCCAGGCCCCCAGTTAATCAAGTGATACCAGGAGCAAAAACATTTAATTTCTCAGCTCATTACATCCCGAAGTGTGGCAATAGCCTAGAAATCTAAAAAGATAAGTGCCAGATCTGCAGGAAAAAGGCACAAGTATCTGACTAAACAGAAGATGAAGAGGATGGCTTTGGCAACCAGGAGTACCTACAGCTTCAGAAGAAAATGAGATAAAAGTATGCTGTGACAGAGCACAGGGACAAAAAGACTGATTTAGACTAGCAACAGCTAGCAAAAAAACCTGCAATTATTTTACCAATAATTACTACTGGAATTTTCCTATGATCTTACATCAATAAATTAATGAAACCTTTCACATTCTGGAATCAGATGAAAGCTGAAATAATGTAACCTACATAAACATGCACTCAAAGTAGTGCTAGAAAGCAATTTCAAGTACAGAGGGTTTACAAACTGGAGAAGAACGTTCAATAACAACTATGAATAGATTAATAAAAAGATACTTGAAATGATGTGTTGTAGAAGAGGGAGACTCCTTTGTGCACTCTCTGATGGTGAGAACCTCTGATGAGAGAGTGAGAGGGCTGCGTATGTGGCGAGGCTCTTGTGAAACAGTAGAAATGTCAGGAAATTAGAATTTCAACCAATTTCACAAAGCTCAAGGGTTTGACTTGTCTCCATCAGCAAACAAAACTCAACTTTATTTTACAGCTGTGCAGCTCAAAAAAAGGGAAATCTGAAGTGTCTCTCAATTCATCCATGTCTTAAGAGCAGAACCAGCATACTAATATTACATAATAGTAGTAAAAAATAGTAATAAAAAATAGTAATAAAAATCCTGCTCCCCAAGCTAATAAGGCTTACTTATATACTCCAAATACTCATGTATCTATGTATTCCACTTAGACCCAGGTGGAACTGCAATCAGTGACAAGCAGATTTCAAGTTGTTTCTATGGTTTGTTTTACTACAAAAATTTTATCACTGCAAACTTAAATATTCTGATTTTTGTGTCAGTGACTGAACTTCCCCCTCTCCACTGTCTATATATTGCTTGTCCACAAAAAGGTGTCCCCGAGATGTTTCAAGACAACACAGAAATTCTGTCCAGCATTTTAATGAAAATATATTAAATACTCTCAGCTTTTCATGACAATGGGAGTAATTTTAAAGTACACACACACATTATTGAGCACCAGATTCTGAAAGACACAAACTCAAGCAGCAGAAACTTTGTGCCACATGTTTATTCACTTCCCTTGTCATTTCCAGAACACCTGACATTTAGTCTCTGAACTAGTTTTACTTTAATTTTCTACTTTTTTTTTTTGGTGGTTTTTTTTTGGTTTTTTTTTTTTTGTTTGTTTAGGAGTTGCTGGAATATCCATTAGGGAGGAACAATTGAGGGCTTCCATTTCTCACAGCAGGCATCCCTCTCTCCTTGACTTCATCTTGGCAATTTCTTCCCCTTCTCTTGCACTACAAACACCGCTGAACTTATTGGGCTCAGAATACTGTCACTAAACTAAAACCAGCGCCCACAGACCTTGAACTGGTCACTCAGATCTTGTTTCTGAAGATGAAAACAAAATGTTTACATGCTGAAGAGTTACACATTTCTTCCTGTTGTTTCAGCCTTGTGTAACTCAAAACTCAGCATTTTAATTGTGCCTTAAATGGATGCACACACTGAATTTTCAGTGTGACAGACTCCTTTCGATTGTCTTGGAGTTAAGTTGGAAAAATACTCAATAATACAAGCAGGCAACTTCAGCTGTGGGGTAGGAAGAAGACAGAGGGGCTAAAAACAACTTCTCCAATGAAGTTCAAGAACTGGCAGACACGATAAAGTATAATGAAAAGCAGAAAAACCCACTCCAAAACAAACAAACAAACAAACAAACAAACAAACAAACACCCAACAACAATAAGAACAAACCAAACAAAAAACCCAAAATAAACCCCCCCAAAAACCAAAAACTCCTCCTCAAAACCCAAACAAAAACTCCCAACCAAGCAAAAAAACCCCAGCAAAACCCAAGAAACTAAACAAACAACACAAAACAAAACAAACAAAAAAAAACCAAAAAAAAACAACCAAAGGACACATAAAAGACACAACCCAGTTAAAAAGAAAACCCACACAAACAATACCAAGCCTCCTCCAAAGTGTCTCAAAACCAAAACATAAGACAAAATGAACAACCACAAAAAAAAAGGGGGAAAACCCCCAAACACAAAACAAGTCCCAACCAAACCCAACCAACCAACCAACAAAAAAAAAAATAAAAAAAATTTTTAAAAAAAATCGCCCAAAAACAAATAAAACAGAATATTGGGCAAGGAAGCCAGATCTAGGCTGAGATGGAGATGCCACCAATATCTATTGACAGCAATATATTATTATTCCTGTCCACAGGTATGAAATTCACTAATTTGGTGCCACAAAAAGTATCCTGAAGGCTGCCATCCTACAGCTGAGAGCAAAGGAAGAAGAGCCTTCTACTAAACTGGGTGAAAAAGAAGCCAGAATGGAAAAACCTCTTGTGTAGTCACTGCAGAATATTTGCATTTATCAACTTATAGCGAAGATTTTAAAAAAAGCCCAAAAACCTAAAAGGAGGAAAGTATGGGTAACTCATAACCTGTGTGTTTAATGCAGATCTGAGAGATATGTGTGCTGTGCAATATCAAAATCTCATAAAATTCTGTTTTTCTTAGTTCTCAACACAACAGAAGATAGGTTTCTCAGTGGGGAAGTCTTTGAGAGAGCCATGTTGAAGCACAATGGTCTCACTGCCCACATTTTAGTGCCAGAAAATGAGATTTTACAGAAAGTATCCACCAGGAAGCTGATGCCATACAGGCACAGTGGCTGGGAATTTTGTCTGCCAGTCGTGCAGTTCTTGCTCTCTTTTTCAGTTGTTCAGAGACTCTAAAATATGATGTGGATTAGTTTTCACTTCTACCTAATGACAGTGAAATAAGGAATTCAGAGGGTGGTGTTCTGTTAAGCATGACATATTTCAATAAATCTATTATTTCTTTAAATTTACTTCCCTTCCAAAAGCTGAGTGTAATTTACTTCCTTACAGATACAGGTTTATTGCACTGACATTTTTATCCTGTTTTTCCTCATACATTTACATTTATCAAATTTATCACATTTTGTCTTACATAAATTTGGAAAATTTACAATAATCCACAGCCCAGAGAAGTAATCCTGGATATTTCAATTCCTACTGAGACTTAATTGACCATAAATATATTGACCACAAATTAAAAATCACATGGTGTGACACAGCTTCACACTTGGTGTGGAGAAGGATCAAAATGGCAATAATTGATTTTTATAACTCAGCCATCTACAGGACAAACATAAATACCACTTATCCTAGCAGCTGAAAATGGAACCACAGACCTTATTTGTACACACTAGAAGTCATCTTAAATTAATTGTGCTGCTACTTGAGGTGCAAGTACTGGAAAGCAGTTCAAGCTGCAAGAGACAAGGTCACATTTTCTCTGGTAATTCTGAAAATGACCTGATCTTTCTATCTAACCATTTAAAAGTTCTAAATGATCACAGGTGAAACAAATCAAAAATCTTTGTTCTCATCTCTGTTTAAAAATTAGCAGCCAAGTTACACATTATGTGTAAAATACTAATAAACTTCACCTTTTTTTTTCCCCAAACTCTAATCCAGGCTAAAAGGTTTGTCATCACTTACTGGTATGATTACTAGTATTAGTATCAGTGTCCAAATGATAAAAAAATAAGACTGCTAGCCATTTTTGTTTCATTTTCCTGTAAGGGTAAATATTTTATTATATCTCTTTCAGACTTCTGTGTTTTAGGAAACGCTCTACATCTCACACTCCCAAACCAAAGGGGTTTTGCCCTCCTAGGAGGACCACAGGGAACCATTAAATATGTGTGAATTGAATTAATCCAAGTTACCCGGCAATTCATTTGTCATTTCACCGCTTTTAATTTTTTAGTTTCCTCTGTGATTCTTTTTGTGGCATCATCCTCAGCAGTAACAAATCACCCAACTTTCAGGACACTCTTCATTAATACACTTTAGTTTTAACCAGGACTAAACCTGAAATTATTTCTTGCTGAAGTATTTCAAGAGATGAAATGTAGGTTGTTCACTGCACGCAGTCTACCAGTGCAAAACAAACCAGTTGATTTTTTCTAAGCTATTTTACATAAAGCTATGTTATTCTCAGCACTGGGAGATGATTTCTCTCTACATTGGCCTTTCCTGATGACCAAACTCATTTCCATGAGCAAATTCTTCTCTGTGCTTCAGAAAAAGATCCCTAAAAAATAATTCCTGTATTTATGGCTTTCTAAGAGCAGATTGACAGCTTATAAATAGCCACAGTAAGAGATCTGATTTAATTCAGAATACAGAGCAAAAAAAATTTTTCCCATATTGAAGAGCTCCTTCCACATCCAGAATTCCATGTTACAGCAATACCAGCTTTTAAAATAAATTTAATGTTTTATCCCTGGTCTAGGAGCACCACCTGGAAGGACACTGCAACACACACCTAGTTTGGTGTAGAAAAATGAAGAAACAATTCTGCACTCAAGAGAAAGAAAGAAACAAACAAAAACAACCAGGAAGCCACAAACAAAACCTTTGGTCCCCAGTTAAACATTCATCTGAGATGCTGAAAGCCAGGTCTGCTTTTAGAAGATCTCCAGGAATTGCACTGTTATTACAACTGTGTCACTGTGTGGGGAACATCATTATCTGAAGCTCAAGATTTCATAATAGGGAGAAAAAGCTGCTAAGTTCTGCACATAATATTTAAGGGAATTTTTGAAAGAAATTCAAATTTTATAAGAAGTATTACTTATATGAATTTCAAGCCATGTAAATATTTTTTCATTAATTTTATTAAATGCAAATAGAAGGGAAAACAGAGGATTTCAAGCATGACAAGCCAAAACATCCCAGATGTATCACCTTAAAAACCCTCAAAAATAAAAATCCCTGCATTTTTAGAATTTAGACATCATCCAGACATATGACTGAAAGCATTTTCCCCAGACTGATAAACCTGATTATGATGATACACGGTTGATTCTTTGGAGCTGCTGATTAACTGCTCAAGAATACTTTCAATTTTTTCCAACAGTTATGAGAAGTAAAAGCACTGCCACAGATGCGGGGTGGGATTATTGAGGCCAGCAGATCCTGGATAACTTTACATTTTAGGAGTCGACTTTATTGCTAGTATTTAGGGAAAGGAACCCAAACAGGTGAAAAACACAAAGTACTTATACACCTTTCTAGATGACAATACTCACTCATATAGTGCAACAAGTCAAAATAATTTTTAAAAATTGAATATTTTAAAATGCAGTGTGATACTATTGAAGACAAAACTGCACATATGCCAGATCTGTAAAGAATTAGACCTAAAATTTGATGAATTTGAATATTCCCAGACTGCTCTACTGGGGTGGGTGCAAACTGTGGAGATTCCAAAAATACAATGAAGTTCTCCCTACCAACATGAATTATATAAACTCAAAGGGTAAAACATCTCCAAAGTTTCTCAAGGCAACCAAAGCTGCCATCTCTGCTCACAAGCTGCACATGCAGCCCTGGTGACATTTCATTATTCCATCGCCATATTTTCACAATCCAGGATGGTTCCCAAGCTTCTGGCACATCCCTTGTATCTGCGCTGCTCAGACTCTTAACTTTTCACTCCTTCACCTGCAATTGCCCCATTTTGCACTGGAATTGAGGCTGGGTGTGAACACATGCCAAACCCAGCTAATTTTGCCCTTCTGTTACAGTTTGGAACTATCTCAGTTTTACAAAAAAGCTCATGCTGCAGAAATGGGGAACACAGGAGGAGGATCAGTGCTGGGAGGAGGGTGATAGAGCCCGGGACTGAAAATGAGGAGTGGCTACTGGGAGGGGGGAAAAGAAATACGGAGGAATTCTGGAAAACCAGGAGACTGTGTTAGTGTTAAGGGGAGAGCTGACAGAGTTCAAAGGGATTTAAAAAGAAATAAAACGTTTTTAGACTGACAGAGATGCAGGTACTGGATCTGCAAAGACCAGGCTGAACCACAGTACACCCTCTGGCTCCAGCTGTGCCATTCCACAGCTGGAACTGGGAGTCCTACTCCCCTGCACAAACAACCATCCCCTGCACAAACAACCAATTCACTCCAAAATGGCTTTAAAGAGGTGCTGGAGGACTTCTCCCTCCTTGTTTTCCTTCCTTAAACTGCTTTAACCAAATGCTGCATTTACTGGGTCTGAGATACAAACTCTATTTCTTAACAAGGTGTCATGCCATGACTTTACTGTAAATATGGTCAATATTAACTATGAACTAAAATAGTACATTACAGAGGTATTTTACAGCCTTACACTACACCTTAAAAATACATTTTCTTTCCACGTGTAAGTAGTTCACCATTTCTGCTTCAAACTACAGATGCAGACCACTAATTTTTCATTTCCTGATTTTGCTTATTCTCATTTAACTAAGTGACAAACTTTGACTTATATTTATTTACATATGGTAGATATATATTTGTTATACACTCATATATAACCAATAGAAATGTTTATATATACATATATATTTATATATACATATATACTTATTTTCCTGCCTAGCATTACTATTTGAGATATATACTTGTACCTCAAATAGTAATGCTAGGCAGGAAAATAGAGTCCTTTTTGCTCATGTGCCTTACTGTAATAATGCTCTCCTGAAGCATTAGGTCAGCTCTACTATGGCAAACAAGGCTAAAAATAATACTTGAGAATAATATGGATGGAGCTAAAATCAGCACGAGCAGCTGCCACTAGATGGCAAGGCAGGCTCACATTACTTTGCAGGGCTGGGTTTGGGCTGGTTTGTGGGGTTTTTTCCCTTTATATAAGAGGAATATGCAACATTTGTATTTCAAACATGGTGTCGACACTTCTTTCCCATGCCATTCCAAGTTTGTGTGGTGATCTGAAGTTGATGAATGAAGCCAACCACTTGAAAAGCCCTTTAGAAAACACAGGCACCATGGAAATAATGTTTAGTGGTAAGTTGAAGAGATTTTAATATATATGCTGAAAAAAATAATGTGTTTTAAGAGAAAGAGCGCTTCACTTGTATGTGAAAAGGTACAGACAAGTGGTAGAGTTTGACTTTTAACAGAATTACCAAATTAAACAAGTGAACTGTCAATTCTAAAACAACCTGCTTCCTTCCCCGCAGGGTCTCTCAGGTGAGTGCTACTAAAGCCAGCCACGCTCCTCACACAGCCACCAAGCCTTTGGACAGCCACGGAATAGAGGAACTGAGGACAACTGTGATTTAATTAAACATACATTTAAGTGTTTCTCCTAATTGCAGTGCAAAAGCCACAGCCAGGGTCAGACTCTGGGCAGTGCTGGGTGTCAGTAACTTGGAGTGGAAGGTGCCCCTGCTGACGGCTGGGGTTGGAACAAGAGGGGCTTTAAGGTCCCTTCCAAACCATTCTATGCTGCTTTGTTTTAAACTCTGCATTTAGGAGTTTAAAAACTGGAAAATTAACTAAAAGGCAAATAAAATCCTGTGAAATCAGTTAGTTTACATTCTGTTTAAAACTCCAAACACCTCAATGAACACATGATCCCAAACTTCCTTCTGGCCTCTGCTCATTTGCTTATTAACACCAACATCATCCACAAGGATCAAAAAAATGGTCTGCAAAACCACAAAATATATCCTCTTTCAAACTGTTTAGCTGCCTTAAAACATCAGTGAAGAGAGGGATGGAAATGGTCCTCAGTACCTGAAGCTCCACCAGCAAGACTGGATGTGGAAACCTGAAAGTCTCTGAATTCTACTACCTGAACCTCTTTGATCACAAGTGGAAGATTTAACTCACTGTAAATGAGCTTATAAGAGCCTCTTGTTAAGCTGTGGCTGCTGATATTATGTATCAACTAACATTAGACCCAAAGGTAATTATTTATTATGATCTTATCCAGTCTTTCAGTCATGTCAGAGTCAGACAGGGCTCCAGTACCAGGGACAAAGAGCAGGTCATGCTGTTATCCATGAATGGCCATAGGAAGAGACTAACAAATGACGTGGAAAATGTCCCAAAAAAATGACATAGAAAATGTCCCAAATTACTTTAGTTTATTATCACAGTAGATAAATGCCTTCCTCACACGTTAGCTCCATGTCCAGGATGTCATAGATGGGAAAACTGGAAAAAGATGAGGTATTTCCAGACTCAGGCTGGGGCAGGTTGGGCATTTCAGATGTGTATAAATAAAATCATCTCACCTCAATGCAATCTAGTATGGTTTCATGACTTCTGTTGCCCAAAGCAGCTATATGGATTTGGAATTTAAGCCCTGTATGGCAGAGCTGTTGTGCCACACACATCCAAGTGTTGCTGCTAATGAACCAAGAGCAGTTCACTTTCTGGGCATACCAAGTTATTTCCAGAGTCCCACTGCTGCTCAGACTGAGAGAAGATGATGACAAAAAGTATGTGCCTATGAACTTAAAGTTACATTCAAACACAAGAACACCAGTGGAGAAAACTGAGGCACATCCTAATCCCACATAAATACTTACTTTTCAAATTTCATCTTCTGCCACTACAAACAATTTCTCTCAAAACCCAAACAAAACAAAACCCCAAAACTTCATTTATTTGATGGCAATAGCTACGCACAGCTCTACCACCCTCCCTGCACTGTGCCATTTTTCTGTACAGTCAGCACTGCAGTGACCATCATCCTTCACCTGAACTGAAGTACTAAATTACAGCTACAGAGAGATACAAGACTAATTCAGTTGCTGCCTTCAGAACCTCTCCTTGTGCGGACCTGGCATGAAATGCCACAGGTTGCCAATTAACATCAGTGCTAATGGTCCACCTGCATAAGAAAACCTTATTTTACAAAGAGCAGTTTTACAACACACAGTTTGAGAAACAATTCTCCCATATTTCTCTACCTCCATGTGCTACACTAGCAGAATGCATTATTTTTCAAAAATAAAATATATTTCTTTCCTTCTATAAAAAAATAAATGTCTCAAAAATCAAGTTAGAGGTCAAGTTAGTAGTGCCAATTGTCAAAAGCAAAGCCTGTTGGTGTTCATTCCCAGCACATTTCGCCCCCAGACTGTGACTTTCCCCTGCTCTGCTAGGAACCCACTGCAGCAGCAATGACCCCACTTTGCTTATGTCCCTCTAAGTGCTCAGTACTCACCCAAAACACGAGTGCAAAATCAAAAGGAAAGAAATTACTTCAAATCATGTGACCCTTGAGTTCTGCAAGAAGAGCTGGCAGGTGCTGGCTGTCAGCAGCTTCAGCTCAGCCCAACCCAAACAACTCCTGAAGGCAACAGGCACCCAGGGTGACCTTCCAGATAAATTTCCAGCTAAAGGAATTAAAATGCTACCAGGCCTTTGTGGAGCAAAGTCTCAGTGCACTAAATATAGACACAAACACCTCTCTCCTGCTCTGCCCATGTGGTCTGAATCTGGAGAACAAACCCTTTGCTGTCACAACCCAAGAGTGAGGGGCAGGTCCCAGCTCCAGACTGCTGGGGCAAGAAGAATGAGTGTTGCCAGCTCTCAAACCAAGACAGATGAACCAGTCCTCTGTGGTTTGTTTTACTCTGGGATCAGAGGAATTGCAGTACAGGATGGAGCAACAGCGTGCCCAAGTAAAGGTCTACCAGAACAGCAGCACCCACAAAGGCAGGAGGTGGTCTTCCCCTCCTTGCCTGTAATTTCACCTGCATTTCACAGCAGCAGATGTTGCCACTCCATTTTCAAGTTTCACACAAGCAGGCTCTGTCTGCCAGCACATTTTCTTGTCCTAGGGCGAGCTGACCTTGGTGAGTCTGAGCTCTAATGAAGGTTTCAGAGCCTGGCACCAAGTGCTGCCTGACAACACCCACTGCAGCAGCAGGGCTGTTTGCACTCACAGCCTCACACACCTCAGGCTCTGGATTTTGGCTTAGCTCCCCTTGCTGGGATTGCTCTCAAACACACCAATGCACCCACTACCACACCTGATTTCCAAACTTACATGTATTCTTAAGCACACAGCTACAGCAAGAATTAATAATGTCTTGAAAAATGTTCCTTTTCACTCTCAGGCCTCGCAAAAAGAGCAGGATGATGTTGTGGCTTCAAGTGAGACTCAAGCCAGATACTGGCATACAATGAGATTTTATCCACACTCAACTTTCTATCAGCTTGTCTTCCTTATATCTTCAAAGATCTGGAGTGGGTAGAAGTCTATTCACGCTTCTAAAAACAAAACTCCCACATCCTCCTTCTGCAAAACCTTTAAAATACTTACTCTCTCATCTGTACTTCACACACTTGTCCTATCTATGCCCCTTCCCTATCCTAGTAGCAATCATAGACAATAACAAAAAAAGTTAATTCCTCTGACATCACAAGTAAAGTGGGAGGCTGAAGTTAAAAAAAAAAACAAAAAAGTGAAATATTGATATAATCTAATAATTAAGACAAAAATTAGAAAATTATGTGCAAAAGTGCTTACCTAACCAGCTGTTCAAAGCACTAAAAGCAGAAATAAATTAATTAATGAGTTCTGCCAGCTCCCAGGAATTTTGTGACTGGCAGCAGCCAGGTATTTTCC
The DNA here is from genome assembly GCA_013397245.1 of Thryothorus ludovicianus. Lineage (NCBI taxonomy): Eukaryota > Metazoa > Chordata > Aves > Passeriformes > Certhiidae > Thryothorus > Thryothorus ludovicianus. Next base: position 36,558 of record VZTB01015680.1, read on the forward strand.
ACTTCACTTCCAAGTGTCTTTTCATTCATGTATTACAAATCAAGCCTCAGTTTGCCAGTGTGAAGGAAAACAACTGAGTTTTGGTGAGGAGGAGATGTAAGCCCAGTCTGGGAGCAGTGCAGCTCTGAGTCACAAACACCATGCTTGCACTAAAATGTCATTTCTTTCACCATCACATTCTGTGCTGTTACTGCCCAAAGTGCTAAATGGGTCCTTAGCACAGGGCTGAACACAAACAACAAAGTTCTGACTTTAGGACTTCCATGGAATGTTATGTATATTATCATAGGAAATTATTTTAATATTGTACTCAAGCATTTTCAGTCTCTGCTAAAAGTCTGGCACCATTTCTTGTTCTGTGCTGTACCATTTCATAAATTAAATACTCATCAGTCAGGTCCCTTCCTTCCCACCTGTCCACTTCTGTTTAAAAATAAACTCTCAAATATTGCACCACACAGTGAGACATAGTTCAGAATAGGACCTTTTCTACAGACTTGCAAACAGAGTATAATTATTAAAAGTATCACAAAGGATTTTCTATCCTAAAATTCCTGTAATCATAATTTTTTTTTCTGAATACCTGAAAAAACCCCGGTGGTACTGGACCTACTGGCATGCCATCTCCTGGGGGAATGTTTCCTAGCACTGGGCTGGGAGCTGCTGCAGCACTCTGAAAAGAACAAAGGGAGAATAAACCTTTGTCATTGCATGGTAGGCATTAAACCCCTCCCCCAAAAAACCCCAAACCTGACCAAAGTGCAGAAAGCAATTCTCTGGATATGTCATTATGCCATTGTTTCATCTGAAGGTAAATTAAAATTGTTCAGCCTTTTGTCTATACAAGCACCATGGTTTGTTGAAATAACAAATGTATGATGAGGGGAAAGGTGCCAGAGATTGCATAGGCCAGGTAGACAAATCCTGACTAAATTTTAAAAATGTTGTATCTGAGTGTCTCTTCATGCACCAATGTGAATGTAACTTGTACACTTCTTGTCTTACGTGTAAAAACAGTCTCACACATGCACAAGGATATACACAGAGCATAAAGAAAGTAATTTATGCATTTTATCAACCATTTCTAAGCACTTTAAAGATAATTTCAGCAGCCTGTAATATTTTTCCAGAACAACAACAACCAGCTTCAAAACAGGGCTCTGTTATAAACAATACAAGAAGGGATGCTCGTGATTCTGCTGGTAATGTTAAAGATTTTACCAACTCCAAAAATAACCACCATGACAAATTAGAAGAATTCAGGTTACGTTTTTGGAAGGGAAAAGAAAAAAGGGATTTCTAAGGAGTGAATCAGAGGATGAAATGAGTTACCTTTGCAAATCATTCAGCTGAAATAAGCAAGTAAAGAATATTGCTCCTGGCAATTTACATGCAGAAGATTGTCACAGAAAAGAGAAGCCAAACTGTTTCTGTTGTCATGTATTGGAACCTCAATTACTTTTAATTTCTAGCATTCTTCCTTCCTGCAATGTGCTTCTGTATATCACCTATAAATGCTCAAAATCTTGTGTGAAAGTACTGGAGCACACAGAATGCCCCCAGAGTCACTGACAGGTGGTTACTAATGACCTGCCAAAGCCTGCCCTCTAAAACACACAGATATTAAATTATCTCTCTATTTATTGTGCATTCACACTCAATACCCTAAAAATGCAGATCTGGAAATTGCATTTCCAGGTGTTTGGCCAAATACCTAGGAAAGGAAAGGATAATGCTGGAAAGATCTAAAAACTGGCACAAAAGGAAGAATGACCTTTTCCGACAAAGCAGAAAGGAAATATTCACTTAATCACTACAGATTTTTTCAATGCCTTAAGCTGTGTTTTAGAATTATAGTTCTGAACAACTAGCAGTAATATATTTAGCATCCAAGCTCAATGTTCTTTGGAAAAGCCTGGAATGTATCACTGAAACATAAAGTCTGCAAAAGGTGCTGGTTTTCAAAACGAGTGCAAGGCTTTGATTCATGAAAATATCCTCTAATAAGGGGTGTTATCTATGTAAGGATCAGTGCTAAAACACTGTAGAATTGTAGCTCACAGGGAAGGCCAGCCAGGTGAGCTGGATACAGCAAACACTTTGGAATTATAACCACAAATCATGCAGGGAGAGGCCATCACAAAGCAGCCAGAGCAGCCTGGGAAGCTGTGGCCAAAAAAAAGGTGCTGGCTCTGCCAGCCACTGCCACTCATGTAAAATAATTATTTTTGTATCATCTCCATTTCCAAAGGAAAACAGGAATAAAAGCTGTTGGTTTGTTGTTGTTGTTTGGGTTTTTTAAAGGAAATATGAGCTCTTCAAGCATCAATGCGCAATAAACCCATGACAGGCACAGGCTGAGTGGAGCACATTGGATGCACTTCTGCAGGTACAGGTTTTCTGGACAAAGGATGACAACAGCAGCACAGCAATGGAGAAAAGTCGATGATGTTAAAAGCCTGAGCATCTCCAAATGCCCCAAAGAGCCTGAGCTGCAGTGGCTGCACACAGAGGAGCAGCCCACTAAAGAGGCACTGATGGGCTTTATTACAGCACCCTTATCCCCGAGCGCCCTGGGCTGAGCCCTCTCACTGGCCATGGGATGCGTCCCCCGCCAGCTCCTTGGGGTCACAGGGTAGGGCACTGCCCCTTGGGATCAAGAGCTCCCACAGAGACACAGTGCCCTGCTGCAGACAGTTTGTGCTCTTTCCCACTTTGAAAACTGTTTTTTTTTAAAAAGAAAACCAGCAAATTTAGTTAAAAAAATAGAGAGGGAAGGGGAAATAATGACTATTCCAAAATGGAGGAAGAAAAGGATTAAAGTTATAAAGTTATTTGCTGTCCTAAAAAGGCTCTGTAAGAAATATACCTAAAAATAATATTTTCATAATTGTCTCACAGAGGTAGGGTTTTTTTCCCTGTTTCTGTATCTCCCCTGGCACTGACACCAGTGGATACCAGAGGATGGACCCAGAGTCTGCAGCAGGATCGTGTTACTGACAGCTGCAGTGTGATTCCATGACTGTAAGAATTCTGCAGTTACACTCTCAGGAGTTCCAGAAATGTTCTTTTTTTCCTGTTTTCATGTTTGTTTGGGATACTCTTCCCTGATGGGCAGTGAACTCCCAAAGCCAGAAATAAAGTATTTTCAGTGTTTTGGGTATATTACATTTTCTAGTTTGTGCTAAATAATGAATCTTTTAAGAACTTCTACCAGGTAGATCAATAAACAAACCTGCAACTGCTGCATGGAAATATTCTTATTTATTCTATCCTGATGAATTATTCATTCTTTTTCCACAGTCCCATAGCAAACCATGGCCTCCTTTTGCATGCCTTACAAGTTGTTCATCATTTATACTTCCATTAGTTTGACATTTTAAATATTTGAAAATTGTTTTCCCTGCTTTTCATAAAAAGATGAAATCGGAAAATTTAGATGGTATAAACTCTTTGTACAGTAGCTTACCTCCTTAAAAATGGAAATCTGTATTTGCTTTTGTAGCTAAAATAATGAATTTATATTAATGAATTTATAATAATTTACAATTATTAATTAAAACTGTGTACTTGAGTGAAAGTTATTTGGTCATTCTTTCTCTATCCAAGCTACTCTTGGCAAGGCAAAAATAGATTATACGAACTAATAAAACTAGCTATGGTTTAAGATGGATTTTACAATAAAAAAATCACAAAGTAAAGAAAATGCAAAGTAAAATCATTTAGCTATTCCACTAGTACAGTGTCTGAAGTATAAAAATCCAGAGAAAAACCTGCAATGATCATTTTCTGAAGCCATCCCAAGAAGTGGCTGATGAGGGAAGCTTACAAAGGATTTAATTTGAAACCAAAGACTGCAACAAAGAAATGACTTAACTATAAAAATCTTCATCTGACACTTTTTTTCACCAAGACATTCCGTTTCAGATATTTTGTTTACAGTAAGACTTAACTTATTTTTATCGAAAGTAAGTAGTTTACCACGTTACTAAATTTGTGCACTCAAGGCAGAGTTCTGTTGTGAAGAACATCTCACTGATGGCAAATGATGTAAGCTACTGGATGATGGAGGGGAGGAGTTGGACCCTACAAATAAAGTGTTGGATACCCAATTCCCTCATCACCCTCCTCCATGTCAGCCCTGAATCCACTCTTATCATTTAGAAATATAATATTTTCATATATTCATACAAGCAACCAAAGCATGCTGTCACCAGACAAAAATATTCTGCCATGGATGGTACAGACACAATCAGCTGAACCAGAGCAGAAAGGATCGACACCTCAGGACATTTTTATATACACTGGTATTGGGTTAATGAAACAAATTAAACAGTGAGTGTGTAATGTGAAGGACAATGCAGGGAAATTACAACCACGTTTCAAATGCTGGTGAGAGTAGCACAGTCAGAAGTAAAAGCAGAAAATGTCAAAACTTAAACAATTGCTGGTGGTTTGTTTTTTCCTTTCCTCCTTTTCTTTTCTGGGGAAAGGGGATACACATCCAGTATATGAACTCAGGAAATTATGGGAAGTAAGGAATTTAAATGCAGTTGTTGGTTGTTTTTTTTTTTCCCTCTGGAAAGACAAACTATGGATGATTACTATTTCCAGTCATATTTACCATATGTTTAATTTCTGCTCATTGATAGCTCTGAAGTGCCAGACATACTGCAGCCAGTACCATTAAAAAAATACTGAATTTCCTTTTGTAAACACTTCAACTTGTGACTTAGCAAGTGTTTTAAAGACATCAGCTGGTTCCTGTAACAGACCTTCCCTATTTGTACCCATCACAAATTAAAGAAGTATTAAAGAAACTACATTGATTAACCATTAGCAACCTCGTTCTCTACAGGATGGAACATAAAACTACTCATCACTCTGAAGAACATAATAAATAAAATTTTAAAAACTTCCAACACTTTAAATAAGTCTCTGTGTCTTTTACAAAGCCTTTGAACACTTGGCTGTACACCAAGAAGCCAAAACCCTCAGACTGAACAGCTTTGGCTTACTCAACACAGGTTGGAAGGTCATGCCCAAAAAAGGTGGATTCATCACACTGAAAGAGGCAGGTAATTTGAAAGATCTGGATCATGAGACCTAATTAAATCTTGGCATAGCTCCACTGATATATATTTGTCTAAACTGCTCAATTTCTGTTCTGTAACAGGAAGGCATTCACATGACAGCACAAGTCTGAGAAGTGTAATTGTGGAAGGTCATTCCTTACAATTTTTCAGTTTTTCTCCAATCCCAGCTCCCTATGGTTTCATTTGGACTCTGGTATTTTATTTCTCTTCATTCCATCTTATTTATGGGTAATAAAGAATAATAAAAAAAATGATGACATTAATGCAGATGAAAAAAAAATCCCATTTAATCCTTTTCTTGGAAATATAAAAAGGGTTGCATCAGCAAACTTGGTTAAGGAAGAACAGACCTGTCTGGGACTTCACCCATCCTTCTTCCCCAATAAATAATTCTACTCCCAACCTCACCTCACTCCAGCAAAGCTTCCCCATATCTGAAGTGGGATCATAGTTTCTATCCCAGTGCCTAGCCTGGGGATTTTGTCCTGCTTAGGTGACACGGAGAAATTGCATTACAGTGCTGGAAACTGGCTACTGGGCTGGAATATAAATTAATTTTGAGGAAAGCTTTGTTATCAATAAATAAAAGGACTTTAAGTTCCTGTTAAAAGACAGCATTTCCCTCCTGTCTCTCAGCTGCTGCTTCTTGGATTATTTAGAACATAACTTCTGGACAAGATTTCCTCAAAATTATGGTTTTAAAGATTTTTTTTTTTTAAAGAAACCTTCATTATTGCCTGGAAGTTAATAAAATCAGTACTATGAATAGGTATCAATGGACTCTTCACTGACAAAAAGGTGCATGAATAATTTGTCTTGTAGATATGGAAATAGACCTATGATATTCTTTTGAAATTCTGCCCATTTTGCTGGGTTTGTTTGTTGTTTTTTTTTTTTTCCCCAAAACAGACCTGTACAGAAAATCAGAATACCCAGCTTTCCCCAGTTAGAGAATCACAGAATCACAGAATTGAGGTTGGAAAAGAACCTTGAGATCATCCAGTCCAATCTATGACCTACCATCACTGCATCAACTAAACCATGGCACTGAGTGCCACATGCAGTCTTGTTTTAAACCCCTCCAGGGATGGTGGCTCCACCACCTCCCTGGGCAGCTCATTCCAGTGTGCAAGCACTCTTGCAGTAAGTTCTTCACAAGGATTCAGAAATACCCTTCAAGCAATGCTTTCAGCCCATTTTCTGTGAAGGTGAGGGCACTCAGTGAGGTGAGTTCCCAGACAAGTGTGTCTGTGTGCAGGGTGAGGGTACCAGCCCAGCACCCTCCTGAGCTGCAGCAGCACCCTCAGCCCCAGCAGGAACCTCCACGCTGCCGACAACAGAAGGCACTTGAGGACACAAAACGCTGCTGCTTTTGAAGCCTGGAGCTGAGTTGCAGTGATATTTCAACAAAATTACTTCTTCTCCAGAAGTGACACTTACACCCCTCCTCCAGACTCCCTGGAGACCAAGGCAGTTTTGCTCAGCAGCCACAGAATCCTCCACACATTCCATGTGCTGCTTTCCTCCTGTTTCCCTCCAAGATCATAGCAAGGGCCACAGCAGAGCACAGGTTTGACCCCTGCCTGCCCCAGGAACACGCTCCTCCTCACTCAGGGCATGGTTCAGCCCCCACATGTTCTGTCTCCAGCTGGATTTTTAAATTCCAGATATTCCCTGTGCTCAATACATACCACACTGCACAAAGAGGGCTGATCACCGCTCATCCTTTCCTCCTTCTTCCCCAACACACTCTTCCTTTTTTTTTTCCATGCTCTACAGATAATTCATGGTTGGTACAATTGTGCTAATTGGACTAGTATGACAAGACTATCTCATACCCCGACTTCCCCTAGCAATTAAGTGGCTGGCACAGTGTCTTTTAATCATTTAATTAATCTAATTGTTAAACCCACTTTATTTTCCAAAGATTTTAAGATTGCCAGAGTATTGTATCCCAGTTCTCATGGCCCAGCACTCCGCACAAGTCAAGTGCTTTTCCATTTTAGGAATATAGTGATTATTAAGATGAAAGTTTTTCTGTATCTCTTTGTCCTTTCCAAGTTATGAAACAAATGAACAAATATGCTGTGAGTTGAAAGACTAAAATTTGATTATGAAATGCAAAGTAACTGGGTTTGGGGTTATCCTCAGGTCACCTGGGAGTGATTCAGCTATGCTGGCAATATATGCACAACTTCAGAAAGGAAAATACACCAAAAACCCCTCAGTAATTCCCTCACAATTTGAAACGGATTTTTTGTCTCCATACATAGCTGACTGGAAAAGTCACATGCACAAAGAGCTAAATTTTACTTCAGAGCAACACGAACTGCAGAATTTACTTCATGATGAAAATGCTTCTCTGCTTCTTCAGAGCCTGAAAAATTGTTCATTTAAGTGTTCTTGTCTGGACCTTCATGACAAGAAACTCCTCTTTAATAATCATTTACTAAAACACCATCATGGATACATCTCTGCTTTCCAAGTCTGTGCTCCATAAGTTATTCCTCTGTCCTAAAATGTGAAAACATGGGACTTCACAATAGTGTCATTCTGACATCCCATTTTCATACACAAAACTTACTGAAGGATCCATTTGGGAGTTTTATTTGAACATTAGCTCCAATATCAAAGGAATTAGTGGAACATAATACATAACACAATATACACTTTAGAGTCCCTAGACTGAATTTCATTGCTTTAAAACCAGTGATATTTCTTGTGTGTGCAGGTGCTGATGAATAAATATTTAATTCCCTAACAAGTATGTGTTTATTTGAGGAAAAATAGAATAAATTTATAACTCATGGAAAGCTAGCCTCAAAAGTATCTCATTTTTCTCATGTTGCATGAATATCTATCTTTGGATAAATGTAACTTGTTGAGCAGAGAGTCAACACCTCAAGGTGCTAAACCAGAATTAGGTACTGTGCTTATGAAAACCTCACATTTTCATGCTGGTGATTATTTGCTAAATAATAAAGGGGTTACAGGGAGCAGTCATTGAGCAGCCCAGCCTGCCCCAGGGGGCACCAGAATTCAAGGAATTCTCATCCATCTATCCATCCATCCATCCATCCATCCATCCATCCATTCATCCATCCTTCCTCCACATACAGCATAGGCAGAGCACAGCCCTTTTCTTTTTATGTCCTTCTGGAAAAAAAAAACAACTTTAATTTCTTTTCTTTGGGAATTCGATCCAAGAAAACCGAGCCTGTGAGTGCCCAGCACACACCCCCAGGACTGGTAAGGGCTGTGGCAAGGAGAAACAGCCCTGCCAGGAAAAATCCTGCCTCCAAACATGACCAAACTCAGTGATCCCAAAGTCACACAACAGAGCAGGTCAACCTGTCTCAGGTGGCTCCTCCTCAGGGAACCAATTATTTTACACCCTGTGGTGTGAAAATCCATATCAGTGATAATGAGAGCTTGAATCTTTCAGGGTTAACTACCTCCTACAGCTCTTAGGCACACATTTAAAATCTTATTCTTCTGCTTATTTAATTATTATTATTTGTGTTTTTAGGTGGTGCCCACACAGACACTGAAGGGATGGTGATCCATAGTCCACCTGGCTGGTCCTTGGACTACTGGGTCACCCACACAGAAAACAGCAACACTGACAGTGTACTTGAAAATACATTATGTTATACAAAGAACAAGATTCAGAATTCAGCTGATGCAAGAATGATTGCTGAAACTTCTGCTTTACCATATAATTCTTCATTGTGCTTCATTAAAAAAAAAACTAAAAAAAAAACAAAGATCAACTAAACCCAGGAATATGGCATGAAAAATTGCCTTTATAAAAGATTTGATTTAAATGAGAATTATGTGTATATGTATGTTCACTAAAAATGCACATTTTGCAGGGAGCTGTTACAAAGTAAAGCAGGTATAAAGCCCCTTGTTTATATAAATAAAACAGGTGACATTACAGTGATCCAAAACAAAAGCAAGCCTGTTTTCCCGAGGTCCCGGACTGAGTCTGTGACTGCAGACCTGTCAGGGTCACCTTCACCTCAGCACTGTGTCCAAGATGACCTAAAATACCAGAGATAAATGCAAGCACTTAGTGGCTGCAATAATCCATATCTCACTACATATAAAAAACTGGCTTCTTCCTCAGCTAACACAGAGAGGCTTATAGATGGAAAAGTACAGAGAGATCCAGTTTAGCTCTGTTATTTAAAAAAATTATCTACAGGAGAGCAGCAGTCACCCATGTGCCGCCTGAACAACCCCCAGCCCACAATGCCTTTGGAATTAAATTTAAGTCCAGGTTAAAACACAGCAGAATGAGAACTATGTAATATATGGGCTGAAAACAAGAGAAAATGAGAACTGAAGTCAATTTGAAAGATTCTCCCCATACTAAATTATGACAGAGGCATTTTCCAGAGCAGGAAAATGTGGCTTTTATTGGGATTGCTCTAAACAGCAGCCAAGGCACAGAACTCTGAAGCTCCCCCATTCCACCATTTCCTCTTCTTCCAGTTCTTAGCCTTCCAATGCCTAAAAAAATGCCAGCCTTTTCACTCTCTGGGGTCTGCAGCCCATCAAACAAAAATAAGCAGGTTTCTGCAGGTCCCATGGGAGGGATATTCATGTTTCCTACAAAAGCTGACAAAATTTGAGCGTCAGGTAACAGTGGATAATTGTAGTAGTTCATTTAACTGCCTCATCTACTCTAATAGCCTGTACAGAGCAAGTGCTGATCAAAGGGACTGCAGATTCCTGGGACAGTGAGTTTTCTTTCCTGCAATTACCTTAGAGCTGCTCACCTGTGTGCTTGAAGTCCCTTGTGCATCCAGGTTCATAAGGAATGAAGAGAAAACATTTTTGATTTTCCCTGCAAGCACCACTCCATGGAAGGCACTTTCCAGGATCTGTTTGCCAGAAAACACTCTTTTTTTCTCATTCCTTGTGATTACCATTTTTATGAATATTTTACTAATCAAGATCATACATATCAGAGGCTTCTTACTTTCTGTGCACTCAACTTGATACCTCTTTAAAATGTCTGTAGCATTTCATTCCTAACCAGGTCCATTTCACCAGCTGCATAATTAAAATGTTACCACTCCAGCCTGAAAATCCAAAAGAAAGGTGCAAACTTTGTATAGAAGAAGGACAATCAATGGGTTATTTTTTTCCTTAGTGGCCACAGTTTGGTGCTATTCCTGTATGAACTTGTACTTGCAGCACACTTTGTGCAATTATGCACATAGGAAAACTCACATTTAGCACAACCACTTCAGATTGGTGAAAGTCTAGCTAGAGCAGACTGCATGAAACAACTTGTAATTTTCTGATTGAAAACTACTCAAAAACACAGCACAATGTGTGAAAAGGTGACAAATATCTGAGTTAAAATCTATAAAATACAAAGCTTGGATACAGTTTTTTACTTCTCAGGCTAAGGTAACACTATCACAAACTGTTATCAGCCACAGGAATTAACTTGTACAAGGTTTTTCAATTATTTTAAAAATCTTTCTTTATGCCCAGGACAGTGTGTGCATTTTTATCATGACAATGACAAAGGCATACTTGATAAAGCACTGTTAAAAAAACCCCAAAAACCCAAACAGTGTCTTACTACTTTTCTCAGTTTAATTGTTAAATCCTTCTCATCCCCAACAACCCTCAACTCTACCAGTGCAAATTCCCATGGTGTTCCTTGTTCCTCAAGCACTCAAATTTTGAGCGCGTTGGTTACTTTGGAGCAGGAAACAAGGTTTTAAAATAAAATGAGTTTTTGCTGAAGTACAGTGCCAAGACAAAGTTACAGAAGGCAAGAAAAGGCTGCTCGGTGTTTTCCAATTTAAGTTGTGCCACAGTTGGAATGTGAAGAGAAAGATGTGTGGTACCTTCGGGGAGACTCAGGGCACTCCCAGAACCCTGGCTCTGACCCCAAGGGTTCCACCAATGCCTGGAGCTGGGAGAAGGCTTTTGCGGTGACTTTTGGTGGTCTCAGGAGGATAGGACGATGGGGAAGGTAAATGCAAATGCTCCCATTTGTGCAGTTCTGAGTCACTTCCATCCTCACAATGAAAGAAGAAAGGGCAGAAAGTTCAAAATCGGACTGCAAAGGGCATCTTAAAACAGCCCATGGGTCTCAGAATCCTTGTAACCAGCATTTCACTGCAGAGATGGGAATATTTTGCACAGGCAACCCTCCCCCACACACTTTTTAGGCTGTTGCTTTTGGCTAAGGCTACTGCTACAACAGGAAATAAAAATTATATTGCTCAGGAAGGAAGCTAATGAGTTTCCCCTCCCCCCAACACCATTAGACACTTCCTGAATAAAGAAGAAGCACATTAATATAAAGAATGGCCCTACGTGATCAACCAGGGGCTGAACAGCTCTGGGATTAAAGCTGGATTCCATCTCTGGATGGACCAGGAATATCAGCTGCCCTGAGGCACCACCTTGCTGCCTGTGCTTCATCCATCCTGCGCTCAAAGCACCCAAAATCAGTCACAATTTCATCACTTCCTCTGGGAGAACATGCCAGGAGATAAAACAGCTCCTTGTAAGGAGTGTTTTCCATGTGTTTACTCTCTTCATTTTGCTTTATTGTTCAGAATTTAAGAGGCTGTTTCATAAAATCCCAAATCTGGGCTTTTATTGTTTGGTTTGTTTCAGGAGTTCTTTAAACTGAGGGATTTTCCCAATCTAGGAAACATCCAGAGGCTGAAAAGTAAACAAAATACCCAACACTAGATTCATGGAAGCTTAGTGACTGACCCTGCTGTGTTATTAACATTCAGCACTATTTTAAGATGCAGTAGCTTCTTCAGCGATCAGACTGTAAATATTTTTGTGCCAATATTAAGATACGTCAAAATCATCAAGTTTTCCATGTAGCTCATCTGTATTAGGTACTCTGGACTGTAGTTACCTCAATTCATTCCTGGCATGTTGGGTTTTTTTAAATCAAGTTACAGTAAGTAATTTAGGGGGCAACTCCGCAAAAATATAAGTGAGGACCATCTGAATTGGAAAAAAAATATACAGAGGAGTGAAGTTTTGCACCTGTTTTCAATCTTCTCAGGAGCAAACTTTCCCAGCAAAGGAGTACCAGACACAAAATAAGGGAGTTTAGAACTATTCAGCATGAGCTCAGCTTTTTTGACCAGCCCAGCATGACCAACAGTGACTGCTGCAGCACTTGGAAAATCCACTTTTTTGCTTTGGCTTATTCTGTTCTCACTCCCATTTTCTTTCCTGTCCAGCAAATACCTTCTTTTCTTGCCTTCTTTAGGCTCCTCCCAATTCCTCGACCCACCAGTTCTTTTTACCTCTTTTGATTTACTTTAGTTGCTAAGACTTAATAGAAGCCTGGAAAAAACAAACCACATTTTGAGTTTAACCCTTATTGGCAAAAACAAATAGGGAATAAAAGTGTCCCTCCTGGTACCCTGTCTCTGCCACAGGCACAGTCCTCATCCAAAAAAACAAAACTAATGAGAACAGAGGGATTTCCTGACAGTTTCTCCAGCTTCTGTACTCTGTAACATCTTCTGTATCTAAACTATGGCTCAGAATTATTTTATGTGCCAATCAGAGAATTTTAACTTCATACAAGACCTAATTGTGTAGAAAATAAAAGACCTAAAATCATAACTGACATAATTTTACCTTTACACATCCTCTTCCTAGTGCTACAATATATCTGTTGTTTTATTGTGCTTTTATGATAAAATAGGACTATTTTATAATCACACTGAGACATTTCAGAGTGTGTCTGGCACTGGATGTTCGCTTTCCACCAGGAGCTGAGATACTCGGATTTTTGTCTTCTGACGAAATCGAGACACATCAAGAAGCCACCATAATATGGAGCGTGTGGAGCCTCAGGATTTAATTACAGGATCCTGTTTTTTAAAGAGAAACCACACAAAACTATGTTTAGAAGCAACAGGAATGTGGATTAAATTCCTTTGCTCCTCACTGCAGTCAAACACCATGTTAGTGATGCCCAGGTACAACACCTAGAAGGCAATAAGATGGGAGGGGGAAAAAAGAAAAGAACCCAAAATATTTCTTTTTCATTTGCTTACCCTTTTAAGAAACACAGCTATTATTTCCAGCCAGAACTAGCAGCCTTTGACCACAGCTCTGAACATACCTATGGAGTGTTGTGAAAAACAAAACAAGTTTAAATTATTGAAGAGGAACTCTCCAGGAAGCAGGAGGATGAGCTGGGCAGAGGCCAGCACCACCAGCCAGGTTGTATCATGGGGACCCTACCTAAGCTGGAGACCTGCACAACATAAGTCTTGGACAAAAACAATACAGCACTCCCAGAAAAATAGAAAGTACACATGCGCACAAAACCTTCCACATCGTTTTTTCGTCAAAACTGAATGTTAGTGAAGGGTTAAATTTCAGCTTGTGTTAATCCCACAACAAGGAATTAATGCTAAATGAATCACAATTACCCTAAAAAATAAGAGATTGGATTTTTTTTAAAAATGTTTGTCACATTCAAAACATCACATACTCTGAATTTGAGCACAAATCTCTCTGTTAGGAGTGTTTTTTCCACACTCCTCACAGAGCCTTTTAACAATCACACTCCAAACATGCAACAGTTTCCAGCTTCTCCAGCACTACCCCTCTGCATCTGCGGCTCCTGATACCAGCACACTGTCCTAAGACCAGGCCAAACAGTAAACTCACAGAACGTTTACCCACAATTTTTCTGACCAGTTGCAGCTAAGCAAGAATAAAATCTAACTTTCTTACAACCCCTCAAATCACTGCCCTACTACTCAACAGCCACCTTTTCCCATCATTTATTAGGCAATGAATATTACATTTAGAAATGAAGGCAGTAAACCATTCAATTTCTCCGCTTTGGTGTGATTTATTTGTTGGTTTGATGCGGTTTTTTTTTTACAACATGTTGCAAACACTACAAAAGGGACCAAAGAGTTTTTAAGTAACTCAGGAATTTTTAAATTTTGGCATCCCCCTGGGTACAGCCCTTTATCTGGCTTGCAGGTGATGTTCTGAGCCTGCCAGCTCCAGCCCAAAATACAAATTCTGCATCTCTAGATACAGATAAAATGTAAGTATTCTAAAAGCTGAGGACAAAGACAACAAGAAAACTTTATTCTAGAGGGTTTTTCCTTCCTGGAAAGAAGGGACTTCCAAATAATGAAGCAATAATTATGTTCACATCGTTATATTGTCATTTATTTCACACACCCTGTCTTGCTTTTTGTTCAGAGAATTGCTCCAGTAGGCTAAAAACGGGGGGGAAAAAACAAAATAAAAAAACAAAAAAAAAATCAGAACTTCATGTACATTTGTAATTCCGTAAGGTTTTTCATTTTTGGCCTATCATACTGACACTGTCACTTAATATCCATATGAAGAGCAAGTTTCCTTTCACACCTGGAGATTCCCAAAGTGCTAGGCACATAAATCTGTTTATCTTGACGATATTCAATGTCTTTGAAATTAAGAGACGAATATTCAAAGAATGCCTCCCACACCAAGCCTAAAGATAGAAATTTTTCATTCCCATTGTATATTCTGAACTCCAGAGCTGGCAGTTTGAGAGTTTGGAATTTCTGAGTGCATCGTTTTTGCTTCAGAAGAGGGAAAACACTGAACAATTATTTCATCAGAACTCAGAAAATATATTAACCCTTTTTTAAAATGAGGTTCATTTGTCCCCATGCTTTTCCTCAGGGAGAGACCCACCTGTTCTGCATCACTTTGACTCCTTTATAAGTCATCAGCACAGCATTTATGTAGCACTAAATCACCCTTTCAGAGTCACATGATACAGCATAAACCTTCTGAACTGAATTTCCAGAAGTAAGACATCTCAGTTCTGACAAACTGAGTCAAGTTGTACTTCATTGCTGCAGTTAAGACTTTCAATAATACCATTGGAACAAAAAAATTAATATTTACATGGCACAAGGTTGTTTCGAAGCTAAATCCAACAATTTGAGGCCCTGGTACTTAACAGTAACAACTTTTCCAGCTTCAAAGCAATGGCTATCTAAAATTTAAATATTCAAAAAAATAAGGAAGGGGAATGGGGGGGAAACTATCATCAAAGTAAAACTTCGTAAAAAAGTAAAGAAATATTTTCAAAAAGAGCAAATGAAGCCTCCCGGAAAAGTCACCTTGTTATTTAATGGTTCCTAACAGTTTCCTACAATCTTGCACATCCATTATACAGTTAAATAAATAACAGTTTCTTTGGTGTAGTAATAACAATGAGGAGTATCTTAATAGAAATCAGCAGTCTGTACTTGGGGGCACAAAAAAAACTCCAGATTAAGCAGGATATAACTTCTCTGGGGACTGAGGAGACCTTGTGTGCAAACTGTCAACTCCTTCCTCTTCCCTCAGCAGCAGGAAAGGAAACATTAAGGGTGGGACATCACTTGCTTCTCTTACAAAGAAATGCCAGGAATTGCAGATACCACAGAAAAAATACCTGTATCATGAACAGAAATGATTTCTTTTATTCAACAGGGAGAAAAACAAAAGCCCTGTAATTACAGTATTGCTAGCTAACACTGGAGAAGAGAGGTGGAGTAAATATAAAATAAGTACAGCTGGACTCTTTTTACTGCCTGGTAAAGAGGGAAATAAATCCCCAGGATAAAGCTCTTTTTAAGAAATGGAGCAAGTTGAATAGTTAAAACCTTCCCAGAATTTAAGGGAAGAGAGTGCACTTACAGGCATCTACAGTGCTTGCATCTGTCCCAGCTAAATCTCACTTAATGAGATTTATATCAATTTCATTCAAAATTAAGATATTTTGGAAGAAGAACTTCTTACTCCAAAATTATTTAATTTATGAGTTACAAGCAGGTACTGAGGTCAGACAAAACTGAGGGCAGGGAACATCTAATCCTTTTGACTGTAGTGAGTGACTGAAATTAAAGAGTTTTAGGGATGATTTTAGAAAGGTCCAAGGAAAAACCTGACATTGTCTTAAGAGAACCTCTGGGTTTGTCTCCAGGTACAACCTCCTCCTTTATTTTCCACAAATGTTAAACACAACACAAGGCAGGGGTTTACCCACACCTGTCTCTGGTTGATCACCACAACCAGAAGAAGGTACCACCTCTCTTCTGGGAGAAGCAGCTGGAATCACATTTAATTTTTACAGCTGCCACAGTAAAACAGGTTTTTGTGATGCCCAGATGGAATTAAGTGTATTTCAGTTATTTCACTGTGCTTGAACTCATCTCAGTTTGCAAGAGCTTGTATTAATTTTGCTCAATATTCAATTTACAATAAACACACTTTAAAAGGAATTAAGCAGTGTACATGACTCCTGCTAATTTCAAAAGGTATTTCCAATTAAATACATGGTAACACCTTAAGAAAAAGAAAAAAAGGTAAATTCTACATGAATAGCTGTCATCTGCTGCAGAAGCGTAAAATTGTTCCCAATGTTAGTAACATAAACAGTCCTTAAAGAACTTCCTTGGGTAATGAGCACAATCCAAGCAGAGCTTTGAAAAGAGATGATTTTTCACTACAACTGGAACAGAAATATATCATACATATATATATATATATACACACACATTTGTTGGCCTCACAAAGGCATTCTAGGGCTGGTCGTGCAGTTCAGAAGTCTGTGAAGCCAAGCTCAAAACCAAAGTGAGGCTCTTTCTTTGATAAAGAACATTCTTCATGTTGCTTCCTAAAGATTCTCTTATTTCAATATTTCTTTTTTGAAAGAATTTGCTGAAACTCCACTCCCTTCTTTGAAAGGGCTCAAAACTTAAATAATTAAATACTTAACAATCAATTTTTAAGAATAATCCTACTGAGCCAAGTTCCAATTGGAATGGT
>VZTB01015680.1:54062-108925 GCA_013397245.1 Thryothorus ludovicianus
AAAAGTACGAAAATCAATGAAAATCTATTAAATCTAGAAGGTGCTTTGTTTTTTCATCTGAAGAAGCAATATTAAAACCATGTCTGCAATTCACAGCCTCCATGAACAGATTAAAAAAAGAAAAGAAACTGAAATCTTACAACCCGTTGCAACATCTGAAAGGCCTTCCTAATGAGAAGGGATACACCCCAAAAAATTAGATTTTACACAAGAAAGATTGCACAGTGACAGTCTGCAGAGTCATAGGTGGTGAACAACCTCTGCACCTGTAGAAATTATGGATTTGTAACAAAACTAAAGCAAGTGGAAATCTTATTCTGAAATATGGCAAATCAGTTCTCCATCTCTGAACTGATTTGAGAATTAGCTGCCTCCTCTCATCAAATGAGGTCACTTGCATCATTATATTTAATTTATTTTACAGCTATATAAGAAAAACTTTAATGTCATTATATTTTATATGGGAACCTCATTAACAACAACAGGAATTTCACAACCACGGGGAGAAATAAATCAATGGAGTCAGGAGGATTCAGGATAATACATTGTGGGACCTTCTGTTTTTGCAATATGTGTGCGTGCACAGGATATGACAACAATTTACAGTAGATTAGCAAAGATTAAAAAAAATAGAAGGCCAAAAATTACAAATAAGTCTGGGTCAATAGGATATTTGAGACTAAAAGCCCAGGCTCACAGTGCTTTAAGGCACCCACAGCACTCAAAGCACCTTGAACTTCACTGTTGCATTGGAAAGATTGATTAGAGGAGCACAGAACAGGAAAAAGAAAGATTATCCATTTGTTTCCATGCTGAACAATGATCAGTGTAAAACAATTGCCAATATTTAGCCAATTCCCTTTAGGACTGGGCCCTTCCAATTCATTTCTCTGCTGCAGCCAGTTTACATGGAGGCCACAAGATAAGCAACTGTGGGTACTCTGGCATTGTTTTATTAACCAAAACTAAAGACTGACTTAACCATTGCTGAATAAAACATCTTCTGCCCATCATTTCGAGCCTAAAAAATACTAAAGAAAGTGTTGTCATGGAAACCAACCTATCCCAAAGGTATACTGCATTTTTCTAGATCCAAATTATACCAGTATACATATTTCCCTTATTAGCAGAGAGAAAATCTTTGTCACATCACACTGACCGTGGCCTCCATACGGCACAACTAAAACCAGCCTAATTGTTAAAGCAAATTACTAGGTAATGGTAAGAAATATATATAAATTATGACTTTTTTTTTTTAATGACAAATCACACAAGGAGACCGAAAACACCAAATAACTGAAAATCAAAAAAAAACCAAAAATCACAAGTCTAAAAAAATTGGGAAGGATCTGAGTGTTGATGCCATTTTTTAGCTAATTTTCCAGGACTTTCAAATGCACACATTACCCTGATTCATGTTGGCACCTCAATGCTCATATTTATTTTATTTATTTTTTGCACCAAGGTCAAAATCTCTACAGCCTGGAGAGCGTCCAGTATGTTTTGCCTAAATGTCGCTGAAGATCAATTAAAAATGGTAAAATCTTGCTCAAACCCTGCAGATTTAAAGCAGAATTGAAGCTTTTTCTTTGCAGTTTAGCAGGCAATGTGCAAAGCTGTGATAGAAACCGCCTGGAACCAGGTCCCGTCATGGAGCAGCAGGAAACCAGGCTGATGGAAAGGAACACCAGCCTCACTACTGAGCACATAAAATGGGAGCTGATCAAGGGTTTTAACCACAGACTGCCTCAAGAACACTCCTGCAGCAATGCGTTAATAAAGAATCAGGTGAAAATGGGAAATGGAAGATGTCTGCTTGCTTGACTTCCAACTCCAGCAGACACAACCTCAAGAAATATTCCTCTGAAGGACCAGGACTTCCAGCCTGCACAAAGCAGAAGTAGAGCTACAAAAAACTGCTAAACACCCAAAATAAGAAGAGAGGTGGAAGAAGACTCTCAGGTCCAAATTTCAACTGTTTCCAATGACCACGCTGCTTATTGACTCCAGGATTCTCAAAAAACACACTTGGACTTGGTCAACCTGTGTATGGCATTGCCTAATGAAAAACGAAACCAGCCAAATTGCAAGAGGATTTGGTACAACCAAACCTCCTTGATGCTAGTAGAGCAGTGGTGATCGGACTGGGGAGCCATTCAAGTCTGTGATGGACAAATATTTATTAAGCATTGTGAAATATATGACAGACAAGCCTAGAATTTGACCTTTTTTTAAAAAAATTCAGCAGATAATAAGAATATGTTTAAATGCAGTTTATTCTGGTGACCCATGCTGCATCTGGAACTGTCCACAAGGGTTTGGATCTCTGTTGAAAATGATACAAAGAGGGAAATCAATGTCCATAGCATCTCTGTTCCCACAGCCACACAGAACCCTTCCTGTCTCACAAAAATAAAGCTACTAGGGCGTGCAATTGGGGAAAAAATCCCCCATAAGGCATGAACATTTCACTCTGCTTTCCCATGAGAGTTTAGCAGTCACTGGTTTTGCTGCACAGACAGGTATTTTACCCAGAAATGACTAATCCAAAGTTGATAATGAAGCTGCTGCTAATCTGAGGATTAAATTGGAACTCCATCTCAAACTTCAAATTCCTTTACCTGTCTAGCAATCCAAGCCTGTGATTATTTCAACTCTATTTCATCCATAAACATATTGAAGAGGCCCATGAGGCCACCCATGGTTTTGGGAGGCCACCTCTTCTGAGCTTCACTTCTAAGGCCAGAAAAACCCACAGTTCATAGAAAGGGCTCATAAGACACAGTGCCTTGTGTTGCAGTGCCAGCTGTCCCCAGCAGTGTGGATTCTATTCCAGCTATTGGAACTGGGGCAGGGGGCAGGGTGGGGTAACCCTCTGTTCATGGTTCAGCTGTTAAAAACCAGCTGGGGCAGTTTCTTTCTCTCTGCCAGGACCCATCCTCCCTCCAGGGACAGATCTTCTGCTCATGGGCCACTCAGTCTCCCTGCATGCCTGAGAAAATTCCAGCAGCCCATTGGCACATGCTGCACCCAGGCCAGGAGCCAAGCATTCCTACCTGGATACAATCTGGGCTTTGCAACACCAAGCAGCCTTTGCCCTGCATTCCCAGAGGGAGACCTGGCCCATCTATCACCACTGCACCTTCAGAGGAAAACTCCACCTTCCTACAGGATCATTGCTCCACCAGAGCCACATCTGCCACTGCAGGAGGGCTGCAGCCACCATTTAATGGGACTGCCACCAACACCCTGAGCCACAGGGGGTCAGCTTGGATTCTCACTCTGTCAGTGGGGCTGGTTTTCTGTATTACTGCATTTTTATTTTAGTTCTCCTAATAAAGAACTGTTATTCCTATCCCCATATCTTTGCCTGAGAGCCCCTTAATTTCCAAATTATAATAATTCAGAGAGAGGGGGTTTCCATTCTCCATTCCAAGGGAGGCCTCCTGCCTTCCTGAACAGACACCTCACGTTCAAACCAAGACACACAGGCACTCAGTGCAATAATTTTTTTTACAATAATTGTATTTATCAAAATTAATAACCATAATGGTGTTTTTCTGCTCCACAATCTTCTCCCCTCTCTAGGGACTTTCAAGAAACCTCAAGTGATGTAGTACATGAAATAGCAGACTTCTGTAGGTATGGTTTAACATTTTGGTAAAACAGCATTTTGGTTGCTCAGTGAAAAAATGAACAGAAATGTCATTTTAAATAACTTAAGAGATGAAAATCTGAGAGAGTTCACTGTCAACAGCTAAATTCTGTGAGACTGATAAAAATTTTTAAAGCATAAGATACATCATGGCCAAATAACACAGATTCTATTCAAGCCTTGCTTTGAAGTCAGTTATTCAAAATCAGCAAAATAAAACTTCAATTTCTTTGTAATTTCACATGACTGTCATGGAGCAAATTGAAACTGGAGAATATTTGACTAGAGATTTCTATTGAGTTTTATGAAGTCTATAAAGTTTACTCATGGAAATTTCCACCTTAAGACCCTAAGAGATACTGTGACTAACAAAACATCGTGCATTTTTTGTTGCTAATCACCCAAACTGGATGTTCTTTAGGTCATACTTAAACAAACAACATCTTTTTCTAATCCCCTGTCACAATCTTTCAACCATTTCTAATTAATGGCAACTAACGTAACTAAAATAAACCCATGTTTTTTGAGTTATGGGAAACAAAGTTCCAACCTGGGCCTTCCCAGTAGTTATAAATCACTATAATCTTTCCTAAAAGGAAAAGATAGATAACCTATTTTTTGGGGGGTTTTTTTCTGAATTTCAGCATGCACACTCTGAGGCATGTGAAACCATTAATCACGTATGGAAAATCCATTTCTTTATTCACACAAACAAGACTTGAACACAATCAGTGTGTGGGACTCGTTACATGGATTAGAATGTATAAAATGATGGTATTTAAAGTTCTGCGTGCACATTACTGGCCTTGGAATAACATGTGATGGGGGAATTCAGAGTTCATATTGATTTCAAACCAAAACCAGTGTTATTTTTCTGCCTTCTGCATTTAACTCCACCTACATTTTCTACTTTTTTCCTAGCACCTTTTTTCGGTTCCAGGCTAATTCTGTTTCCAGACCACATTATGCCTAGTGTAGTCCTTCTACAATTTAAATCATTAAAGCAAAATTTAATTATTTTATGCAAGTATTAAAACCAAACTTCTTTCTGCCTTTACCCGACAATTAAAAGAACAAATTTAAACCCAAAATCTAGCATCCAAACCTCTTTTTATCTCACACTTTGTGATAGTTTTTTACATACTGGTAATGAAACAGCTGTTGCTGAGTATTTTTAAACACAGGAGCATTCCTTTTTGTGCAGCTGGAGAAGATAGCCAAAATTTAAAGTGACAATAAATTAAAGCTCATTATTGTCATAGTAATGGCAGTGTAATGTGTTTAAGAGGTACTTTGAGATAGTGTCTTCTGAAGCTGAAATTAATTACATTTGTGCTATGTATCACTGATTTATTTGAAAAATCACAGTCCTTGGTAAGGCTTAAGAAAATCCTGGGTTGATCTCACCTGTAAGCTCTGTATTTTAAAATAACGGACATATCTAAAGAAAAAATATAGTTAATATAATGTAAACCATCACCCAAAATAACATAACATGTGACAGGATGGCAGCACAACATTACAGCAACTCACTTTAAAACTCCTGTTTTCAGAGAATTGGGTTTATTTTCATAATAAATTATTACTTAGAAGATTTATAACTCTGTTTCAAGGTAAGTATGGTAGGACTAGTTCCCCTCAGGAGGAACTGCAAGATTACATCAATGAGCAGGTCTCTGCTGATTCCTTTAGCCACTTAGGACTTGATGCTCTGATAACCAAGATCAAACCAACATCAAACTCAGCAAATACCCTTTTTGGTATGACCTCAGAGAGATTTCAGCAGCCAGGCAGCAGAGCAGGGAGCACAGCGACAGAAATGTCTGAGTCCTGCCCATGCAAACAGCATTTGGATGCTGTTGCTCCTGCTCCCTCTAAGTTTTCGTGGATTTGATTTGGAGGAAAAATCTCCAACAGTAGCTAAATGTAAGATTCTCAAGTACACACTTCCAAGGACTGTAAAAAAATTCTACTACCCGAACTCAATAAAGCAGCTGTACTTTTACAGGAGTACAAGAGAACATTTCATGGTTACAATCCTGCAGATTCACCACATATTAATATTTTTCCTGAAATGTGCTACCTAAGTAGATGAAACACTACTGACCTTTTTTTTAAATGAATAACCATGAATCTGTAATGTAACCGAGGTGTCCTAGTACTTTTGTCATCCTCCACCAAATTCCAGATTCCTATAAATAGCTATCTTGAGTTGATGAAATGATTGAAGTTCTTAATCATTACACTGTTTTACGTCTCTCAGATTCAAAAAAACCTAAACCTAAGAGTCATAACTGTATAGAACACAGGTGAGCAGCCTCATAACTAAATCAGAATGGTTTAGAGCTGGAGATTAATATCAAGAAGGACTAATGCAAATATTTGCAGCAGTCTCAGTCAGGATCCCTCATTCTGACATAAAACATTACTGTACAAATGGTGTGGTTTTTATTCAATCCAGCTGTGATTTATGATGCATACCTTTACATTTGTATCTTCATTTGTATATTCATTTTAAAATTCATATAAAATTACATTTATATCTGTGTGTAACACACTGTTCAATATGACATTGTGCCTTATTCCCAGTAACACAGTACACTGAAAACTTCAGTAATTGTGAATTCTTTGGAGGTACAATTTTACTGTATACTAGTTGTTCTTAATGTCAAGATGAACTGTAAAAGTGTCCACTTCAAGAATTACCACTTTCAACTCTTGGTACTGCCCAGAACGAGCTTTTCTTACACATGTAAAAATCACATAAAATCCCTCAAGATCAGGCAAGTTATCCCAGAATCAACAGTTTAGTCATTGTGGGGCAGCCTGAGACAGCAGGAGAATACGCAGTAAATTAAAAGTAATTCTTTCAAGGTGTCCCACAGAAGGAAATAAGCCAAATAAAACTAATATTACATGGATTCTTCTTAAAAAAAAAAAAAAAAAAAGGAAAATTTTGTAACTAATTCCCTTTGCTTCCATAAATTCTGTATGGCTTGGAAGCAAGTCCCTAGTTTCATCCAATTAGCTTTGTTCTTATCCTTAATATCTGTCATTTTTGATCCCTGCAAATCTTGCAGTGCTGGCAGCATTAGTGACACCGAGAACAGATAGCCCCATTTTCAGGAATTCCTATAGGATCACCAAGTAATTCAAGTTGGAGGAGACTTCTGGAATTCCTGTACTCCAGCCATCCAAAGCTGGTTCAGCTTAACAGGGACACGACCAGACAAGGTCTGAGTATCCCAAAAAATGGCACCACAACTTTTCTGGGCAACCTGTGCCAGAGTTTTGTCAAAGCTGATGTAAAAAGGGTTTCCTTTTTTTTTACCTGGAATTTCCTATGTTCTGCTCAAACCTTGTTTAGGTCAAATCATGCAGTAGAATGGATTTCTCAAGTAATTTGTCCATTTAAATTGCATTATTCATACAACCTGAAAATATACAAAACATGTTCTCTGTGCATTGAATTTACACTGTCATTTTCTTTCTAAATTAGAGGAGCAAATGAATTGTTGTATGAGAATCTTTTAGACTCACTGAACTCACTGCGTTTGAGAGGCAAGAGATCGAAGACCTGGAGGGGAAGTTCCAGACTGAAAAGCATAACAAACCCATTCATATATTTCAGGTTTTTCATGGAACTAACAAAAAGCTTCAAATGCACCAACCCCATCCAAGGTACAGCAAGTGGAATTCAAAATCCCTTTTCATTGGGAATAAAGGAACAAGATAAAAACATTGGAATAAAAGTCACAGTTACAAATTAAGTAATTAAGAGATATGATTTCTTAGGATAACTTACTCTTGAACTAAAGCTTATTTTCTTTTACAGAACATACAGAAATATAATTAGTGGCTATTTTATGTAGTGGAAAAAATTTTGAAGCATGTAGAAGTTGCATAAGTTAAAAATTATGACGAAAAATGAAGTGCACACAAGAATCTACCATGGTTCTTCTCCCAAGAAGCTTTAATGCTCCCTCCTGACCCCTATTGTCCCACCATATGCCAATTTTCCCCAACAACCACTGTCACTGCAGCTGATCTGACCTGGGACCTCACTGGCCACTCCACCCCCACTGCCTGCCAGCAATAACTGGAATTTTCTTTTTATCCTTTTCAAAGGCTTCTGTACAGGAGTTTTTTGTGTTTTGGGTTTTTTTGTTTTGTTTTGTTTTGAGACTATTAAATGAAAGAAACAGATTCAATGGCTCTGACATGAAAATATCTTGTAAAGGAAGAGCTTTAAAACCTTATCTCACTGGATTTAAGAACTTTGATACTCAAGGACAGAGCTGTATGAATTCAGTACAAAATCCTTGTAAATTCGTAACTTTGGGATGTAAGGGGATGTTTGGATGTGAGCCTGCCCATGATTTTCTCTCTTGATTTTGTGCTAAAAACTACTTTAAGTGAAGACTTTTAGGTGGACATTATAAACCAGATTAAAATACAGTATAAGCATGTGGACAGATGGACAGATGTCAGAACCTGCAAATGTTACCATCTGAGTAGGACTAAAACTAATTAATTAATTGTGCTACCCTTATTCTGCTGTCATTTGTAAATATTGGGCAAAACTTAAAATTAAATTAAAAATAAAATTCACATCAATAACCTTCTTTTCTGGCAACAAATGCAAAAGTAGATTATTAAGTCCTTCCTATTCAGACTCCCCTAGTGTATAAACCAAACTATTTATTATTTATCATTATTAAGAAAATAAACAACTCATGCTTTGAAATACATAATTTACTGAGATACAAGAGCCAGTCTGGTTTATGGCTGAGGCTTTTAAAGGAGTAGGGTGTCAGCAATTTTAGAGGAAGAAAAACTTTTGCCTCTGTCAGAATTATGTTCCCTTTTATTTGTGACACCTTTCAGCTTGTGAAAACACTGAGCCATTTTCTCTACTCTGCTCATTTTTAAGTTATTTTCTAATCAAAAGCTCAAAAAACTACTACAACTCTTCCAACCCAAGCCTGTCTGTGACCTAAATGAGATTGATCCTGTGCATACCCTTCATGAAACATTGGGAAATATGGAAGGTGAAAGGTATTTGTACATTTATGGGACTGAAGGAGTGTTACCAATAAAATCTGGCAATTTCATTGCATTTGAGGTCTCAGCAGTGAAGGAACAGAACACCACTGCTGAGGAGACAGATGGACAAGATGACCCTCAAAGGGATAAAATTTATCAAATGGTAACTGGGGAATGGACAGCACACCTACAAATTAACAGAATATATTTTTTAATTAATGGCCAAATAAATATATAATAATAAAGAGTGACTATGAGACCATGAAAGCAAACATAAATGTGAAATTTGAAATAATTTTGGTAAAGCACAGGAAAACACTGATGTCAGTCCAGAAATGATCTGTGAAATCCCAGCTGTGACATGGAAAACTGTGACTATTAAGTAAAATTAATTTGGAATGTAACAGAAGTAAAGAAACATTTTGGCAAGTGGTTTGATCATTAATGGTGGAGAGCCAATCAGGCTTATATGGCCAATTATTAACCGTAACTAATTTCACAATGGATATGCAGAAAACTGGCAGAATCAGTTGAAGACAGAGTATTTTCATATCGAGAATATTCTTTTGACCCTGATATCTTTTGAAGCAAAGCTTTATATATCTGTATATAATTAACCAAAAAGTAACAAACACAACTCCCCTTCATGGTTTTAGATGGGAGAGGTGGGATTGTGACAACTGATTTACCCAAATTTTAATACAAAATCATCCATTAAAACAAAAATACATATATATTAATAGAAAGCTTGTTCTAGCTTCTGGGTTTTTTTGCACAAAATTCTCTTTTATATCTTCCACTTTCCTAAAAGTTTAAAAAAATGCTAAAGATGCTCATGCCTCTGTTCCCACAGTATTTTGTAACACTCTTGTGCAACATGGTCAGACTCTTGTGACCAAAATAACTCCAGATAAATTCCTAGCAAACAGAACTGTAAATATTGTTGTACTCCTTTTGACTTTGATCAGGCTACACTGTGTTACCCTGGCAGAAAAACTGCCCCAAGATATTAATGTTAAACTCTGGTTCCAACAACACAGAATGGGGTGGGGGAAAAGAGAAGACTGAGAAAACTATGGTTAAGTGGTTTTTGAAAATTTGACCGGAGCAAAGTTAGTACTCAAATTAGATTGTTTCCATCAATTTCTATTTATATTGCTAGTAGTGTATATTCTTTAATATTTAAGACCATTAAAAAATTTTGGAGATGGCAATATCTACTTCCCCCATTTTACAGGACAGCAAATTTAGGGCAGAAATGTTAACAGAAAAAGACAACAGCAACGGGAGGTGCAGGCAGGGGATTCCAGAGCTGCCAGACCCACAACCAATCTTTTTATCACATTATTTCTTCCTGAAACCACATATTGTACTCATGACAATGTAACTGCAGCAGGCCTGTGTGTAAGATTGATTACTAAGGTCCCAAAAACCTCTTGCTTTGTTTTAAGGATCCAAGAAAAAGCACTTGAGGAAAAGTGGAGAGAAAGTGGGGGGAATTAGGGAAAAGGCAATCATATTCAGAAATAAACAAACATTTTCTTGACATCTTGTTTCATCCACAAAGTGAGGAGGTGGCATCTGGGCATCTTACCCTGCTCACTTGTGGTGCAGGTTAGGGGAAGGTACTCAAGACAAAATGGCTTTTTCTAATTCCAGCTAGAGAAGTGAAAAATTCCATTTCAGCAAGAGCCACTTAAGAATTGTTCAAAATCAAGAGAATATCCTTGAATTGAAATACACATCTATGATGCCCTTTTCTAAAATAAACAAATACAGCTGATATGATTCCAGTCACTAATGGATTCTGTGTTAAATATCTTAAGGATCTTTATGGAAGATTTCCACAGAAGCAAGAATCTGGCAAGGAGGACAAGAGACAAGGGACCTGCTGGACACAGTGAAGGGACAGAAGAAAATGCACAGGCAGTGGAAAAGGAGAGGTGACCTGGGAAGAGTCTGGAGGTGAGTGTGGGCTTTGTAGGAATTGGGGTGAGGAGAGACAAGGCAGAGCTGGAGCTGAACCTCTCAAACGACACACAGAATAACAGGAAAAGTTTCTACAGGTCTGCCAGACAGAAGATCAGAGCTGCCAAGCCACTCTCTTCAAGAGTACAGGAAATTTCCTGTCAGTCAGGTGTAGTCCCAAGTGACTGGAAAAAGGAAAACATTGTCCCCTTCTTTAGAAAGCATGGAAAGGAGGAAGGACCCTGGGAACTCTGCCCTGCCAGCCTCCCTCTGTGCCTGGGCAAGTCATGGGATAGCCACTCCTGGAAGTTCTGCTGAGGCAAGGGGGGGACAGAAGGAGAGCCAGGACAGGCAGGACCCTGGGTGAGTCTTGCCTGACCAGCCTTCTGTGATGGGGTGACTCCTCCCCTGGACAAGGGAGGGCTGCAGATGGCATTTACCTGGACTGAAGTAAAGCCTTTGACATAGAGCCCCATAACGTCCAGCTCTGCATGTTGGAGAGAGATGGATGTGGCTCTTAATTGGCTGGATCCACATCCACAAGGGAGTAGAAAGCAAGTCAAAGTCATGATGGACATCAGTGACCAGTGGTGTTCCTGCTGGCACCAGTGATATTCAATATCTGCACCAGTGACACAGACAGGGGCACCCAGGGCACCCCCAGATGGTGACACCGAGCTGAGAGTGCAGTGACATCACTGAGGGACAGGATGGCATCCAGAGGGACCTGGACACCTCAGGAGTGGCCTGTGGGGATCTCAGGAGGTTGAACCAGGCCAGGGCTGGTGCTGAGGCCCTGGCACAGGGTGTTCAGAGCAGCTGTGGCTGCCCCTGAATCCCTGACAGTGTCCCAGGCCAGGCTGGACATTGGGGCTGGGAGCAGTCTGGGACAGTGAGAGGTGTCCCTGTAAAGGCAGGGGTGGAACTGGGTGGGCTTTGTGGTCCCTTCCCAATCAAACTACTTTATGTGTGATTCTTTGATACTATTTTACATAACAACAGAAAATATACTCTGGTGAAATTACTCTTTTCTCAAAGATAGGACACAAAACTCAAAATTATGCCTGTTTGTTCTTCTTGGGAAAAAAATCCCAAACAAACAAACCCCAAAAACTAAAATTACTGTACAATGGGCAAAGCAACAGCAAAAATTCCTGCTATAAAGTGCTGGTGAACTAATGTTCTCAAGTTTGTACTGAATTACATTTTCCCATAATTCACAGAATCACCAGGTTGGAAGAGACCTCCAAGATCATCAAGTCCAACCCATGCCCTAACACCTCAACAACAAATGATCCAAACACGAACAGAGATATTTTCTTTCTCTTCACTCTCACTGCATCACCTCACATTTATTCTGGAAGAGACTTAGTCTTGAAGACATTGCTTGCAGTTGCCTTAAATATTACTTTATACAAGGGGTTTTGTGCATTAATACTACCTTAAAGAAAAACCAAAAACATCCTTTCACTGGCTAGAAATCTCACCATTTCTTTTCCACCAAAAGTCATCTGCAAGTATCAAATAAAAAAGAGTATTTTAAAACATAGCAGTATCTTAAACTAAGGACATTTTCACCTGAAACCAAAACGATCAGACACTATTTTGGATAGTGAATACTGGGCGCTGCTACACAGGAGCAATGGAATGACTGAAAATATTACTGTATTTTATCTTTTTAGAAGATAGGTTTCAAGATGCATCAGCTGCTGTAAAACAAGCAACTCATCAGTGAAGGGGTTAAATGAAAAACTGTGTCACAGTAAAGTTATAAAATTTGTTTTCCTACATTAAAAACGTATCTTATGTTAAGGTTATTTAGTCATGCCTTGGGTTCAGAATGTTTCCATGCCTTCTGTGAGTTCAGGCTCTGCACTGAAGAGCTTCCCATGGTGTGTACACAGGCTACCCTGAGCACACCCCAGCCCTCCAACAGCAATAATTTAATGAGCTGAGCCTCCACTAGCAACAGGCACAGTTTTGAGAACATTAACCTCCTCCCTCACCATTCAAAATCCAATTACCTACCCAGCCTACAATCACAATTACTCTTCAGTTAAAAAAAAAACCAAAACAGTAGCTTCTAATATTATAAATCTAGCTCATTGTGTAATTATTTCCCATAACAAATGTACCATTTGAAATAATTGTTGAGAATCCTTTCTAGAAAGCAATCTCAAACCAAAGCTTGTTCTGTATGGCCCAAAAAGCACTTTTATCGTAAGAGTATGGGCAAGGGGTTGGAAGAAAGAAAACCTCTGGTGGTTGCAGTGACCATTATTGCACACAGAAGCCAGATGAGGCCCTAACACACATTTTTCATGGTGAGTTTATAACATTTTCCATACTGATTCTCACACTGTTTATTATGCAAGCCTTAAACAAGCTTATTTTCCTGTGTTATCATAAATAATTTGAAACTGAGAGATGTGGTTTTTTTATAAATAAGGAGAGAACTTCCTAAAATCCCAGTTTCAGAAATACTTTTTGCAAAAAGAAAGTGAAAAAAAATTCTCAAAAATACAGCATGAGAATGTTAAATACAAGAGGCTTGTGTCAGAAAAACTAGTAAATCTGAGCCCTGGATTTAAACATCATGTGAACAATTAAGCAGTGTTTTTACAGATGGTGTATTTTGTCAAACTTCAAAGCAATTATTTTCTGCATATATTAATTTATATAGCAATTATGTTAATACATATTGTTTATATATAAGCAGGATTACACATTTCAGTGGTAGGAGTACAAACCAAACAGCAGTATGCCAACAATTAGAACACTTGCACTAAGCTCTGGAAATACTGGAATTTTTCAAGGACAATTTTAAGAAGTGTGTAAGATGATGAACCACACTAGTCCTGAACGGAATATTTATGATACTCAACACCCTTCTTTCAAACAGAGTTTGTTTGAAATTATTCCATCTGTGGATAAAGGCACTCAGATAGATGAATGTCTTTGATCATAAAGGGCTCACTAGTCTTACTGGAGCATCACAAGATCCAATAGCCAGAGGTTACAGTTATATTGTTAAAACTCAGAATTATTAAGTGCTGTTTCCAAGAAGTCAGGATTATTAAACACAGAACTCACTCACCAAAAGAGGTCATGGGCCTATTATTGCCTGACAGTTGTTCAGGTAAGCCTTTTTTAAAGTTTTGTTCCTACCCACTTTGAGAAAAAAAATTATCTGCTGTGCCCAAAGCCCCACTTTCTCTGCTTCTTTCCTTCTTTTGCCCTGAGGAGAATGGCGATGTTTCCACTGGCCCAGTGTGCTTGGAACAGCTGTGGCCCTTTGTGGTGGCTCCAGTCAGGGCAGAATACCCTCCCCAATGAACCTGCCATGGTTCAGACCCTCTCCCCTAGGGTTATACTTGTTCTGACAGTACAGCACTTCAGGGGTTCTTCCTGATTTTTAAAGAACAGATTGTGTAGTCTCCAGGCTGTTTTTGATAAACTTAGAAAATTGCTTTCGTTCTCTTTTCCCTTCTCATTTTCCTTTGAACACTCCTCGCTGAAATTTAAATTCCTTACTATTCACCTCAAGAAAATATTTCAGAATTCCCTGTATTTTATTCTTTGAAGAGCATTTTACACTTAACTGGTTAAGTATCTCATCCTACCTGTCCTTGCTGTTCAGTGAAAGACTGACCTTTAAGAAACTGCTGGTTTCTTCTCAGACCATGCCTCCACCAGAACTTTTTAGCTTTTAACCTCAGTGTCTCTCCAATTAACTATCTGATTTTACTTCCTCTAAAGCTTAGTCTCCTTTGTGTTGCCTCTTGGTTCTCTATCTCCACCTAGGATGTTGAATTTAATTATACTGTAATTATTGTTAAATTGGTGGCTCAGCCATTCCACCTGAAATTAACTACAGTTAGATATTTCATATTAAATTGAGAATAATGTTGGCTCTCCAACTAGCTGTTCTGGAGAAGTTCTTTAATGTGCTTAATAACACACCTGAAGTTTTGTGCTATTCATCCTCTTCATTCTTAACAGAAGTCCTCCATTATTGTAACAATTTAGAGAAGATTGCTCAGACTCTCCATCCCTCTGCTGGCACACCAGTATCCTTTCCTTGGCTCATGTCTGAATTATGCAGTTTATTTAGCTTCTTTAACTTGGGAATGAAAATCTGAGAGGCTTTAAATCTGCCAGCTGACAGTGGCTGTGTAAAGAAATAAGTGAAACTCGAATAAAATAAGCATTGCTTGAGCTATAGACTGGCTGTTACTCCTCACTTCTCACTTCCACACACAAATACACAGCACATCTGAAAATATGTCCCAAACCATCTATACTTGATTTAAACTTTGCCTGCAGGTGCTAATAAATTTCAGCTTGTTTTAAGGCTTTTTTTTTCATTTGCAATGAGCTCCCCATGCTTATTATCACCTACTATTGGGAGTTTGATAAAAAAAAGACTCAGGCAAATCATAATTGATTATGGGGGATATTGGATGAAGAAAAAGAAGGAAGTAATTTTTACTATAGATAATTTTTGCTTTAAACAGACAGGACATCTGAGAATGGGGCAGCTATGCCCAGTTTACAGGCAAGAACCTGGGGCACAGAAATTACCTTCATACAGAATTCTGCCTCAGCAGTGGGCATTTTCTCAGTCCTCCACTTGGAGATTAAGATGTATAGATAACTACAGGGTGATCTTTTCCTTCTGCATTGCAAGAGAAAGAATAGAACTGGAAGTCCTCTCTCTACCTCTGAATCAGTTGATGGAAAAAGAGTTCCTCAAATACACAAGACCTGAAAACCACACTCAACAACTTCTGAGTGCTCTCTTTTATGGCTTTTAACATTTGCTGTTTTGCCATTTCAAGAACTTAGCGAAATTCTTATACCTAGACTACTTGAAAAGACCAGGTACAACATTCACTGTCTGTGTTTACTGTCTAAACTTATTCCCACATTCTTTGATTAAATAAACGTTGTAAGTGCAATCACACCTGCTCTTTATTCTGTATGCTGCCTGACAAATATAATTTCTGCAATATATGAAACACAGTGATTCTGATACTTTAAAAGTCTGATGGTGAATTATGAAAGGA
This sequence comes from Thryothorus ludovicianus, assembly GCA_013397245.1. NCBI lineage: Eukaryota > Metazoa > Chordata > Aves > Passeriformes > Certhiidae > Thryothorus > Thryothorus ludovicianus. The sequence continues at coordinate 69,801 of VZTB01015680.1, forward strand.
ATCAGTCACACACACACCAAAGAGACTAACTTTGAAACTGGAAAATTCTGTGTCATTGACAATACGAGGAAGAGCTTCCCAGAGGACTTATTAAATTCCTATATAATGTGGCTTTACCACTGCTTTTTCTTCTGTGGAAGAACAATAATTAGAATTATATTAGAATGCATAGAAGTTTATTTCCTTCTCTAATGTAGCAACAGAAAATTTTTGTTGTTACTCAGGTGTGTCTCTCCTTTGGAGAGGAAAGAGAAAGAAAGCAATGCCCACAGAGCAGAAAAATCTAAAAATGTCTCGTTTAAAATACATTGATAATAAAATATTACCTGAAATCTACTCTTCCAGAGCTGAACGTGTGGGCAAGGGTTTACTTTCAGACTGTATCGTGGCTACCTGAAGAGGTTAAAGCTATGTTTAAACAGCCCTATCTACCTTTTTTATCTTTATCATTACCACAATTATTATTACTTAAAAGTTTGGATTTTCTACTATTACGGAGTCCCTATTTTACTCAGATAAGATCTTCCAAAGCTGCATAGAGAGGGCAACAGCTCTTTTTTTTTCAATGATACTGAGTGGAAAATATTTTCCCCTTTGTTTATTCTATTTTTCCTGTGCTGTACTTGAGGATGAACATCCAGAGTATTAAAATAACTCAATCATTGTTTTAAAAAACAAACATGTGCACCCAAGGGGAATAATCCTTCCTGAATTTCTTCCTCAGATCTATCCAGATCCAATTCTGAGAACTCTTTTTCTCTTAGAGATGAGAGAGGAAGAGATGCACACACTCTTGCTTCTACATGTTTAAGGTTTTGTTTTTAATTTCTCTTTGATATTTTGAATTGCATGACGAGTTTCAACTGTAAACTTTAAAAAATAGGCTTCTCTTTTCTAAGCAAGGGGGATTATTCTTCCTCCTGGGAAGGACAGAAAACAAACTAATAATGTTAAGGTCTTGTGGAACCTCTCCTAATTTTGGGATGCACTGAAGCTGCACTTGAAGAGGGACATTAAGGGTAGGTGGGTGGGTTTGTTGGTTGATTGGTTGGAGGTTTGCACCCTTGTTCTGAATGTAATAGGTATAAAAGTGGCAGAATTGGTACAAAAGTGGCAGGGAAAGACTTAGGGGGGGGAAAAATAAAAAAAAAAAAAAAGAGAAAACCAGTTTGTCCTTCTACAGTCAGAACAATTAATTCATAACCAGGACACTTGAAGCTGCAAAGAATGAACTGGGAGAAGACTGCTGAATGCAAATGCAATCAAGTTTCAGGGAAAAACATCCTAATACATTTAGTATTATCCTTTCTATCCTATAATTGTTGTTAATCACACTAACAAGACTTTCTTGAGAAATCAGGCTACTTGATAGTATTAAGAAAAGTTTCTAAATCTTGAACAGACATCAATGTAAAATTCCAAATCAATTCCATTACCATATTTGAACTCACAGCACACAGCACTGACGTGGTAAGCAAGCTCCTCACGCAAAAAAACATACTAAGGAACAGCTAAAATTCTTCAAACTCAAGTTACATTTGTATTTGGGAATTCAGTGATTTTTTTTAAAAACATACTAATAGGGCACATCACAGACTCCTCTGATCTATTTTAATTCAATTTCGTGGTTTAAACATTTTCCGTATATAATCTTTGGTCATAAAGTCTTACTCACTCTCCAGTCTAAACTGTGGCTGCCCCTGGATCTCTGGCAGTGTCCCAGACCAGGTTGGACACTGGGGCTTGGAGCAGCCTGGGACAGTGGGAGGTGTCCCTGCCATGGCAGGGATGGCACTGGATGGGCTTTTGAGGTACCTCCCACCCAAGCCATTCTAGAATTCTCTGATTCTAATGAGTTGCAACAGCAAACTGCAAAAATCTCCCTTTGAGAAGATTGGGTTTTTCCTCCCCATTTACCACCTATGACATTATCAAAGTCTGAATATTTGATAGAACTATGAATACCTGGAAAAATAAATTCTCTTCTGCAAAACCTGAAAATGGTCTGTACTCCTTAGGTTTGAGTATAAACAGAGCTTTCATTAGTTACAATTATGTGCAATGGTTTTGGTCTTGCTATTGATTTATTTGGTAACCGATACATATGAAGGAATGAGCACAAAAGGAACATTTTTTTAAGACTGATGTGAGGAAAGGTTGAGGTGTCTGTACAAGGCTTGTTCCCAGGGGGGCAGCAGCTGAGAGCCTGATGTGGAACAGATCCTACTTAGATGGGAAATTCTGGGAAAAAAGGTTGTCCAAGCTCTGCAAGGTTGTCCATCCTCGTGTCATGTTAAGACCAGAATTACTTTTTGCTCTGCCAAATACAAGGACTACATCGCACTGAACTGAACATATTCTTCTTAATGACTCTAAGCAGAACTGTTTCTGAAGAAATCCCTAATTGGTCTTCTCAAGACAAGGCAAACATAATAACAATGTCAGATAAATACCCTGAATATTTCAGCTACCAGAACATCCAGGACTGCAAACACAAGGACACAGAGAAACAAAGGACAAATCAAGGAGAGAAAGAGAAAATACTGGCCACCACATAGGCAGCAGACAAACCACATTAACAGTGCATTTCCCTGACTTCTAATATATAAAAAACATTGAAAAAAACAAAAACTGCAATCAAGACACCAACATCAAGTTTAAGGACTGATCTGGAGAATGGTAACAAGTGAAGCCTGAGAATATTGAGAGAGCTTCTTTTTAACAGAAAGGAAAAGCACAAGACTGGAATGATGGTTTGAAAACTATGTGGGAAGGGTAAAATCAGTATTATGGCAAGCTATTAACTTTTTATTGGTAATTGATAACAGTGGAGTGTGCTCTCTGAAGCAGAGAATCAACAACCAGCAGTGGAAAGTGCAAGGAAAGTGAGTAAATTGTAAATTTACTCATTAGAGGCAGGATTTTTAAAAAGGTGCTCTGGATGCTCCAACAACCCTCAGTTTTTGAGGGCCAGAGAAAAGCACAACTCCATAATCAATATATTGGTCAAGCACAGAGACAACAATTTCAGCTCTAAGAAAGATTGGAATGAAAAGAAATACATACAGTGACTGGGAAATACCTGCAGATCTCAAAGCATTCCTCACCATGGTAAGAACAATGGAAAGGAGATACCAAGTGTAAAAGACTGAGGGCCAGGCAGTCCAAAAAGAAAACAGGAATCTTTATTATACTGTTTCACTCAAAAGAAAAGGTGCTAGAGAAAGGCTAAGATTCTGATTTGGAGAAATTGAAGATGTGAATTGGTAGAGTTAAGAAGACAGGAACTGTGTTTGTGTTTGGAATTGACCAAAGAGTGAATATACCTAGAGGAAAAGGGGCAGAAAGATAAGAGAGGTTAAAAGATGAGGAAAGGTCACTGTAGGAAACAGTGTAGAAACATCTGTCAAGTCAGGAGGTGAACACACAGCTGAGCCATCAATGGCACGGAAGGAAGGACAGGATAAAGACAAAAATGGATCAGACTTTTCACATGAATAAAACAGGTGAAATCTGAGTTAGAGAAGGTTCCTCGTGCCTGTGAAGGAGAGGTACTACCCCAAACACTCACAGTGAGGAGTGAAAAGCTGATGACAGACAGCGATGTGACTCAAGGGAAAGGAAATCAAAATACTGTTTTTGTGTGTGTGTTCTTATGGAAAAGAAGGATTAAAAACCTTCAGTTATAANTTATAAATCAGGGAGGAATAGCAATTAATAAGAGAAAGGTGAGGAACTATGCAAAGAATGCAAGAGAAAGAAGCTGAACAACTGAACAAGCAGCAGGAGAGCTACAACCCCTTCCTGAACCTGTGATGGAACAAAACAGAGCAGGGAGAGGGGAGAAGGCAGAGCAAAGGAGGGGAAAGGTCACACTGTATGTTACTGTGCCCTGATTTTATTATTTGTAAGACATAAGTGAAATTATACAGAGAGAAGGATGGGAAGGCAGTGGCCAGGAGTTCAGCAGGAATCCAGAACCAGGGAAGAGCCAAAGGAGCTGTTGGGGGATGTGGAGATGTGAAGCTGCTCAGTGCAGGGCTGGCAGAGCTGGAGAGAGAGAGAGAGAGAGAGAGAGAGAGAGAGAGAGGAGCTGGATCTGTGTCCAGAGGAAGCGGGGCTGGCCACAGGATTTCCGCAGAAATCCGGCGCTGCCGCAGGAGGAAGTGGATGCTGGGAGTCTGCCAGGGACAGCAGTTGGTAGGAGGGAAAAGAGAGAGGACAGCACAGTTTACCCAAGAGCTCTGTTCAAATATGTGGATAGAGGAGGACAAACCCAGGAGTCAGAGCAAACAGGGTGAGGACCTGCAGTGTTTGCTCCTGCAGAGCTGGGCTGGCTGGGGATTTCACATCTTGCTATCAAGACAGCACAGAGGGGGAAAGCAAATGATGGATGTGCAAGCAGAAAACCACAGTGTTAACTACCTTAAAATATCAATTATCTCCAGAAAATCTTCCCTTTGATCTGGGGAATTCCAGTTTCTCAGTAGTATAAACACTACTGAGCAGAGCTGGAGGCTCATGAGCTATTCCTGCTCATCTCAGCAACCTTGATCGAGAAGTGGGTTTGATCCCACACTCACTACCACAACTTCTCAACAGGAATAGTGGATTTTCCACCTTCAGGTCCACATTCCAGCAGGCCACCATTCAAGTAGTTCTCGTTCCCCTCCACCACACAGCTGCAGGCTTAAACACCCTCTTCCTCCTTCTCCTCCTCCTCCTCCTCCTCCTTCAGTCTCTGTGAGGAGCAGCAATACAAATTCTGGAACATGGGATTGCTTTCAGCACCAGTGCTGCTGAAAGATATGGGTGGGCCTGACATTATTTCACCAACCGAAAACTGAAATCAGGGACAGTTCTGCTGTGAGACATATAGATTAGAATGCCTGCATTCATCAGATATATTTATCTATGCATGTTTATATATCTTGCAGTTATAATTTCAGTTTCACTGCAGTGCAATACAGAAGTCAATGCTATCTTAATTGTGGGCAAAAAAATTAATAATTTTTCAAAATTAAGAAAAGGTTCCCTAAAACTACCTCCAAAGATTACTTTTTCAATAGTCACCTGGAAAATTCAACTTCAGGTGCAACAACACCAATTCTTTATAAGAGGCTCTATACATTACCCTGTGGAAAATATAATCTTGGGTCTTGATCAATTATTCCAGGAGTTTAAATTGCAGGCTTTATAAGTACTCCAAATCCTTGCAGCACTCTCCAAATGTCCAATATAGTGGCACTGAAGTAGCAGACTTACAAATCAGAATAATTTAGTTCCTTGTTTTTTCCCCAGTCCTCCCCAAAATTCCCAGGAACTTTGCTATAGAACAGGAAATCAGATTTTGCTGGAGAGCAATGAATTTACAAATTTTTATGTATTAGATTTTGTACTGGGAGCAGTGTTTAAGGACCATGTACACAGCGCAACTTAATACGAATAAAGGGGTTTTATACTAATCAGCAAATGAAAGCTTGGTTCCAGCACACCAGTACAAAAGTACCAAAGCATATGAATTACTCAACACAATTCAGCATTTCACTTAGCATCTACAAAAATAAAAGTACTACAGTGACACAGTGTGTGCTGATTGCATATATTCAGAAATAAAAGGGAAAGAAAATCCCACTGGAAAAACTGAAATGCAGAAAAGAATGTCAGCTACTTTAGGCAGTAAATTTAACTTTCTGGGTATAATAATGAACTTTTAATTTTGGGGGTGCTGCTTAATTAAAAAGCTATCAAGGAGACCACAGATACAAGCAATATTGGCTGGTTTTGATAAATACCTAGCACAGCAAGTAAAATAAAAGCCTTTTCCACAGTCAGCCACTGGATATAGGGCCCATTTCTAAATTTCTTCCATTCCACAACAAGTTTTTTCTTCAGCAGTTGCCTCAGTACAAAAACCCCTCGACAATATTAAGCTGCAAACTGCTGAGCAACTGGAACAAAGAATATTGACAGCACTGCTTGGGTCCCCAAAGAGAACATTTAGAAACCAAGTAACTGGAAATGAGACTTGAACCAATTCTATGGGTCATCAAACATCTGTAATAATATTTGATTCTAGTGCAGTTACACGGAATGAATCGGAATGTCTGTCAGGCTGGGATTAAAAATTAAAGCAGAGGCCTTGGCTTCTCAGGAATACATGTTGTTAAGAAAAAAAAAAGGAGAAATATATATTTTAAAAGCAAAATCACTGATCAGTGGAGGATCACCACCACAATGTGACAGAAAGTTGAGAAAAGGAGGAGAAAATGATTGCATTTTGTCAAGGCTGATAGCCAGTTTGAAGTCTAACATTTCAGCAAGCTTGAAAGCAATACTTGAGACTTTTTTAACTGTTTTTATAAAGATACAAGTGGTTTGTTACATCACTAAACTCTAAGATGGGATATCTGCCTGCACACAGAAAAGCTGACATAAAATAAAAGCATCAACTAACTTACCTTAAAACAGCTTCAGAGAAGTCAGGACTGAGCTCTCAAACAAAGGGACATGAAGCACAGGTCTGGAATGGTGAATTATGCAAGGAAAATATAGCTAAAATAAGAATCAGTGCCTTGGGTTATCTACCATAGGCAAACACAGAGGGGTGTTTAGAGTGGTCACCTCATCTGCATGAATATTATATAAGTTTAAATAAATCAAAATAATAAATTTTAAAATAATAATACTTAAAAATAATAATTCAAATAATGTTTTTCCTGATCTGTAAAGGAAGTCATGGTGTTTCAGTACTTCATGGGAATGGGAGAAGGTGCAACCAAAAGCAACTCCCATAAATTGTGCCTGTTAGTTAAATCAGAATTTTCAGCTCAATTGTGGCAATGTGTGCAAAACCAATTAACCAGTATGGAAATGCTTTTTTATGCAGCAGCCAAATGCTTGTCAGAGTTCAAAACCCCCTTCCCTTTCATACTAAGGAAATACCCTCAAATGCAAGAAGCACTCCAATATCAGAAAAAATGACCACGGAAACTTGAAGAGGCTCTAGGACACATCTTCTGTGTTATGAAAAGAACTTTTAAGGAACTCTTGTATTCTTAACTCTTTATAAATAAATATGTTTGGAGATATCCAAGTTTAATTCACTATAAGTTGGTCTCTGGAAAACAAGACAAATTAGCAATGGCACTTTAAAAACATTGTCCTGTCATTGTTTTTCCTTTTGTACTGAATTTCACTCTGTTTCATTACCAGCTCTATTAATTATAGTAATTCACAAAGAATCTAGAACACCAAGTATTTCTGCATACTCCTACCCTCATGTAATGTAATTTCTGAATCAGTAAGGGTTTGCTAAGCCTTTTTGTTTTCAAGGAAATCACACTTTAGGATTTACAACTCCAACAGTATTTTGTGTTTTGAGGCATCTGAAATTTTCCTGAAGACAACCAGAGGAACTAAATGTCATTACCATGACCTCCAAAAAAAAAATAAAAAAAAATTAAATAACGATAAGAAGCCCCAGGGTGAAAAAGAGGAAAAAGAGCACCAAGCAACAGCAGAAGAGTTAAAATGTTCATGGAAATATGTTGTCCATGAGATAAAAATGGACACATGCTACTGCAGCTCCAACAGCTCCATGATTTGCTTACTCAGCAAAAGTGCAACACAGAAATTACTACCAAAAAGAGACAATTCTAACTTACAGAATTCTTCTGTTTAGGCAATGGTTGTGCAGAAGTGCTTACACCACTACAAAAAATAATTCAGTTGCTATTACCAGGCAATATCTAAACAACTGCAGCATTTTCCAAGTCCTGTTTAATAAAGTTTTTCTAGGGTAGCTTCTAATCACTAATAAATCTAGCATGCAAATGCATATTTATTTCTAACAATATTTCCTTTGACCTCAACCTGAAATTCTGAAAATGGCAAAAATTCCCATTTTTTACTATAACTTTTCTAAACTAAGAAGTTCCTGACAAAACCAGCATACACCACCTCTTTTATGTGACTGGTTTTCAGAGTATGGTTAATCCAGTATCAGGCCTGTATTTAAAAAAAAAGAGAGAAAAAAGCTCTTTGTTACAAAAGGAGATTATTACTACAGATAAATATCCTAACTCAGCCTCTTGAGCAGGCAGCTTTATTTATGGCAGCTGGAGCACCTCTGGAGTTCATCTCATGTCAGAAACAGCTGCTGTAGACTCCACAGTTTTCATGTCAAAAAAATAAAAGAAGAAGAAAAGAACCGCCAACAGAGTACTTACATTAACATGCACCAGCTAAAATTTAGGCAGGCAGAGCTGAGATTTAATTCAAGATGTCAGAATCATCAGCACACAAATTACTACCTGTTTCAGCTCCTGCTCTCCTTAAATGTATTTTTAAGGCACAGAACAAACCTAGAGGTTTTACTACCTTTTAACTTTTAACTTGATGTTAATAATGTTAACTGGATGATTTCCAGCTGACACTATTAACAAATCATCACTGTTTTGCACTTGGTTAGTGGAAAAATTGTGAAGAAAGCAGAAAATAAACATACCAAGGTGATAATTTTTTCTTTTTTTTTTTTAAGTCATAGGCTGCTCAAAGGGAATAATACACTGTTTGTTGAGGGCTTTCTAACCCAGAAACATGGACTAACCAAAAAACTGCCACTGACAAACGCAGCAGAGACTGAGGTGGGACCTACGAGACTCTTCTTAAAGGAGGTGAAGGTTCTGCACAATGAAATTTGTGAGTCTCTGCGGGATTTAGGCACAACACAGCTGAACACAAATATTTAATAAAAAAATCACCTCCACAAACTCCCAGTTCTGTCACCAGATAGCTCAAGAGACGCCTGAGTGCCACAGCATCACAGAGATATTTCATGGACAGATATCTTTGACAGACAACTCAGATGCAACTGCTGAAATTTAAGGAAAACGTAAAGCAACCAAAAACAAGCTTTTTTAAAAAGAATTCTAAACTGCAGATTACCCTTTGTAAAACCATATTATGTTATCTGTATTGCAGAAAAATGGAAACGTGTCTGTGTGTTCTAGTGGCAACAGAAAAAAATAGATTTATTAATGAAAAATGTTTGAGAACAATCTCTATGGAGTGAAATAGTATCTAGTAACAGGGTAGAACACTAAAATCCTATTAATGCCCTCTTCTGCAATCACCCTTTCCTTGAAGGCTAGGGATACCCTAGCCTTCAATACCATTTTCTTGTGCTAATTTGGAATTCAGGAAACTAAATAGAAGCAATGTCAACTTTACTGAGGAAATTCCTTTTGGTACCTAATTATTTTCCACCATTCACTCAGGTCATGTTTTCTAAATAGTTAGCCTAAAAAAAAAATTTATTTTTTAAATAATGAAAGCATAGTTCCTTGTACAATTTAAGGAACATGATTTAGGGAACAAGAGTTTCAACAAAACCCTTCACATACTATAGTGCTGCAATAATAAATAACAATACATATCTTGTTCCAGGGAGAAGAAATTGTGCACATTATCAGGATAAGACAGCAAGGATGTCAAGTAGCTACATTTTTTCCTATTAAGAGGAAATCCAACACATGCTCTCCATACAGCAATGGGGGAACAGCAGCTGGAGCAAGAAAAATAAAGAAATTGGCAGTGGGAGTCACGAAATGCCCTGTGTACACAGAGTAACACAAAACTATGAAAATACAGGGAAAATAAAGAAAAATATATCTATCAGATCATAAGATGAAGCAGAAAGCTTTCTGCAGGGATATCTAAGGGCTGTCCAGCAGCCACCCTTTAACAATTTTGTTCTTGTAAACAGAAAATTTGAGATTTTCTTTGCAATAGAGAAAACTGGGAAAGGGTGTCTTTGCCTCAAATACATAGAAAATACCGAGATAAAGTAAATTAATAGTTTTAGTACAGAGAAGTAACCCTAAAATTGAACAGTAAACAGGAATATCCCGTTCCATTTGTACTGTTTTCTGTGACCTCACTACTGCAAACATGTGTGACCCTAATCAGAGTATTCACACATAAAATGCTACTCAGCCATGAAATTGTTTGCCAGGCAAGGGTCAGAGTCCCTGATCCTGCTGTCGGACCTGTCCAGGCAGATCCCAGCATCTGTGCCCAGCATCTGTGCACAGCTGAGATCAAGCCAACAGGGTCGTGCTCCATGGCGACTCACTGCTTGCCTTTACAAATCTCACTGAAATCCTACTCGTGTAAAACTGATTTATTAAGTGAAATGTCGCAATCAACTGTATGCATATGCACAGTCTGTGCCTTTTTCTGCCACTCTTTTAAAACAGAAAAGACATTAAAATTCACCTCAGGGGTTAAATTATTCCCTTAATTATCTACTACTTAAGATCTCAGTACATTTCAGACTAAAATTTAGGTTTGCAATATGGAAATTGGATCTGAAAGCAGAACTGGAAAATGCTTTCCAGATCCTTTATGTCTCAGAACAAAATATTTATTATCCACATTATAAAGAACTTTGTCTTCTACTTCCTAATGTCAGAGAATATCAGACAGGTCATGCACCTCTTCTGGTGTGAATTATGCACAGAACTACTTTCTTGGGTTAATAAGGCTCTGATGGATTACAGACTGCTGCATCTGAATTTTGTTACAGGTATCCTCCCTAAGTGGCATAAATCCAGCCTGTGGATGTTGCTGTGACAGCACTTTGGAGATGTACACTTAAGTTAAGGAGGGGTGACAATAAAACAAGCCACAAGGACAAAGGGCAGTGCAGACTTGTACCTTAAGCCAAGTTTAATACTTTTTATTCTCCTTGATTATGCCACAACCTCCATTCTTCTCTAGAGGGGAGAAAATGGAGATGAAGTGTTGTATTTTATCTATCTGTATACACTGCAGGTTAACTGTTTTCAGTGGTTATCATTTTTAGAATGCAGCAATCTCAAAACAAGAAACAAGATTTCCAAGCTTTCCTCTAATTGTATCCCAATCTGCAGAGCTGCATTTTTCTTCCCAAGCACCACATCCCATGCAGGCCTGAGGACCCACATAAACACGAGTGCCTGCAACACCCAGGCCTTAATTCTGCAGAAAATTCAAAAAGACTACATGATCTGCTCCCTGTGACTTGTGTTATGTAATGTGCATCTCATATTTAGTGTTGTGTTTGGATGTGACAGTTCTAGTCAGCCATGGATATCCATGCTCCCTCCAGAGGCCTCCCTGCCTTTCCTCCCCATTACTTCACTTTTCACCGCCTCTCATAAGGCATTTGTTGTTCAGCTGTTCTTATTAAGAGCCACACGTCTCCTGCAATTTGTGATCTTCAGGATTCATCTTTCATCATATTAGCGAGCAGATGGAAGTTGTAAGTCCTTGGATTTTCCAGAAATGTGCTAAGCAAGTCTGAAATGAGTCACTTAGACGTATTAATGGAGCAGTCAAGCTGATAACAAAATCTGTGTTTGGCATATTGTGCAGATATAAGACTCTCACTTTCACTTTTGCTTTTCATGAGGCTAAAGAAGATTGCATTTAGGTGAAATGGCTCCAGCCTAGGCAAACTGAAAAAGGAAAATGCTCCCCTATCAGTGCAGCTGTGCTTAACTTGGTGCAGACAAAGGCACATCCACGCAGCAGAGGCAGCTCTGCTGTTGTCTTTTCTCCCAACCTGGAAATGAAACTCAAGATTTCAGTAAGGAGGTAGTATAAAAGGGGATCTTTATTCAAAGGCCTTCAGGGGCAGTTATGGAAAGATGTCCACAAAAGCCCACCCACATGGAGGTGGGGAAATTTTTCACAGGTTTTAGGAAATTAGTATAATTGATAAAAAGCACCAATTAGGAGGACAAGTGGTGATGGAATTCCCCCCAGGTCCAGCCTCTCCTCTAGAGCCTTCCTCTTGGTACTGGCTGGACTTTTTACTGAAATCTCCAAGAGCTGTGTTCAAACGTGGTAGCCAAGAAGAACTAAGATAGGATAAGGGCTTTGTACCCTCTGGAGTTTGGAGTTTTGGAACTTGTTTTGTCTTTCTGCCTAGGGAAAGGGCATGGAAAATTACTGGGAAAACTAGCCACTAATACAACAGGCTACACAGCCAGAAATGTACGTGCAAAGAATATAGAAAATATAGAAAAGAAATCATGCAAAAACCAAAACATTATCAGTGCAGAGCCACAAAACGCCCTCTTCCTCAGCCCAAGGAGATCTGACCAGTTTAAGTGGGACTGCTCAGTGCAAATTCCTGAACCACAAACATCAGGAGGGACCCTGGTATGGAAGATGAACCCTTAGGAGGAAGAGCACGAGGTGGAGGCAGCACGCCCTGGCAAGGCTTAACCCAGCACTTGCTTCTCTATTGATCAAGTGTTTGTGCAGCACTCTATTGATGTAAGGCATTATGTACAATCAGTGTTAAACATTAATGCCAGAAAATCTCCAATGCTAAATTCAGTTAGTCCATTTAACATTCCCAGTGTTACTAAGCTACAACTTGACCTCCTTTAGTGACGTTCTGGAGGGCTGTAAGAACATACTGTGTGCACTCTGCCATGAGCAAGGATGAGCTGCATGTCAACAATGACAAACAAAATGTTACTAAAACAAAAGTTTGGAAACAGGGCATTTCTCAATGCTACCTAAACTTAGTAGGCTGTACCTTCTCACTCTTAAAGGTGAAATAAACTCAAAATAAACAAAGCTTCTACAACTTCTGAGGCAGTGTCTAAAATCCAGAAGGTTTACACTTCTGTATGTTGCAATATTAGACTATTAAACACACCACATGAACTGTGTATATGCATAAGTGCTTTCATTTGTAAAAGAAAAAATCTGTATCCCCTGAAACCTTGATTTTAAGTTCACTCCAAATTATAAAGTTTAAAATTTAAACTGTAATACAGCTTTCACTATAGTAGCATAAATAATCCATTAGAGCAAATGAAAAAATTTGAATGAGCAGAGTTCATTCAATTGTAAGACATTTCACACAGGATACATTTAACAACATTACTCCAAGAAATGGCTGAAGTTAACAGTTGTTCATCAGGACAACTACACAGGAAAAGAAACTGCAGTACCCTGGGACTTCCATTGAACTGGTCAGAAATTTCCTGTGGGGCCTTCTTCCAGACAATGACACATGTCACAACTTCAGAGGAGAAGGATCTCAGATTTATTTTAATCATAAAGAGAGCCCTTGACTTCAGAAAGCAGAGAAATGGATCCATGGAGACACCTATCATGAACTACAGTATCTAGTAAGTTAACAGTCTGCCTATCAACATTAAAATAAAAGAAAAACAAAACCGAACTTACAACGAGATTTTACCTTTTTGAAAAAAACTAAGGTACTCTACAAGGCTGTGAAGCAGCCTGAACATTCCAGCCACTTCCCTTTGCCTTTCAGCCTCTACCTCATCCTCTGAATTCCACATTATCTCTTTAACCACTCACTTCTCCCTTAACTTTGTGAGCCTCCACATCACCCCTCCTCTCCTCCAAGCAAAAGACTACCAAATTTTGTCCTATTTCATAAATTTGGCATCATTCTGCATACAGTGTATATAAATCTTTTCGGTGCTCCACTCTAAATAATTTTTTTTTCACACAGAATGTTCCCAAAGTCTGCCCTCATTAAAATGGCTGTAATCTCCCATTGTTTTCAATGAAAATGAAGCTAAAATGGTCGTTAGAAAAGAGGAAAAAGAGAAATGTGTCCACTGCCTCCCTCTGGTAACCATGAAAGAGCTAAATTACCTTTGGGGAAATGGTGTTCCTTATCCTGACTGAGGCTTCCACTGAGCTCAAACTAATTAACCATTTTACTTCTAAATTCCAAGGAAATTAAATATTCACTCAAAGAAGAGCAATTGGAATTTTGGGGAGGAAATGCTGCTTGTTCTCTCTGAAACAGGTGGCTGAGTTCTCACATTAAAAGAGAGGCAATGCACAAAATTACCTGGGAAATTACCTCTATAAAGAGAAAAATTATGTTGGCTGTAAGAAGCAACACATTTCTGTATCAGAGCTTACAATTAACATTTGTGACACAGAGCAGTTCAAATCCAAGCATTATATTTTTGACTAATTTATATGAAGGTATGATGGAGGATCGTACGAACAAGCACATCTTCCCTCATCGTGAAAATGTGAGAACAAGAATTCATCTGGGGGATTTCTTAGTAGGAAAAAAGAAATTAATCCTGATTTTCATGCAAAGGCAGTCTCTGCAATTCAAGGAAAATACCAATCGCTCAACTTTGAAAAATTTCTGGTGAGCCAACAAGAAGTTTCATACTGATACTCATACTCTCGAAGACCCAGTGCAATATTCTGATATTCACATAGAAACACCTGACACCAACCGTTGTTGTTTGTAGACTCTGAGAGCTGGGGCATGCTTTTTAATCCTTTCCACACAGTTGCATTAATGAACAGCTACTGAGCAATCAAATTAAGGAGCTGGGAGATTGAAGAAGGCCAGCTCACCTGTAATTTCTGAGTAAGACCTGCCCTGTCCTCCCCAAACCTCCCAGTGAGCACTGGCTTCCATGCAGACAAAACAGTGCTCCCACACCAAGGACAGGAATCGTAAATATTTATCAGTTTTTCACATTCACTGCATTTTTGGCTGCATACATGAGAAAGTCAAGGACACACCACCTTGTGAGATTGCACCAAACAGTGTTCTGCAAAAAATAAGGTATGTTAATTGTTTATTGTTGTGCAATCTTTAATCATATGGATTTACTTAATGTGTTCAGGTAGAGAATTTCAAAGCAAATGCAAATTCTTGGTTTTCTTCTGGCTTCCATATCTAAGAACAGATTTTACTGCACATATATCTGAACAGTGTAAGACATGATCTCCACAGGATGAAAAGAGCAATAAAGAAAGCCACTTCATTCAAAATTAAATACGAATGCTACTTACACAAAAGGAAAAAATACAATCTTAACAATGAATGCATGAGAGGAAATGCTTTTCACTTCTCTATTAACTATAAAAAGAATACTATAGCCACTTAATAAATTTCTTCTACTTCTAAGAAATAACCTGTTCTCTACCTGGACACAGGAACTATCTCCAGAGTAGACAAATGAGTTGTCTGAAGAACATATTCTGAGAGTGAAATTACTGACTTAGTGATGATCAGTAAATATGGCACTGGGTCTTCCAGAACTTTGTGGAACTAGGGTAGGAATTAACAGATAACTCAGATCTGTAGCTCTGACTCTGCACTGACTGCTACAAAAGCACTGGAGCAAAGCAGGACAACTCACCATCTTTTGCCCTTCTATGAGAGGATGAGGATGATGGGGAAGTTTTTTTTTTCTTTATTTCTGTTTTAAGCAGAAGGAGTTTAACATGCATTCCCCACAGAAACTGACAGCTGGAAACCAGACCTAGAATTCCATTTTCAGCAATAAACCTAGAAGCAAAAGCTGTCCTAGCTAGGCTGCCTGCAAAAGGTTGCAGTAGCAGGAGATGAGTCAGGCAATCAAGAACAAAAACAAGTTCCTTCATCCTTGATGCACAAAAGGCAGAGAATAGTAGTTTGATGAAACCAGAAACAAAACAGTCCTTGTGAGAGGAGAGTCTCACAGGCTTTTCATAGCAATCTGTAGTCCAAAACACACATAAAATTATTCATAAATTCTCAGATCCTGAGTATTGATAATGATTAATTAAGGGGACTTGGGGCATTTAGGGTGTGCAAGTGCCTCTTAGTTCTGCTGAAGGCAGATAGATCCAGAGAAGAAAGCAGTTTTCTGCTTTCAGAGAAGAAGCAGGTTTCTCTCCTCATAAAACATAAAAATAAATGCAGAGACCCAACTTTTCTGAAAACAGGTACACAAAGTTTGATCGGCCATGTCAAATGTTGAAACACTCTGCTCAGTAACTTCTAGGAAAATTGGATTTCTATACTTATGACCTTTAAAATTAATAATCTGGGAAAAACACATGGCAGCATTGTCTTTGGTACACTCCAAAACCCTCTCAATGCTGTCAGAGCTCAGCACTGAACTGTGCTAGCAGGGCAGAGGGGATGTGTGCCCAACTTATGAGGCTTTTCAGTGTCTAGGGTAAGGATTGTTCCTGGTTTGTTATCCTGTGCAATACACGGAATTCTTCTGGAAGACACAAACACAAACCAGAGACCTCTGCACATACCAGAATTGATGATCTTTGAAAGAGCTGGGGAGAATAACTAACCAAACCTTACCTGGAAAATAATCAAGATTTTAATACAGCTACACGTGAGAAACAGTGGACCCCTTCTTTGCACCAGCAGCATGTGGAAAAACTTCCAATGCCAGGAGCATGCGATAAAAGAAGCACAGGAATTACTGGAAAGTAAAAGTACCTAAATTGCTATGTATAGAAATCATCTTGTAAGGAAGGATTTTCAGGTACCACCCCTTCAAACCCAGAGATAGGGAGGAATGGTCAGGCCTGAGGAAGAGCAGGATGGTCATCTGTGGCCATAAGAAGAAGGGGTGATGCTAAAAATCCAGTTTTTATTTCCCCTCTTGGACCCAGTTTCAGCTAGGAAAGAAATGTAAAGAGAAGCATGTTAGAACTTGCTTCTCTCAGCAAAAGATCTCAAAACATGGAAAAATGAGCTCTTAACTAGAGAGGTGAAGAGATCTCCTCAGGAAACCATGAAGAAACCCAAAGCATTCTACACTGAGGACTGAATTTTGCCTTAGACCATCCATGTACATGATTTCTCACAAGACTTCAAAGCATGTGGAAGCTTTCCTCAAGGAAAAAGTAAAGTAACAGGTACCTGGAAAAGAACCACCGGGATTTTTCTGCTTCAAATGAAGCTAGTCCTACTGAAATGCTTGCAGTATTAACAGGTGAGCAACACCCAGTATTAACTGGGTGAGCAAGCAACAGTTTTCTTTCCTGAGTCACCTGAAACAATTTTGAATTCCACATCATACATTTCAAAACTTCCAGACCAGAATCAATCTCCATAATCCAGCACATGCACCTTCGTGATATGCATCTCTCCAAGTCTAAAAAAATGATAAACGTGTACCTAATCAGTACAGAACCTTGTTCACTCAGAAGAAAACATATCCAGTAGCAAATCTTGACAGAAGATAAATATACAATCCATTTTAAATATGGGGGGCTGCAAATACTCAAACTAAGGATGAGCATGGAAAATCTTCTTTATAAAGCCAGAATAGGGCTTTGCTTTTCTATTTAGTGGATTTTTGGTAAGATGAGCTTGTAGTGCTGAAAGGAACAATGCACTGTCAGAGGGGGGGAGAGAAATCAAACAGCATTAATCTTATAGCTGCAGTTCAGATAATCTAAAACTTGTAAGTAAACTTAAAGAAACTCAATCTTTCTGTGTATTCATTTTATGAGCCAACCTGTGTGTTCCTGCCTGACTCACAGCTATGTTGAGTGAGGCAGCAGTATTTCCAAATCATTAAATCATCTGCAAGTGCTTTTCTCCTCCATCAAGCATTCCCTTCTCTCTCCACAAAAGCAAAGACAAGATTATTTCCTCTCCAAACACAGCCCACTCAGCTACAGCTGCCATGTCTGCAGCAGCCAGACCATGCACCCCTTCAGCAGGAATGGTTTTTCTTAGGTCAAGTGGAACACATGCCTAATAAAAAATTCTGAATTGCTCATATGAATTAATAAGCAAGCTTTCTGTGCTGTTTTCTATGTACAATGACAGTTTCCAGATATGAAAGCAGCTACAAATGCTCTACTACTTGACCTGCAATGTAGCAGCAGAGTTTTGATTTACCAGCCCCCTCAGCCCTGGCAGGAGTCAGAATCCAGCAGCAGCTTCTGATGGTCCCCACTGATGGTGGGATTTTGACCCCTCCACAGTCAATGGCAAGACATTGTGTGGATCAGGATTTCACTTAATATATGTTCATCTTCCTCTTCTGTGAGATCTGCTCAGATCCTAATACCATTTTCTTGTTCTTTGACATGAGTTTACAATGCTGCCTTAAAATACCAGACACAAAAACCATGATGAAGACTGTCTTAAGCAAACCCTAAGTAAGGACAAGGAGCATTGTGACTCTTGTGAGGGGTTAAATGAATTTATCCCAGCTATGACAAAAACAATGCAAAGCTTTTTCTGCCACCTTAAAATATTGAGAGAACAGGTTTTACAAACACCAGATGAATTAATTTCTAAAATAAATCGTTTCTAAAATAAATGTCCATCTTCTCTTGATGTGCAAATAGAATCATACCATGATTTTATCTTTTCTTTATCAAACATGACTTTATACAATAAGTTAAATATTCAATCACAGAATTGTAGGACACACAGAACTTGCATTTTCTCACTTTTCTTGAATTATGACATACACATCGTAAATGAAGATAGAAGTGAGGAATAAGGCCATGTAATATTCTAATGCCTGTAGAAATTAGAAAAGTTAAAGGACTAACTACTTTGATTCTAACTACTTTTGTAGTTAGATTTGTTTCTAACTACTTTTATTCACCTACTCAGATGCTTAGAATACCTCTAAATTCAGACTCAAAAGTGAACTTACACTGATCAGTTAAACTCTCCTGAGGTTTGTGGACTTCTTTTAGACTCCAAATACTTTTTCACTGAAAATTTCCTCTTGCTGATCATTTTATTTCACAACAATATTTACATTTTTCAGATTTTTGGCTTTTGTTACATACACTTTATTTTGAGAACACAACGTCCCCCACTGAAGTCAACTGTGTCTGCTTTGGATCTGCCCAGATTTAAATCTCTAATGTTATTTCTCACAGTCTTACACTATTCCTCTAAAACAACTGCTCCTTCAGTGGGGAATTGAATCTTCCTCTAATAACAAGGAACCAAAACACTAAGCAGCTAATACTAATAGCTAAGTGTTCTATTTTTCCAACAACTTTATATTTAAAACAGATCAGGACAAAATGACCACAGCTACTGTACTTGCAAGAGATATTTAATTTTTAATTTGAGGAATGTGCCTTACTAAGTTGTCTGACCTTAACAACTCTGAGTACAAAATGTCCTTAAACTTTGTTACTCTCCCTGATAATTATTTCTTTCATAAATTATGTTTAGTGGTCAGCATAGCCTGGACATGACTGTGCGACATTGTCCAAGCTCTTTAACCAGTCACCCTCACAATTTAACCACCACTACAGGGTGTTAAAGAGACATTGGTGAAAGATGCTGGACATTTCTGACTGAGCTGATGGTGCATTCACAGTCTAAGGTATTGTTTTTTACAAATAAGACAAGATCAACATTAGCTAACGCATTTGTAGGATGCCAAGCCATTAGCAGATTTTGACAACAGAAAATGGAAAATAGTCACTTTGCTGAATCATTTCTGTTGTTCTTGATTTGTGTTTATAAGAGGCTGGGCTAGGGCAGTCTAAATTCAGATTTATCCACAGAAATATTTTTTGGAAGTAACTAGACACTATTTGTGAGATAGACCTGGAAAAGATTCTAAGAAAGAGGTTTCACAGTTGTTTTGTGAGACTCTCACACAAGACCCCCCCTGTTGTGTTTTGAACTAAGTCTCAAAGGCAGCAGAATCATCACAAAACTTCTGCCCTTTATTCCTCCTGTTGTCTTGGACCAGCTGATTTTGCATTTAATTTATTCTATGATGCTTGACTGTTTTTTAGGATGAAAAATCTTCAGAATACTTCAGGATATAAAAATACATGAACCACCCCAGTTTCAGACAGGGTGGTCCTGACAGAAGCTAGAGATCAATTCCATCTACAGAACAGTCTTTTATTTAGCTCTGACAGATATTTGGGCAGGTCACATTCATGCTTCCTGAGCCTTTGTGACCAGCTTCATGTGTCCATGGCATGGGGGACAAAAGGACACTCTTTATCCTGCATTAACATGTGGGACAGCAGCTTGGTCTTTGAGACAGCTTCCAGGAGGCACCCATATTGTGCTGGCAATTAAAGAATTAGGAACTCCTAATTCTGAGATATCCCCAGAAAACTGGGAGTTACATATGACCTGTGTGAGCCACTGCAGTGCAGAAATACTTCTCTATCACATTCATACATGCAATTATTGAAGCCATAGTAAAAGACACACAAAACTTACATAGTCATGAAAGGCTTTTGCTTCACTTGAGTGTTCACATGTTTCTCTTCTTTCTGGAGCTGCACAGTAGAGATCCCAGAACACACTGCAAGGGAAGAGATTACAGGAATGGTGAGGGTGCCACTGTGATGCTCACATGCATTTTATGGCAAACACACACCCCACATGGATGTTCCTATACAGAAATATCACTTTCTCACCAAAGGATGGAAACACTCACCTCTAAGGAAGAATTTAGATCTGTAAATCATCTGTGAGAACCAAGTCCTGCCACTTGATCTCTGAGGCAAGCAGAGATCACAGCATTACAGACCAAGAATCTGGTCTAATATATACGAATACAACATGCACTACTGTGCATTTAATCTTATCACTCTGGCAACTGCTCAAAAGACTTCCACTAAGCATGGGAAGGAATGAATTCGTAATAACATGGAAAAGACAGAAACTGGAGGGAAAACTGGGAATCCTGCCATGGTCAAGGTTCATGGAATCACAGAATGATTTGGACTGGAAGGTTTTTAAAGGCCATCCAATCACCACCACCTTCCACTGTCCCAGGTTACTCTGAGCCCCATCCAACCTAGCCTTGGATACTTCCAGGGATGGGGCAGCCAGAGCTTCTGTGGACAGATGTCCAGTTCTGTGCTTAAACCAAAGCTCCCTGAGGATCTGGTGCGTGGGCAAACACAGAAAATAGGCAGGCATGTTCTTAGCTCATAAAGAGTAAAAGTAATGATATTATAGCACATAATCCCATTGGTCTTCCCCCACAAATTCCTTCAACTAGAGTTATATACCAATCAGTTCTACCATAAAGTTTCTGGAATGAAACTGTGTGCATGCTAGAATGACTTAATAATATATTTGATAATAAATTTGTTGGAATTTCATAGTGGTTTAGACATAATCCTCTACAGCTTAATCCAGCACCATAATAGGGATTTATGGACAATTTGAGCAGTCTGCTGCAGACAATCAATATTAAGGACAATGCAGGCATTATAGATAAAAGGGAAACCTTCTTGCCAGGCTTCCATCACACAGCAAAAGCTGTGAAAGAATGGCCAAAGAAGGACACCCCCCTTCCCATGCAGCTGTGCAAATCACTAGGGTCAAATGGGACCATTTGAAAACCAGTGAGTTCTTGTACTCCTGACAGCTAGGCATAATCTCTGCACTTCTGCATTCCTTCAGACACAGGCTTGTTGGATATAAAATAATGAATAAACACCACGGCTACACAGCAGTGCCTATGAGCCCTCCTCCCCTGGGGAATTCTACACACACAGCTCTGGACTGCAGACTGAGCAAGCTCACCTCTACACAAAATCTCTGTATTTACTGCGTTTTCTCTCCAAATGCAAGTACTTATGATATGTAGAATGGTCCCCTAGCTGCAAAATGTGCTAGAAGGTGGTGAAGAAGGAAAGCCAGGCCATCTTGTCTCTTATCAAAGCACTATGCACTATTTCTTTTTTTCAGTATCCAATATCCAGTATCTTTTTCTGTTACTTCCTTTTCTTTATCAAATTTCCTGTACCTGATTTTCTGTTATTTTATTCCTTAACAAAAGAATGATTCTTAATCCAGATCCTCTCATTCTTCCTCTCACCTGAATTTCTTGCTTCCAGCAGCTGTAACTGGCCATCAACATATTCTAAAAAATTTAGAAAAGAAAACTGGTACTTACCACCACCAGGAATGCAAGAATCCAGGGGGCTCCCCCAGTGTGATGTTTTTTTCCCATCTTATCTACAACAAAATGATAAAAACAGAGGTGTACATTCTTGTGATCTTTGTGACTATAAAAGTATTACATAATTCAGATAGAAAAAGGATGAGAAAGAGAAGATTTCACAGTTATGAGATGCTTTCTGGTAATCAATTTGGATGCCCTATTTACTTACTTTTTTATATTTATTGATATAGCTGATACTTTAAATTGGCTCTTCCTCTCTTCCTATGCTAGGAAAACATAAATTGGAAATTTATTCTTTGAGGTTTCTGTTGTTTTTGGTTTTTTTAATTCTAAATATATTGTGTATTATTTTAAGATCAAAAATGCATGATTAAAAAAAATATTATAAAGTAACCTTAAAACCTGAACTTTTCCCATTTGCACAGGACTGGTGCTGTGGATTCAGCAGGTGGCACTCTTCCCCCCGCAGCCAGGGATAGCAGGGTTTTATAATCCTCAAGGAGTGCTTCAGATTCAGGCAATATGGCAAAAGCAAGGCAGCACCACTGCCACAACCCAGCTCCCACCACCCAGCGAAAAGGCACAGCTACTCTGGCCGGCTTTCCTGTGCTGGCAAGCTCTGACCCACATCTGTGCTGCCTGGGAGTTCCTCCCCACCAAGGAAGAGTTGGTTTGATGCTGCTTTCAAAGGAAATGCACTTTAAGGACTCTCAGCTCCTGAATTCAAACTTTTGTTGTTGATCAGGGAACCCATCAGACAGCACGAATCACAGCAACAGCATCTGTCTGTCTGTAAAACTTCCCAAATGTTGTACCTTAACTATAATCACATAACCACCTTTTCAAGGCCAGTCTGTAGCTTGTCCTTAACTCTGAAATTAAATAGTTTGGGCTTTAATAAAGGCCAAACAACATTGTCCAGAAGAATGTTTCATGTTAGAACTTGGTGGATCTAAGGCATTGTGTGAACTGCAAACTCCTCCAGTTACAATGACACACAGCATTATTTCCTGTCCAACTCTGTCAAAACAGGAGCAGTTAAAAGCACAAACCATATTCTTCTCTAGATACAGAAGCAATGTCAGACAAGAAGAGGGTTATTTTATTTCAATGCTTAAACAGCCTTAATGTGAAAGGAATTTAAATTGATAGATCCATATACATATATGTACAAGTACATAAAAGCTTTATATTAGTGGTAGGTATTTTGTTCATACTGCCAGAGGCCTTCCTAAAGCTGCCAATTTTCAAGGATACTTAAGGTCCTCAACTCACACTTGATCTCCACATCCAATTCTTAGGCAATTTAAACACATACAAGTTTTGTCAATAGCAGAATATGTAGCTCATAGAGCTAAAAATGTTGTTTGGACTTATATGAAAATCCATATAGAAAATCTCAAACACAAAGGAATCTAATGCAGTTTTGATATATTATTGGAACAGAACTATTCAAAAATAATTTTGCTATTTTAAATTATTTATAAAATATAACCTTGAGCCATTATCATTTGAGTTGGCAAAGCTGGCAGAATGAAAACAACATATCTCACACAGTTGTTATTACACAAAAAACATATTTTACAAAGTTCCTGCTTAAGTGATGACAGAAAAAAGTAATGAACATTTGAAAGCCAAAGCCACTACAAAGGTATTACTTCAAATACACTTCTCTGAGGCACAGCTGCTCCTCATGTGCCCTGGGAATGTCTTGGAAAGACTCGTACTAATAATCAGGAACACACAGTACCTCTGAGAAGGCTCAAAATAAGATAATGAAGAGATGCATTGTACAACCACAATGAAAAAGGGGTTCCTGAAGCAGAAATGTCACTCACTTAGGAGTAAAAAATTGTATCTGTGAAGAACACCCACAATTGTGTCTAAGCAGTGATTGTTTTCTTCAAAGCAAGGCCTGGTGAGGAAATTACCCAGTTCAGGTCTTTTGTGGGTCCTGGGACATATGTCATCTTGAGAAACTGATTGGGAGAAGGAGACTGAAGGCGACTGAAGGTGGAAGTTTGGAACTCTTTTCAAGGATTTTTGTTTCATTTTTTCAAAATATCCATACTTGTGTCTAACAGAGTAGATGTGGTCTGTCTGATCAATGAGACTTATCAGGAATTATTATTTATAGAAAAAAAAAATCTTCACTGTCAAGTATAATGGTTATGCTCATAGCCAGGGAAAGATTAACTGGGAAATGTCCACCAGCCTGGTCCAGCGAGGCTAATGGAACCATCAAAGGCTTGAATCTGACTTCCAGGATAGAAAATACATGGGATAAGAACAGCTTTTCAGGGAAACTGTATAAAGTCAAACTAGACACTAAGCATGACAAAAACATGGGGATGCTCAGGACAGCCATTCCTGAGTTATAGAGTATCACCGTGGATTCATGGATATCCAACTTCTATTTTCCTTTAATTTCGTTCCATTCCTCTGAGCCACAGACCCTGGCAGGTCTGTGAGAGAGGGCTCTTAACCTTTAGACACCACTGGCTGCCCTACAGCTCAGACAATCTACATGTGCTTTTCTAAGCCCCAACACTCAGCTCTAGAGGTACTATGAACTTTAACTTGAACTGTTTAACTTTAAAATGAAACCCACCCAAACTGAGAGAGCATCCAGCCCAGCAGTCACAGAACTATTCACAAGAACTGTCAGCACATTCACCCTCCTGCACTGCTAATTAGTAAGATAAATAAACTCACAGCTCGTACCTCATACCCACTGTATGCACCAGTACTTGCCCCTGACCTGTGCTGACCATCTCTTGATGAGAACAGGTCTTAATTTTAAAGATCGGAATACATCCTTATGTTTCATTGTTCAGACCTGAGAGCTTCTCTGTAACTCAAGACTGAACTAGTTTTAAAAGCTGAATTTCAAGACACTGTATTTAATGTTTTCATGAAATCCAGATGTCATATCAGCTTATGCTTCTGCCAACTGTTCATTTTGCAAATACATCATGAAAACAAAGTGAGAAAAATTTACCTTGTGCAATGCATTATTTACAAATGACAGCTGTTTTGGAAAAGCCAAGAAGATACTCTACATTATTTTATCTTATTTTTCCAATGCTTTACCACAGAGATAAAACAATTGTCAAAAACATGCTTTACTATAAACATAAATTGATCTTACTACAATTGTACCCTTTTTCTTTACTTCTGCTTTGTCAGTTTTGTATAGACATCACAAACAAACCTCTGGATTTTCATTTTTCCCATCTTCCATCTCCAAAATGTCATCACCAGCATAGTAATTTTATTAGCTTTTGGAGGAGGATGAGTTAAAGTAGCAAATTTTCCTAGGACAATATCTTGCCTGTTTTTTCCCAACTTCTGCTCACTATTCCTGTTATTACTACTACTACTACTCTGTTATTGTTATTATTAGTTATTGTTATTGTTGTTATTATTATCTCACATATTCTTGTCAATGATTAGAAACTATAATAAACCCAGAGGACTTCAATGTGTTCAGCATACATTTGTATTCAAGGGCAAAAGTAAAATGCTGAGGAGACATCATTTACTTCAATCTTCAAAAGATGCATACACAGTCTTTGAAAAGACTCATAAAAAACACCCCAAAACTGTGTGTAAAGGCAAAAATTCCATTAGCAGTCAAAAGTGTTTAAAAAAGCAGGACGTAAGTGGTTGTGGCCATCATTGATTCAACAGATGAAAAGAAGTGAAGTGGTTAAAAGCATGGTGAGAGCACAAAGAGATCAGCAGTGCTTCAGAGAACTGATAGTGTGCGACAGTGGGATGTAAAATACATTTAGAAGGACCCATCACTCACAATTTGAGATATCAATAGTAAGTTAAAAGGTCATCAAAACCGAGTACCACTGAAGTGTTCTCCAACATGCCCACTTATTAGAGAAAACAGATTAATCTTCCCCAGTGTAGAATGGGGATAACAAACCACAGCAAAAATAGTTACACAAAATCACGTAAAATGACATGGTAAACTGGGTTCCAGAGGATGAGGAACAGCAGATTGAGGCAAACTGATACCCAGGATTCTCACTGCTTTAATTCTAGACCAAATCATTTTTATTTCACTTGCAGGCCCTGAGAAGTCACATAAAAAAACTCACCTCTGATAAAAATGTCTGGGCTGATTTCTGTGCTCCTACATGGAGTAGATACTCATATACATACAGTGCTAATCTGAAAAATAAACAGAAAGGACAATATTTAGTATTGCACATTTGTCTGCTCCTCTTCTTCAGAAATAAAGGATTACCACAAGGTTGAAGTACACCCCACTGCCTCCCACAAACCACAATGTACTGAGCATGCCAAATCTATTACCTCTACCAGAATTTTTCAACTAGACATGTAGGTCAATCTGACCAGAGATGTTTAAATAGTTGTTAATTAAAACATTATTAAGCCCTCAAATTACTTAATGTCAACATTTTTAATATTTGGACAAGTGCCCAGTGAGCTAACAAGTGACCCAGTGCTGCTCTGAGCGAGCATGCTTACTGTAAATACAGCATATTCATACAGCATCACTGATTGCTTTTCCAGGTCAATTTTTAACATATGGAATGTGTCAAGCTGTTAGCACCCTTGAAAAACAGCCCTGTGGTTTTTTCAAAGAACATGGAAACTTGAGGCTGCCTCAGGAGAAGTGACAGCAGCCTTGATGCACAGCACGGCCCAACAACCACAGCTCTTCAGCAATAAGAAAACCAATCTTGAGATTCATCCAGACCTGGGTTCTGGTGGCAGCAGAGCTGCAAACGACTGCCACAGCTCCAGCTGACTCCCCAAGCCTCCTGCTGGCCTGCCCATGAGCCTCCAGGATTTTGAGGAGGAGAAAGAGAAAGAGAAAGAAAGAGAAAGAGAGAGAAAGAGAAAGAGAAAGAGAAAGAGAAAGAGAAAGAGAAAGAGAAAGAGAAAGAGAAAGAGAAAGAGAAAGAGAAAGAGAAAGAGAAAGAGAAAGAGAAAGAGAAAGAGAAAGAGAAAGAGA
Source organism: Thryothorus ludovicianus (assembly GCA_013397245.1). Classification (NCBI taxonomy): domain Eukaryota; kingdom Metazoa; phylum Chordata; class Aves; order Passeriformes; family Certhiidae; genus Thryothorus; species Thryothorus ludovicianus. The sequence continues at coordinate 96,552 of VZTB01015680.1, forward strand.
AAGAGAAAGAGAAAGATGGAGAAGACAAAGAAGGTCTTTTATATTTGCTACCTGTTACTGTTTCTAAGAGCTAAAATTTATTTGACTGCACAAAGTGATACAAAGCTATTCTTATTTGAAACATCCTTACTATTAGTTTTCAAATAGATAACTACACAAAGAAGAGAGGGAGAGGATCTGTCTCCCACATTCTCTGTGATCACTGTCATCGTGGCTCTGTTGGAGCAGTAATTATTGCAGTGACCTACCAAGTGTGAAAATCTCAGAGACGCCTTCACCAAAAATGGTTTTCACTAGCTGTTTGTAATTTGCACATGCAATTCATACATATATTACTTTACTCTCTCCAACTTCAAAAGTAAAGATGTGCTTTTGTGTGACTAGTTTTAGTTTGAACTCTCTAAATATTGTGGGGAGAGAGGATCTCTTAAGAGTTGACTAAATTCTTCCCAGTTCAACTACCATGCAAATTTCAAGTAATAAATGTGATAGACTAAATCTAAGACAGATGTAAAAGACAGAAAAGAAACACCTTTCTGCCACAGCCAATACATCCTGAACATACAGTAATGCTTTAAAGCACCCCATTCATCTTAGGAGTCCCTTTTTTGTTCTTATCCAAACATGAAGCCTGCAGTCCAGATAAAAGGTTTTGTGTGATCACATCCTTCCTGCTCGGTGAAAGAAAGTGAAGCAGTACAAACCCTGGGTTTGCTGCAGGGGGTTACAGCACCCCCAGGGTCTGCCATTGACTGAAAGCTTTGGGCACACAGGCACCTCGATGCCCACACTGACAGCACAAGATTTTAATGCCTAGAGAGATTTGTGCCTCCTCTCAGGACTCTGGAGTACTGCAGAGTGCTCCAGCACAGCCCAACATACCTCCCTGTCCCCACTGTCTCTGCTCCAAAAACACTAGACATTTCAACACTGCAACAAAAAGACAACCCTAAAACTTTTGACCTAAACACACAGAATGTGCTAATTAAGCACGATGCTAACTGTTAACATCTCCAGCTCTGTGTTAATGCTGTTACCTCTTGGGCTAAACAAACCAGCAGTGCAACTGAAATGGCGTTTAATGAGTGCATGTAGGGTAAACGTGGCAGATTTCAGTAAAAGAATAGCCAGGGTTTAGGCTTCCAGGTTGATCCAGCCGTGGTAAACCCCAGGCTGCCAAGGGTTGTGGCAGGACTGCTGGGACCACCTCCCACCAACAGATGTGGGACAGAAGCACAGCACAGGAAAACCCCATCGGGTCTTACTGTGCCTGTATGGCTGCCCCAGCCCTTGCCATTGTGCTGTCAGGAAATCTTTCCAGAATGTAACTATGTTAGGGGTTCCTTCGGAAATAAATGCGTTTGCTGCTGAGATCGAAAGAGAGATACAGATGTTTCACTGTCACAGCCGAAGGATCAATGGGAGACTGATGCTCTGTGGAAAGAGGCCACAAAAAGTGCAACACTGTGTAACAAGGAGGAATACCAAATATACAAACTAAAGACAGGCCAGGAACAGAGTAAGACAAAAATCAGGCTACAGTTCAAGTGTGTAAAATGAACAAATTAATAAACTATTTCACGTCCTGGCACAAGACTAAGCAAGTATTAGTGAGGTAGTCTTCAACACCAAAAGACAAGTTTGAAGCGACATTTTAAAAGGACAGTTTTTACTCATTAAACTGGTATGAGAAACCCTGCAGAAGCAGCAAGGGGACGTATGCTGCATTTTCACATTTGCATACTTGACATGAGTAATGTGAGGAAAAAATATTTCCAATCAATTTATGACAATGCTGCAGTAATTTCTGTTAAAGACATGACACAGGCCAGAGCTCCCCCCTCCCTGCCAAGACAATTAGAGCACACATTCATCTGTACCCTGATGATACATTCAGTCCATTAACAAACAAAAAAGGTTGCTGTCTGACTCATGTTGCTAACCTGGTGCACTTTGCCTGAAGTTCCTGCTCTAATTGGACAAGGCATTCCTACATCCCACAAGCAGCTACTGAATTCCACAGAAAAGAGCAATTTAAGTGGTTCAAGTCAAGCATTTATCAGAATATTACCAGGAAATAAACAGTAATCCCTCTAACTGTGCCTTGGAAATTACACTCCTACATTTTAAAGACGGGGAGATGCAATTAGCTTAATGAGAACTTACAACTCTAGCCTTGCAGCAGTATTTCCACTGACGAAAACATGGTGAACTCACCCAATTCCAAACCAAAAGACAAAGACTGCACATCACACAAGTGCTCCCACCACTTCCTCCATCACCAAGAGCCATTATGCTGCTAACATCTGATGCTGGATGTAAAAAAATGAAGTATCTATAACGGGAATGTTCCAGATCTGAGCATCACCAGATACATTTATAGCATTTTTAGATTGTTAAGACATCATTTTTTGAACACTCTTCCTGTATGGAGAGTTTAGCATATGGCACACTATCCATTTAACTTTTGGTGGGTTCAAAACAGTAATTAAATAACTAGAAAATCAAGATCCATATATAACTGTAAGTCTGAGTGAAGCAGCTTAACAAGAATGAACTTCATAGAAGAGATCTTAAATGTTACTCTCCATGTTTCAGAAGACCTAATGTATTCCCAAATTACTACTCTGGACTATACAGAGAAGTAGCTTTTCTGTTATTTTCAAGAATGTTTACAGATTTTAGTTAAAATTCATAATTTATTTCAAATCCTAGGAATCTCACTCATTTCACATCCAAATTACAAATTCCATTCTCTAAAATAAGAGTAAGTAGCACTGAATCTTTACACAGATTTTAAGCAGAGTTTTTCTGAACAAATTTTCTTGAATCCATCAATCCAGTAGTTTAAAACCTGATCCAGAGCTCCTGGAGGCAAGCTGGTTTTACTAAGTTTCAACAAACACTGGTAAACAATCCTTCTAATAAAGTGTATTTAATACATCAAACCACGCTTTCTGGCCTATTTGGTCATACTCACTGTTATTTTTCCCCCCTTCTTGCCTCCTGTTTTTAGTATATTTATATGGTAATATAATTTGTTCCTAAGTATTTCTTTTTAATACATTTTTGAGGTATATATATGTGTGTATGTGTGTTTATACACATATATAATCTTTTCCTATTCATCTCACCCAAGATCTAGGTGATTCAGTCTGCTGTCAACCACCCACCCGAGAGAGGACTGGACAAGAGACCAGATAAGCCATGGCTTTGAATCAAACTCAAGCACTACCTAAGAAGTCCATGAAACTCATTTCCCTGTGCTTAGGCATCTTCCTGATGGGCCTCTAAGAAGCAGGGATTTCCCTGCAGCCTCCAGCACAAGCAGCCGGCCCAGGGTCACCTTCACATCCCACAGACCACTGACATTTCAGGCCGTTCAGTATGAGCCAGCAGGCTGCCCTTGCCATGAGGCTCCACTCAGGCCATGCCACTGATCCCTCTCTCCCAGTTCCAGAGTGATCCGTGCCACCATGAGAGCTCTGTGTCCCATCAGCAGTGTGAGTGGTGCCCTTAGGAACACCCAGGTACTGATGGAAGCCAAGCACTGCTCCAGGAAACAGTCCTGAGGGAAAGCCTCTATGTTTGCCTGGCACTGAAGTGTCCTGAGAGCTCCCTGCAAACACACAGCGTAAAAGTGAGTGTTCAACATGACTCACACGCAGGTATTCCTCCCTCTCCCTGTACACAGCAGAAAACATTTCCTTTCCATTCATCCAAGCACACAGGGCTTGAACCCAGAAAATGACATGAGCCTGGTGGTTCTTCCCAAATAAGCTGATCCTTCCCCTTGTTCACCCCAGTTTCACAGACAGGGAAAGCCTTCACCCAGCACAGCTCTAGGCAGACACACCCATCTCTGGTCTCTTTTCCACATGACTCCTTGCAAGATGCCCCAAAAATTTGCCTCCTGGTGGCCACCTTCCCCTTGATTACTGCTATGACAGCACTATAAACAACAGCAGGGTTTTTCAGTTCACCTACCTACTTGCAGCTCACTTTTTATCCTTTTTTGTGCATGCCCTAATTTCACACACTTTTGTTACTTAAACTCCTGCAGACTTCAAGCACTGGCACAGCCATTTCCAACCACGTGTTAACTTGAGCACCAGGGTGTAACTAAACACTGAAGAGGTATTTGGTAGGCATTAATCTTCTGGGAAAGATCAGAGATGTGTGCTGTGGTAGTCTGCAGTCTCCCCCACAAGCACTTAATAGCATGGTTTTATGTATTTACATCTGTTAAGGATGTCTTGGTTTGTGCTGTCACACTCCAGCATTCCCACGTTGCTTTTATCTGACTCCGGTTGAATTTCGTTTTTTTTTTTTTTGTCTCAGGTCTCAGTTCATAGAAATTACAACAGATCCAAACCACTGCAGAATCAAAACACTCTTCTGAAGGCTCTGTCTTGAATGGGACAATTTCCATAGATTTCCAAATACTTCATCAAAAGGCAAGTTTTCTCAATGACATCCAGAATTTCAAATAAAAAACTGTCATTTTTACATGTATGTGTGGCACATATATTCCTCAAGATTTCCAGTAGTTTCACAGGCTTCCTTGTCCATGGTTAGGGAAAAAGGTAACACATTTTATGAAAATATATGATTTTTAAAGGTAGTCTCTAAGTAGTTTCTTGGGCTTAACTCATACAAACTAGACAACTTACCATAATTATATAATATTCCAAATAGCAGCTAAAAAAACAGTTACCTGGCAAAATACGTTTTAAAGTGTAAGCTGAGACATCTATAAAAATGCTTGAGGTTCCACCTCTTCCTGATAGTAAAGGTGGTAACCTTGGTCTTCCCTGCTGCTTTCAATGGGATAGTAATGGATTTTTGCACAGTGTTTTGTCCCTGGTATATAATTTGCTGTATTTAATGAGTTTAATGCCCTGCCCTGGTGGTAAGCAAAGGCAGCAGCAGAGAGCTGGCATGGAGAAAATCACCATCAGAGAGCAAAGCATACACACAGTCCTGACCAAAATGCAAACTTTAAAGCTTTAAAATCACAGAATTACTGATTGGAATATGACATCTTAAAATATTACAGCTGTTCCTGAAGCAGCTGCTTGCTCTGAGTAGAAAAAGCTGTTGACAGCCTCCCCTGGAGAAGGTTGGGAAAGAGGAGGAGGGAGGAGGAATGCACAGAGCAGCTCCCCAGGGGTGAGCTGGATCAGCACTGACAGGACATGCAGAGCCCATCAGCCTCACCAAGCAAGCAGCACCTAATTTAATTTTCATTCATAGAAAGAAATCAGTGTTTCAGAGTATCTGGCTCCTACAAGGTTTTGCTAGTAGCTTTCCCAGCCTTTCTCAGGGAGTGTACATTTAATGTCTAATCCGAAGAAGCCCGGGATATTTAGGGTTGGACTGCTGGACTCCCTCGTAAGTGTCATCAACAATGTTGGGCAAAAGAGTTTATTTTTCTTTTACAGTGGATCCTGGTTAAACCCAGATGTAAATGTTAAATACAGACTGTCATTCCCCCTAATCACTGCATCCTCCAATTATGTGTTCAGACTCTGTAAAAAGCAAACTCTGCGCTTAGAGCTTGGTAGGATGCCCTGAAGAGACAGTAACGAGCCACCTCATGAATTTTATGGGAATCATATAGGATGGTGACACAAAGGATAAAATTCCCTGAGCATCTACCTAAAAAGTAATGGTGGAAAGTAATTTGTTTGACTCATTATGAAGCACTTAAATTTTCTTTTGGAGAGAATAAGTTCTGAAGGGATCACAGCAAAATTATCAGATCTCAGAAGTCAAAGAAATTCAGGGAACTGGTGGAGAGAGTTTCAGCAGAAAAACAGATAACCTGGAGAAAAGAAGTTCAAGAAAAGCACAAGGTGCTTCAGGCTAAATTAAAGAAAAACTGATGGCAAATGTCAATGGGAGACAAATAGGAAATAATAAGGGGTTACTCTGGCTGCATCCAAAAATTCATCAGTGAACCACTGTCGTTGACTGCAACAATAATGAAGAAAGTAAAGTCATGTAACTGTATTAACACCTTTCAAGTATTTGGATCAGTAGATGACAACCGAGCCTCTGCATGAAAACCATTGAGTTTCCCAAAAAATGGGCAGCTGTGATGCTGTTCCTGGGAACAAACCAGCATCCAGTGGCTTTAACACTCCCACTTGTGCTGGGTGGCAAGTTCTGCACTGTGGATTGGGCTGGAGGAATTCCAGGTACTTCCCTACAAAACTAAAACAAAACAGTAGCCACTCCAGACAGCAGAAGGAGTCTCCGTGTGACTGCAAGCACATCTGTGGAGGTTCTCAGCACACCTGAACTGCAGGTGCAACGCTTAAAGAGCAAATTTCTCCACAAATCACTGCAGTTTGCACCCACAGGACAGATGCACACAGCCTGCTCTGGGCTAGACCCACCCTGCCTGCAGAGCTCACACATCTGGCTGAGCTCTCACCTGCTAAGCTCCCACACATCCAGCGCCCTGTTCCAAGGATTTCCTGGCCTGTTCCTCATGCTCTCCCCTGGCTGACAAGAGGGAGCTGGACAGAGTCTCTTGCTGCACCCCCGGACTGCACCACGGCCCAGAAGAAGTCAAGGATCAGTCAAAAGCCCCAGTTACTCAACATTTCCACTCAGCAACATCTCCAGATAAACTGGGGCACCCAACCTGAGCTACACCTCACACATGATGATTCTGCTGAGCCTCCAGTACTCTCAGACTGCCCAGGTCTAATACCCAAATATGTGTATTTTTCAACTTTACAGGTAATTTGCTTAGACCGCAAACTGGAAGTTACCAAAAACAGCTTCCCTTTGAAATGCAGGTCATAAAAAAAACATAGTGGTTTTCCATATACTCCCACAATTTTTTTTATAGTAAGAATACTTTCCAAACAAAATATCCCAGAAACAGGAGGAAGATATTTGAAAATCAGGCTCACAAAGAGTTTATCTACACATTAGAAACTCCAACACTTTAAAAAAAACTCAGTAACAATAAAACCTTGCACTACTGACTTTCTACTCCCAAATGTTTGACAATCAGTCTAGAAAATTTGAATGTGAGCTCTCCAAATCGCTACCACAGGATAGTGTTTAAAAGGAAGAAACCAGATACAAAAGAAAAGGGATGGGAAGCTTTTGATTCTGCACTGACAGCTGATGTTTGCTAGAAGAACTGACACAGTGTTGTAGTTCTCGTTCACGAAACAGGGAAAACAGGCAAAGCACTTGTCACACAATCTCTGGCTGTGCACTTATTGCTAAATCAAAATTTAAAGGGCATAAGCATCCACAAGGCTCCAGTTCTACCATGTGCAGGACCCAACTGAGACTGGTTGTTCTGCTTTTAACAGTTATAAATGCATTTCCGTACAGGACATATTCAGTTAAAAAAAGGGTTGCCTTATATTTGGTTTACAGGGGAAAATAGACAATTCTCTATTTTTATTTATTAAATATGTATTACTAGCAAACTTTAATCCACACTGGATGCAGTTATTAAGTTAACTTCATGGATAACTTCACAGGCAGGCAGGTCAGGCAATACAGGATATACGTCAACATCATGTTGTCAAGATATAATTTCTGCAGCAAGTTAACAGGCAAATGGACACATTTTAGGAACTTGGACAGGGCATGGACAGGTTTTAGGATGCCAGGGGTTGGCACTGAAAAGTAAAAAAAAATATATATATATAAATAAATAGATGAAGTTAAAAAAANATAAATCCAGATGGGCTCTTCACAACCAGACAATTTAAGGTTCTAGAAGTTTATGCTTCTGTGAGCTGAAATGGCCCAACACTGCAGCCCTATTAATGTACCTGATTGAACCAATACCTGATCATAGCCACAGCACAACAATTCCAAGCACCAAGATCCCTGGGGATCACCATCCGCAGCACTCCACGCATAGCAAAGAAGTACTTAAAACTCTCAGCTGGTGATCAAAAAGAAAAAGATAGTGAAGAAGTCTTAATGGAGTCAAAGGTCTACAGATTAAAAATACTCATGAGCTCTATGCAAGAACTTCAGGCAGCTTTGCCAAGGAGAGTTTCAGAAAATATTTTCCAATATATCATGAGTGATAGACCATTTCATGTAAAAATCCTCTGTAATACTACTGAAAAAAAATTAACCTTCAAAATTAACTAAGAATGTTTTATTAAATATACACACCAGTTTGCTTATTGTTTACATGCAAACTCCTGCCTGAGCACAATTTTTCATTTCTTCTCAGTGACATTTTAAAGAATTCTGATCGAACTGCTTGAGAACACAGAAAAATTAATTAGAAAAAAAAAATTACACAACTTCCATGTGTTTTTCACTTCTCAGTTAAATATAAATAGAATATTAAGATTCAGCAAATATTTGTATTTAGGATGCTGTTTACACACTACCTGAAATTGACTTGAGATATTTATGTGGTATTAAAGAGATTCTGATCTTGAGCCACAAAAGTACACACATAGAATACTAGATCATGGAATGGTTTGGGTTGGAAGAGATCTTAAAACTCATCTTGCCCTCCCTTGCCATGGGCAAGGACACCTTCCCACTGTCCCAGGTGGGACAAACCGTTCAACCTGGCCTGGGACGCTTCCAAGCACACTGCAATAATTGCACTGCTATTCCATGCTTCATTTATTGCCTTTATTGTCCTTTCTTCATTTTCCCTGTTTCTTAGTATTAAAAGAGAAACTAATCTTGAGTTACTCTGGAGACTCCCAAAAGCAGATTTCGGTGTAAGAAGTTGGCACATGGGAATTACAAATAGCAGAGAACAGGGATTTGCTTTGCTGATCCTTATCTTCGACAAGACTCTTACCTGCAGAAGGAAAGGGAAAGAGACTTTCTTTTAAGGGCTGCTTTTTCTGCAGCCTGCTAGCATTATCTCTGCTGCGTTGTGGTGAAGTGCTGGTACTGCCAGAGGTGGGAGAGGGGAGGGAGACGTTCCAAGACTCCACCAGAGATTTTGCACAAGCCACTTCCAGCGCCAACTGATGAACAAAAGCTTATGAGGATCCTTTTACTCTTTCTATTTTTTATCAGCACACACAAATAAATCAATTTATGCCTTCCTGTTTCACCTTTTATATAGAGAGAGGCAGAAGATGGAATTTTTCAGGCACCATCACTTCAGTTTTACAATGCATAATGTTCAAATCATTCTTCAACTATGCTTATGCCACATAAAGCTTTTATGAAGAAAAATTATGAATCAAACTGTAATATGCTCTTTTTCAAAAAGAAGTATTGATGCAGAATTCTGAACAACTGCAAAAACTCTGAGTGAAGAAAAAGGTATTAAAATTGCAAGGAATAGCATTAAAGTGAAAAGGAGATCAACACTTGTGATTTACTAGGGAACTCTCCTGCTTCTGCATTAACTGTTCACTTGATACTGAACAGAGTAAAAAAATCCACAAAAATTTAAGTTCTCAGCTAAGTGGTGAATATCCTTCAGTCCTATCTCACATCCAGTGGAGACAGACTGAAACAGAGAAAACCAAACTACCTGAAATGAACAAAACCAACCAGCTACCAGCAAAGATAAAAGGACACGGAAAGGCACACCACAAAGACCCATGACTGAAAAAAAGCTTCACAATGTATGTGATATTAATTCAGTATTATCTATAATGTATCTGCAGAAATTTCTCTCTTCAAAAGAAAAGGTAAAACTAGAGAAAGACCTCACAAGAAATTGTACATATATACAGAAATCTGCATTAAATGCAACATTTTTATTTGCATCAGCAGATGGCTGCATTAAAATCAAAAATAAAGAAAATGTAACTACCTGTTTAAAAACAGAAATTATTTTTCATTAGGAATACCATTTCTTACTCCCAGCATGACTCAAACAGAGACTTGAATCTAAATCTTGTACTCAAGTTAAAATAATCTGCTTTATCTTCCAAATTACTGATGCTTGACTTAGTCCTGTGCCTATTTAGAAAACACACCTTAGTTTTTAAAAATATCCTTTTATTAGTATATTACAAGAAGACAGCTTGTCAGCACAGCACCAGGCATTCACAGCTCTGGATTACAATTTCACCTGAAAACCCATTCTCTCCTCAGCAGGGTTTTACTAGAAGGCTGGAGTAAAGTCCTGGAATTATATTTAGTATGAACTATAAAGTATTTATAAATCTGCATTGAGTAAATCAAATGTTTAATATATATTTTAACAAAGGGTCATTTGTTATGGATTTTAGGGCAGCAGTTAGACAAAATACTGTCTTTAACACCTTCTACTGTGTGCTTATTGCCATACATAATACACCCTCTTCATGCCTGTAACCTGTTTAATAACAGACATTAATTATTTATTAGCCCTCTATAAACAATTTATAAATGTACTCTTACTATAAAGCATGACTGAACTGGCCTTTACTCCCACAACGAAGGCGTCTGCAGAATTTTAACTGCTGCATTAAGAAGCAAACCCCACTTATAAAGAACTTAACAGCAATGCGCCTCTGTAAAAATATGGCCAAACAGTACAGCCTGTCATTTATCTTAGAATTCAGTATTATACAGAGGATTTCCCAGAAATTTGTGTGAAATGGTTATGATGGCACTGTTAACAAAACTGTAGTCATATTTAGGTACAACAGAAGAAGTTTTTTCATACCTCTGTCACGCATCTGTTGGAGAAGTTGAATTTTTCACCTTGGGTAGGCTGGATTGCCTTACAAATACTCTTTTTAACAAGATCACCCCAGACGCGGCTGTCTAGGCTGCCTTGCTTGCCCAGGAGAGAGCAAAAATTTTAAGAAAACTGTGTGTTTTGCCACTCTAGTTTTCAACAGCTTTGGAAATAATGTTGTGCATCAACTGAGGGTCAGTCCTCCCTTTCAGACCAGCTGACATTCTTTATATTTTTAGTATTAAAATCAGTTGATAGTTTTAGCATGTACAAGGCGTTTTGTGGCTCCTTCTGGCACTGCTTCGGTTTGATTTTTTCTGTAAATGTTAATTCTTCTTGTGTGAGAACTGCATTAAATTTAAAGCAAATACTTACACCACAGCAAAACACAAGGAAAGTTCCTTAATGGCAAGACACAGGGAACAACACTTCCCCCTAAGTTTTCAAGTCTGCTGTTTGCACCTCTCCTCTCTGGGATTTTTCTCCAGTTCAGTGAGTAATCAATCACAGCTTTGTAACACTGCTAAAACTTGTGGCATTTTTCTGATTAAACTCAGAATTTCCTTATGGAATTTTCCTTATGAAATACGCCTTGTCTGAGCACACAAGATCTGAGCAAACTGGTGGAACATCAACCCCAAAAATATCAGTGGTGCTACATGTGTTGCCTGTGTTGCTCATCTCTGAGAGCATGTTCAGGAGAAAAAACTGCAAGTAAGACTACATGCAAAAAAACTCCTGATCAGGAATAAAACAGCACAGACTGTTTAACCCCTTACTCCCAGTTGTCTGGATTCATGCAGGAAAGAAACACTGCACCAGGGAAACATAAAACACAAAAAGCACAGAGGTTTGCAGTGTAAAATTAACTCACACAGTTCAAAACTACTCATCTATTTAAAGTCAGTGAGAAACACAAATCATGGTAAAGGTTGCTCTTTGTGCATATGAAAAAATATTTGTTCTTAGCAATAAAATGTCCTCTTCAAATCTAAATTATGCCTTATATATATGATCTCATTTAACATGAATGCACAAATAGAAAAACAAACCCAACAAGTTCTTGCCCATATGAAGCCCATGGGAAAGATGACAACGGAATAACTAATTTGAATAAAAGAGAAAAGAAGCTTTGAGTTTGCAAATGAAGAGAAGACTAATTGTTGCTTTTTCAGATGCATAAGGAAAAAGTAAGCAGAGCTAACACAGAACATCCAGGTAAAAGAAAACACTAGGAAAGACACAGAAGAATAACCAGAGGACGACATACATTATGTGACATTTAAGATCCTTGACAAGACAGCCCAGAGCTGGATGGAAAGAGGTACCAGGTGGGAATTTAAGGAGCAGAGCTGATGGTGAGAGCAGCAGGAAAGGACACAGCTGTAGTGACAACACTAGAGAGCAACAACTTCAGCATCCCCTATGAGCAGCCTCTGGTCTCTTTCTAGCAAGGAAATGGAAGTGCCAACTCAGCAGAGAATTTCCTGGTGTTTCCATCATGCCTGCACATGTGATGCAGTCTTTCAGTCTTTCCACTGCTTGGTCAACAAGACAAGCCCACATAGGATTTGTAGTCACTAAAAAGGTCTAAAGCACCCTCCAGGGTGATGAACACAAGCCTTCCATGCAGCTATATCATCCTTTGAAGATCGAGTCCCTGGAGATGGACAGCTTTGAAGGTGTCCTCAGACTACAAAGCAACAGTCTTGGGGTGGGGGGG